>JAULUF010000042.1:33135000-33562500 GCA_031834385.1 Semotilus atromaculatus
TATTGATAGAGCCAGTAGTTAAGTTTGGACTTTAATAATAGTGGCCAACTTACTGCATACTGCACACTTAAATACTATTTTTGTTTAAACCGTGAAAGAGTATACAATATGCAAATGTGCATGTTTAATTTAGCAAGCAGCATCCTATTATCATCTCATACAAAAAGGAAATCACAGCAGATATTCTGGTTTACAGTGGAAATCAGTCGGAAAAAGGTCAAGATGAGTGCACTGCATTGTGGGATACAGCCACATGTCATATACAAAAAAATAGCAAGTCCCGAGACCAAGACGTCATCAATATTTTAGTTTTCAAGAAAGAGAAAGTGTAAATGCTACATGTATATATCTGCTAACATTTTACTTTGACTAAACACCATTTTCAACATTTCAAGAGGTCAATAATAAACATGAACTGTCTGAAACTTCCATAATAGTCAAAGCTTACTCAAGTCTGCTTACAGACATGCTGTACTCTTGTTCCGCTTACAAATTCACACTTAATGCCCGAGGAGCATTCTTGTAAGATTGTCATGCCAATGTCATGAAAGTTTCTCATATGTGAAATGAGTCTCTGTACCTGTTCCACAAACCATTAAACCCTGACTGAGTGAATATTTGAATGCTAAACCACTCAAGTTTTGCAGCCCAAGGCACGTGGACATTCTGTAATGACCCCTTGTAAAGTGAGCTGGACAAGGGTACAAACCTAGGGGAGTGTTCAAATCACATCGCAACAAACAAAGTTGTTTTCTGGCCCCAGGGAACAACTAAATCTGGGTCAGATGTATTTGAAGACGTTTCCTACAGATATATCAGATATTGAAAGGGAGTTGAAATACAACTGAGGTAAAAACACAAAGCTGAAAAGACAAGGCTTAAATTGGACGTAGAGGAGAATGGTGTAAGATGCGAGCTGTCCTGATCCCTTAATATAGGAAATTAGCAACACCGGTGGCCATTAAGTGCACTGCAGTCAGCAACTCGATGCTAATGTTCAAACTCGCGCACACAGTCGAGTCCATAGTGACAGGATTTTCAGGCAAAAAAATCCTTCACATAAAAAACAAACAGTTTAAAGACTTTCATAGACAACCTGGAAGTTTCATTACAAGCTATTCGCATATACAGCGCCCTTAAAACCTTGATTAACATAAGTGGATTTGCTAAAAAGTAAAATGCACAAAGTGCAGCATGTGATCCATTCCAACCGCCAAACCCTCATGAAAATGATCAGTGCTTTATTACCGAAGGAGTCGTCTTGGCTAATTGCATTATAAATTATTAAAAAACTATTTCACGTAACTAATAGCTGCAATATAACTTCATTTTATGAAGCAGAATTATGCAAAATTCATGATCTTATTCTCACTTGATTAAATGTGAGTGCTTTAACACCTGCTTGGGGACAGTGATGGAGGATGGACTGACCCTGGACAGAGATCAGAGATCAATACAGGACCTTCAGGGGGTCACGTGCTGTTCTCACCTCTTCCCATTAGCATTTACACATGGTGTATGTGCTTGCGTCAAACAATAATAACCGCAGCTAAATGGATCACAGAGGCCGGTCAGGTCAAAGTTTCTACCCTAAAGGCACAGAATAACACTCAGCACTTTCTCCTTCCACTGAGTTTGAAAAGGCCAGCCAATGTGGAAGTGATCTAATGAACTATAGTTCCCCTCTACATTGTTTGTGCTGTTGGTTATTTACAGATGTTAACTATACAAATTGGTTGGCAGCTCTCTTGAATTTCCCTGGAAGTCCGTCAGATGCAAATGAGTTAAAGTGCCTCAAGGGCACAATGGTGAAAGCTCAATGTCACCTATAACCTTTCAGCTACCAACCACTAAACTAAACCTTGAGAAAACTCTGCCTATCAAATATGACTTCACTAGAAAAGTCTCATTATTTTCATATATCCTATTTCTTATATTTCCTAAATATATTCCTACCCAATTTTCTAAAAATGAACATTGTAACTTTTAAAATATTTTTATAACATTTATTCTGACCATAAATACATACAGAGGTAAATACACTGCTATTTAAAAATGTTGGGTCAGAAATGAATACTTTACTTCATGGACACGTTCAAGCTTAAGCTTAAGACATAATGTGAAACTCTGACATCTAGAGGTAACGTGCAAAGTCTGCAGCACTATGATATTGACAGTTTCTCTGAGGACTGAGAGATGGAGAACACCTAACAAGCCGGAATAACTCATGAGAGCATCAGATCATTTCTAATGAAGTGCATGTGGAATTTTAAATAAAGCACAAACAGATTAGCAGTCATTAAAGGAACAATTACTCTCAAAATTACAATTGTCGTCATCATTAGTCACTCACTTCATTGTTTCTTTTTTGAATTGAGAGACTAGAGCAGATTACCAACTTCTTTTGTGTTAGTCATAGACAACCATTTTTATTTTTGGGTGAACTGTTCCTTTATATGGCACATTCATCCTGGCCACACTTCCTGTAGGTACAACCATTGGTCATTAAACAGGTACCAGATAAAAGTTACCACACCTTGGAAGCCTTTGGGGTCATGAAAGAGCTTTAGTGGACCGGCACTGCCATACTCAACTCTCTCTCTCTCTCTCTCTCTCTCTCTCTCTCTCACCTCCTGCAGTTTCTCATTCTCCTCCATGTACTTCTTCGCAGCATCGTTTGCTCCTTCCGCCTGCTTTTTAAAGGCTTCATTAGAGGCCATCAGCGTAGCCTGCTGAGACAGCAGTGTGGCCAGACGTCTCAACAGCCTGGAGGGAAAACAACAACATCAACTCATTTACTAAACAGTCATTGTGTATATGATCATTATGGCTCACCGCTGCAGCCTACACTGCATTGTACTGACATAGATTTTGGCATAATTAGTGGTGCTTGCAAAGGCAAGAATCTGTATTACTATTATTTGAACAAACCCCCAAATCTAAACATTGAACGTCATTCTGTAACTCGTCCCACACATTTGTGCTTGGACATGAATGATTCTTTAAGATTTGTGGCTTGTTTAGCATAAATTTCACTTGCCATAATTGTTTTTTTTTGCATACGTGATTTTACATTGTACTTACATTTACAAAAAATTCCTACATGTTATTATAGCTGTAATTAATTTCTCTATAATTACACAGACCCTTCCCTTACACCTTAACCCACCCTTAAACCTACCCATACCACCAAACCTGTCCCTAACCTTACCCGTATCCCACTTCCATAGCAGCAAAAGTGTTTCACAATACAACAAGTACATTATATGTACTTACATCAACAACAAAAAAAGTACAAAGTGTGATCAAAATTACATAAACAAATGAGTCACTACCACTTGACCATAGTCAAATATCTAATGGTTTTAGCCAACCTAAAGCCAGTGTATATTTTGGCTATTCCCCTCACCTAACATGGTCAGTCTTCTAAAATTACAATTTCATAAAACCAGATGATGACATCTGAACCGTGTGCTTGACTGCAGAGGCTAAAGGCGGCATGCATTGCATTCATGTCAATGTCCACACGTGTAAAAGGGTTCAAGGTTTAGTCAAAGGCTGTTGTGACCATAATGCAGATTGGTTTAACCATGGACAGCCACAACTTGCATAAATGCAAGAGAAGCCCACACCTTGGTCAAATGCTCTGAATGAGGTAACAAGGTGATCTAAGGTGACATGCATTCACTTTAACCTATTCTGTGCTTTAAACATTTTTATTGGCCAAATATGAGGCATACAAGCAATCCCTTAGTGTGCATGCTTATACAGTACAGACATGTTAACTCAAATGCAAACAATACAATTATAAAATATATAAATATTTCATTTCTCACATGACCGCAATAAAAATGTAACGTGAATCATTCTGTTAAAAAATAATGCATTTCATTAAAATCATAGTAAATTAATAGGCTTCATTTTCTGGAGGCAACCTCTAAAAATTTTTTGAGGGGTGAAATATGACGCTTCTTAAAATGCTGTATGAGATTAAAAAAAATATTAGATTATTGCACAATAAACGAGTGTGTCATGAATACTCAATTACATTTAAGTGCAGATTATTAGAGATTTTCAGATGACAATGATTAGTTATACGAAGATAATATCAGATTCAATAAAGAATATATAATCAGATGAATGAGATTAAAATGTAAAAAAAAAGTTAATAAAAAATATGAGAGAGAGAAATGCTTCAAACATTCTTAAAGGATTGATTTACTTGAGAAGCAAAATGGCATAAAAAAAAACTAAGACATCAGAGAATATATATATGGAATGCAGTCATATTTTCTTCCTGCAAACATTTTCTTCCTGCTTTATAAATATAGAAATACATTTTGTCAGGTTAATTCAATATGGTAGCACTTTATTTTACAGTCCTGTTCCCCATGTGCATACTATGTACTCGTTACAGTAATTACAATAACTGGGTGATAATACAAGTACAAGTAATGTAAAAAAAGTGCAACCTTCAAGATCTATTATCTGAAACAAGTTATTTTTGCAGTGTTTGCCGTCATGATGTGTTAATCACAGAACAGCGATTTCCACCATACTTTGGAAATGTGTGGCGCCTACAGCATCATAACACGCCTGAATCACATGTCAAACTGTCATGCGCTGCTTCAATCACCTTTGTGGCATCTGTGAGTTTGCTGCCAAGGTGGAAGAGGTCCATTTTGTAACAGGAGTCATGGCCTTTCGGCCAGTGAGAATGCGATGAACACTGGCTAAATATAATACCCGTCACCAGTTGCTTGATCACATGTCCTGCAGCTGTCCGTGCGATTACAAAAACGACACTCAAGCCCAGCAGTCAGGGGAAGTAGTATCGCTAATGGATGTAGTAGTCATCCAGCAGGATATAAATAACATGCCATTCAGAGAAAATACGGTGAAACCCCTGTAAGGAAAAACTATGCGGAGCTGGGAGACTCTTAAACGTTGCGTATAGTGCGCAACAACGAACCGACCAATTGGGCTGCGAGAAGTTAAGTACCCATGGATGAGGTTTGTGAATGGAAACAGTGTGGGGGACCCCTAACCGGCTCAACATAAGACTCTTTCCATGTCTACTGTAATATAGCGACATATACTGCTCTCTGTCTGTCTCACACGTACACAACTCATTCAACTTTCATGACTTTATATAAAGACACTGTCTCCAACAAGGTGGAGATGCAAGATAAATCTGTACTAGTAAAATTAGTAAGCTTACTGCCATGATAAACTACTGCCTCGGCATTTTCACTTTCAGTGTGGATAAATAAGCAAAGCAGGCCAAGAGTTAATGGTAGGTACTACACGCTAAAATAATGGTTTTGGATAGACTGACTCTTCAACTATGGCAAACTTACAGAAAACATACAAAATAATATCCAACCATGTTTTTCACACACTGAATGTGTATGACTTTATATGACCTTTTCCAGTTGGCACTGGTGCTAATCTCACCATTGTGACTCTTGCATGGAGCATAAGCAGTTTCTCATGTCTCTTTTAAACTAAATTTAAGGGGGTCATAAAATGCATTCAGATCTTTATAATATGTTAGCTTATAAAGTTTGCTACGTTTTTTGCATAAATATGCCTTAATATTTGTGAAAATTTTAATTTTCACTCATAAACACTTAATTTCAAGGGGCATTAAATCTTTCAGAAATGCAAGTAAACGGCCACTGCTGTGATTGCCCAACTTCATTGCACTGTATCTACGCCTACCTCCACAAAATGTGTTACATGTATTTTGATGCTCAAGATGCCTGGTGCTTTAATAGAGCGGTAATTGTTAAATAATAGGTAGGCTATAAACAAACTACACTACGGTCACATGACTTCAACGTCATCCTCCCTAAGCTTTTTCACTCTTTATTTTCGCTGAAACTTGAGATAGAATAGTTTAAGAGCGCGATTATAAACACGTGATTGTGAAAGTGAACTGATGAGGAGATGAGTTTCCCTGTTCGATATGGTGACGTTAAATGTCCTCGACAACCTCCATTCACAACCCGTAAAACGGTATATAAAAAAAAAAAATGTACGAGTGGGGTATTACTGTTGCATTTTATTTCGTAGATTAAAGCATGAAAATATCTTGAGCTTGTGTTGACCACAGACATTATGTTAGGACATTGACTTTGGGTTGATGGAACAGGAAGTTTCTGGGTTCAGGATTCTATATACTTTTTAATATCAAATATGCACATGGTAACTAATTTGCATATTTTAAATTATAAACAAGACTGGTTTATTTATTGTCATATGACAGAGTTGCACATGTAGTATATACTTTTCATAACATGACCTGTAATATATGTCAATAACATAACCTTGATACTATCTGAACTGAATATCACTGATAAACATTCTAAATGAACATTATTTGTTTTGACAAGTAATCTGTGTGTCTTGAATGTCCTTGAGTCAGTGAATGGTCTCATTAAGTGACCGATGAGGTCAGCAGTGCTGGGCTTGGCTACATTGACAGTGGACAAACATTTGGGAAGTTGAGGACAAAACCTACTGAAAGCAACCAGTAGTTGCACAACCAGGGTCCTGAATTAACACTCGGCAAGTGCTTAATGAGAGTGAAAAAAAAGTTCTTTGGTGAGTAAATATGTTATTTGCCAGCTGGCTGGTAACTTTAGTAGGCACTGTAACATAACACACAGTCAAAATCAAACAACTTGCACATCTTTTTTGAAAACTCCTCTGGCACAGAATGTGCAGAACCCAACGACCCTGTTCTGAAAGGGTGATGTTCTGTTTAAAAGCTTGTCCAGAAAATCTATTGGGAGCCATCAACTAAAATAAAAGTCAGGCCGTGTAACTGATCGTGTTCAGAAAACCAGCGCCAAAGCGGGACATGTGTTAAGGTGGGTAAAATAGCGGGAGCGAGTGACTGCAGAGAAAATGAGACAAACATGGCAAGAGAGAAAGAACAAACACTCACAAACACAGGAGAAGAGCGAAGCCGGCGATGTATTCATTCCTCTGGGCCCTGAACAGCTTCATGTGGATGTGCTCGATGGCCACAGGGTTGTTGCTCAGATCCACTTTCTCTGACACACTGTATTTTTTCACTTCTCTAAATGCATCTGTAGAGGCAGAAACACAAACTTTGGTTTCTATTTTTAAGTCAAAGAGAGAATTTGCACAAATTTAATATTTGTAGGGCTGTCAAAATGTACAAATTAAGTAAAAAATAAGTATCTTATGCTCACCAACGCTGTATTCATTTAATAAAGAAAACAGTAAAAATATAAATATTTTACAATATTAATACAATTGAACCGTTTTCTATTTGAATATATTTTTAAATGTAATTTATTCCTGTGATGTCAAAGCTGAATTTTCAGCATCATTACTCCAGTCTTCAGTGATCCTTCAGAAATCATTCTAATACATCTCAACATTTCTTATAATTATTAATCTTGAAAACAGTTGTGTGTGTATAAATATAACTTACTTTTGAACAGTAGTGTATGTTAATCATCTGTTAATACTTTTCCTATTTTTAAATACTTTTTCATATCATTTTTATATAATGTGTATAATGTACAAAATCTTTAACCCTGCGAAGCTGCTGAATACTAAATAAGTATTAATATGTAATTGCAGACAGTCATATGTTAATGAGCACATTATGGCATGAATACAGCGATTATTTCTGAATGACCCGCTTTTGCAACTACTGGTCTGTGTGGACTGGGGACGGTGTGAATAATATTTTTAATGATACATCCTCTTTAACATCCCACTGACTTCATTGCCATGTGTTGGTGTATGTACATTTATGCAGTTAAGTTTAATGGGAACAATGCGGTAAGGTGTTCAAGCTCACCTATGAGCAGAAAGACAAGGATACAAATGATGACCATGAAGGCAGTGTTTCCATATGTCGTAATGATAGTGACCAGACGAGACTTGAAAAATTTGCTCCATCTACAAAGGCAATGACAGAGATAAAACCTTAATAAACAGAGGGCAAAAAGGCACATAAGATAACACTGATCTTTCTCAACAAGTCCAAAGAACATCATAAGATTTACATTTTTACAACACACTTAAAGGGAGCACCGACTAATGTCTTTGAGGATCTGTGTGACTCCTCAAAAAGACAAAAAGAAATGCTTCTCAGAGTGTTCCTTTGTGATTCAAGGAAAATGTTGTTTACCAAGTGCCCCAACCTAACAACCTTTAAACTGATTGGAAGATCATGTGAATGCTCTCAGATTAAGAAATAACTCCCTCACAAGACCTTGTTTAAAATAAAAGCATTGCACACTATCCTGGTGGTGCTGGAAGCAAAAACATCCAAATCAAAAACTAAATGCTCAGAGTAATTTTTTTGGGCTTTAGCACAACAACATTATTTCGCAACAAATGGCACATTTCAGTACTGGCAATACTCTTTTAGGCTAAAGATCTTTCCTGGAAAGAGGCCAGTGTTGAAGAAAACTGGTGTGAGAGAAGAAAATGGATCAGAAGTGAAAGTTTTCAGAACCTGACGACTATCAGATGTTATTAAGATTACTACGATAACTATGTGGACTATTAATTTAACATGCATGTCATTAACATATGAAACTCACCGTTTTGGGGAGATGAACGGGACACATAACAGTAGTACCGCAAATACCTCGGCATATAGAAATGTAGCCACGGCTGTCCATTGAAGACTCATGACGGCTACCTGCAAGTCTGTGAGGACATATCAAAAGTGATCAGTATATCAGATTAAATGGACATCAATTACCAGGTCATGTGAACATAATTTAGCATAAAGCATGTGACGGGCACACAATTTGGGAAACTATCCCCCAGTTTCACAGACAAGTCTTAAGATAGTCCCAGATTAAAATGCATGTTTAAGATATTTTAACTGATTAACTGATAAATCTTAAAATAAGTAAGTTCCATTGCTTTGTCTCAAGATGCACATCAGTGATGTTTTATCTAAGATACGATTATAAAAAGCTACTTAAATGTCCTAATTGAAATAAGGTCTAATCCTGGTTTAGTCTAAGCCCTGTCTGTGAAACCAGGCCTATATATGTACTACGTCTGAACGAAATCCCTGGAGTAAATTAAACTCATAACTAAAATTACTCGAACTCATATGAATTTATTTTCATGAAAAAAATAGAAGAAAAAAAAGGCACTCAAGACCTCAGGTGGTGCTCATTAAATCATCAAAGTGATACAACAGCACCATCTTATGTCTACAACAGAGAACCCCAGACACAAGATGAGGTCTTTTCAGATTAAGACATGATCAAAAACCAATGCATGTCAAATACAAGGAAAAACTTCTTGGTTTTGTAGTAAATCATCCAAACTCACTTGCTCACAGAGAGCAGGTTCGCTCATTAAACAGAAGGAAACTAACGTTAGCCAGACCAGGTATATTTATCAAATAATGAATAATAGATTAGAATTTAAAGGCAGAAAATCGTAATTTTACACCTAAATTGTTTTATAATCAAGGGAGAAATAAACATTTATTGACAGATCTTATCAAATATAACATTAAGAACGAATTACAAATGTATTTAGTCAAGAACTGCTTAGACTGACTGCAAATGAGGAAAAAATAATACTTTATACTACTAGATAAAAATAAAAATATATCGGTAAAAAAGTGTGAATAGTAGGAATGCATTATGTCAACAAACTTACATACATAAACAGAGCAGTACAAGATATCAGAAAATCCGCTTTGTCATTTGAGGTAACTTACACACACAAATATTCACATTCATAAGAGCTCTGATTTGACTTAAGAAAATTACATAAATAGCTGTATTAGAACTTACAGAATGTGAAGTAAAATCAGTAATATTCGCAGAAAGGCCTACAGATATCTGTCAAAACTTCTGCTGCACCCTGACTCCACTTCACACTAATGTACTTCCGGTATACGTGCCAACTCACTCTACGGCATGACAACTTCCTGTGTCGAAGCCGGGAACATGCTAGCGTAAAAGTCTCTGTACAATAAAATAAAATTATATATATTTATTTATTTTATTATTATTATTTTAATAAAGTATTATACTTTTTTTATTTTTTTAAGTCGATTAATTCACTCAAATGCTCTCTTTAAAATGTAAACTATTCTGTTACAAAATAACACCTTAATCGAGGAATTCTTGCCAGATTCAAAGATCATATCAGGTGAAAAATTTGGGGGAAATTAGAACGGGGATTTTGGGGTTAAACCCACTCAAACTAACAATATTATAACATCATTTTGTATTAATATCAACAAGGCATCACATTCAAAAACATGTTTATTCCAAACACAAATACAACAATACTATTGATTAATCTTCTGAAATGATTAAACATTTAGTTTAGATACAGGTCCCCTCACTTGGATTGTGAAATGATAAGGCAATTTTATGTTTACAAGGTTGAAATATGCCCACTGCAATTCAGTCACATTTTAATGCTGCTCAGCCAATAATAATAAAACAAAATTATCGAGAATAGATATTTTAAAACAAAACTTGTACAGTACGGTGATATGCATGTACATTTAGATCAGAAATGCACTAAAGTTCATTGGCATACATATATAACATGATAATATAACATGAAATAGAGTTTCTGAAGTGCACTGTGGAGAAAGAAAAGTTTGCTTGATTATTTAAAGTATATTTGAAACTCTGTCACACATAGCACAGCTGAAATGTTAAAGGTACAAATACACAAAGCACCAATGAACACACAATATGGCAAAACACTTATTTGTAAAAAAGCAAAACTACAATAAGAGAAGAAAGAAAATATTTCATAATAAGGCAGCAGCTTCTGAATTCCCAATTTGATGAGGCCACTGAAAAAAGTACTTTTCCAGTTCCAGCATATAAAACATAAAAAAATCAGTTTACATTAATATTACACCTTCAGTCGATGACAATATCAAATGCATAGTGAGGTATCAGTATAAATATGAGGTTTCATAAAGTCAGTCAGCACAGTTTAGTTTAGAAGTATGATCACTTGTAACAGAGTTAATATTGTGAGCATAAGGCACTTATTATAACCCTCATCTTTTCCTTTGGTAATAATAATAATAATAACTAGGGACCCAAGGACACTTTACACATAGCTGCATCTATAGACAGAAGAAACAAAACAAAAAAATCCTTCCGGGTTAAATGCCTTTGTAAAGAGGTGGGTTTTCAGAAGGTTTTTGAAAGTGTCCAGAGAGGGCGCATTTGGGATGTCAGTTCCAGAAATAGGGCAGGAGTGTACGACCTGCAGGCACAGTGTGTTCTCATCATCTCTTCTCATCTATCATCATGTATCATGTTTTTGTCAATTTCCTTTCTTCTTTCCTGGGGCCTTGGGACTAATGGTAACAGAAAAGAGAGAGAAAGGACACATTAATTATACAGTTAACAAAGAGAAACAATATGGTGTTATGTATTTTTCCACTATATGTGGACTTTAACATTATATATACATACATATTTATCTGTGTTTGCTCTTTTTTATACATGCAATGCATTATTGAATATCATACAGCCATAAATACCCAGTGATCTCACATCGCTCCTTGCGTGAAATGTATATCCGAGTTGTGCACATATTTTAAAGGTATCTGGTAGAAATTGTCATTACTAGACTGAAAGTATGTGGACATCTTTGTAAAGAACACATTTGGCAATTTGAACTACACCCATTACTAACAAGAACAAAGAATCAATAAAAGTAGCCCACAATACAATAATATAATGGTGCCGTTTTCTGTTCCAGCATGACAACATCCCTTATTCAAATCCACAAAGATGAAAGCTTCAAGGGAGGACCGACTGCCTGATTAATTACAATGGTTATGAAGTTAAAAGTACTACATATGGATGTGGTGTTCCATGCAGTTTATATATATATAGGGGATGCATTAACATTATTATGCAAGAGATCAGTTAGTGGTTAGTTATGCTTGCGCAGAAATGAAGCAAAATCACCTCTGATAACCTGTTCTGGTTATATTTTTTATGTCAGCATGTGCCCTAAAAAGCCGGTTTTATGCTTAAAAAATCATTTTAAACTGTTTTTACATGTAAAGTGGGAAAAAGTAGTTTGATTTATGAAAAGCTCAATCAGCAAATCATGAGAAGTCCGTGATCAACTAAATGAATATTTATGCATCAGGGTAGCATTTGTTTTAATGCATTTCATTTATGCAGAGTAAATTAAAGATTACATAATTATTTTAGCGTAAAGATGACTAAACTACAGAAATGAGAAGCACTAAAGAACACATAGGAATTAGAAAGTAACTAAACCACAAAGTGGAAAATCCAGATATATTACCTTTATCACAGCAATGAGAGTATAGGAGAAATTGTCAGTAAATTAATTAAATTAGTTTAATAATCCTACAAATAGTCTTCATAATTTCCCATGCTAAAATAAAATAAAAATAATTTTTGCTTTAATTTTCGGGTGAAATATAATTACTATATAATATAATATAATTATTTATATAAATATAAAATATAAATAATTAGAAATATTATTAGGTACATGTTTTCATGTATTCACTTATTTCTCAAGTCTACACTGGGAATATACACACACACACACACAAGAAAGATCAAATTTTGAAGCTCATATAAGAAACAGAAACTCTATTCTCTATTCGATGTTTATTGTCAGCCTCGAGAAAGAGGCCACTATAAGAAATTGGCCAGCAGGGGCTGTACTTCAACTCTTCACAGACTATTTACAATATTGATCATAGTGTCAGAGACGGGGCTTAACAGAGGCCGTCCTCGATTTATTAGCTGTGATGATGAAATCTGTGCAGTCTTTCTGCAATGACGAGGTGTAAACAGTTGTCACAGAACACAAAATTAAACAGAAATCTCAACTGGACATGTGCAACGTTTCATATTTTTGTACATGCGATCGCTTTCAGCTAAAGTTCTTAAAATCAGATCTATTCACCAATGAGCCGAACATACAACAGAAAACAAATACAGTTTTTTTTTTCAGTTAACATTGTACTTGCTTCATTGTGATTTTTGTGATCTTTTGTCACCCTCATTAATATTCATGATGATATATCTTTCAAGGCCGTCATGTCAAACACCATCATAAAAATCTCTCATAAACATTTGAAAGATTTACATGATTTTGTGTCAAAATGGCTTGTAGTAAATTCCCTCATACCCAAACACACACACAAACACAATCATATCTGGATAACATATTTTACCGCGCACACACACACAAAAAAAACAACGCTTTAGCTGCCTGAGGCCACTCTCGGCTCATTAGTTTCTGAAAAAGTCTCTAAAAACAATCCCATGATGGAGTTTAAGATCTAAACTATCAACTTTAGAGCTGAAGGGAACTAGTAGCATCACAATTTGTGAATTAAAGTCAACATGAAACGTTATTTGCAAGCCTTTTTACCATCACAAAGGTATTGGTTTCATCTGTAAACCAGGTATTACATATAATGGGAAGTTTTTATGTCAATTTCTATTTGCTGTTATTGTAGTATTATTTATTACATTAACATTAAGCATCCATTACATTTCTACATTAACAACTGGCAAAAAGGAAAGCTATGGAAGCTTGTTTCACGTTGACTTTTTTCTCATAATTGCGAGATATAAACGTGCAATTGCGTATTAAAAAAGTCAGAATTGCAAGGGGAAAAAAAAAAGTCTGAGTTAAAAAGTTGCAATTATGTTTTTTATTCTGTGGCGGAAACAAGCTTCCATAGAAAGCAATTTTGAGGATGGGGAAACCTTTATATATTTAGATAACAAACATTTCTTTCTTGGAAATAATGTGCAAAGATAATTTGTGCACATTAAGACCACGAGAATGTAATAGAGTAAATGGAGCTAATTCTGATTTCTGATGTTGACTTTTAAAAAATTGTTAAAAATGAATAATTAGTCAATTAGTGCTTATGAACCACCAAAGAAAGTAAACATACACTGCGGCCATCATATCTTCACCCAATACAATAAGGAATTAAAATCTACTTTACAGCACTTAACCCAGTTCTTTTAAGCTTATCTGAATTCTGACATGCATATTAAACCCTTTTAAAGAGCAATAAAAGCCTCTTTACCAAACCACAACAATATATTTCCCCAATATGATCCATCACCTGTTGACCAAATTTCTGGTGAGCATATCTCCTACTGCAAAAAAAAAAAAAAAAAAAAAAAAAGGAAATAAAACATTCATTTTATATCAGGACGTTCTCTTGGGATTTACTGAGAACAGTTTTGGCATATTTGTATCAAATATGTACAATACATAACATAAGATAAATCCACAAATCTTGACTTTTTTGCATCATAAAAAGAAGATATTATTTTGATATTATGTACAGTGTAAGAACTATATTAACATATATAGTTACCATTCAGTCACAAGTTGATTGAGAAAGGCACAGCATTAACCAGTTGTCGGTTAAGCAAAACTAGTCCCCCTCACATAGAGACGCAGACATTTGCACACACACAGAAAACAAAAGAGCTTTCACTAAGGTGCCATTTGGTTAGAAAATGACCAGGTTAGTCAGTTTCCTGAACAGTAAAAAGCTGTGAGTTGAAAACGCAGAGGGTGGTAAAGCAAGAATCCACATGGAAACAATGTGTTAAGTGATTGTCCGTCAAATATTTCGAGTTCAAGCACATTAAAACGCATTTTAATAGCATTAATGGAGCTCAATTCCAATTAGTGCTCATTTTCAGACATGCCCGTAAGGGTGGCATCGCTTAACACATTGATTATGGATAAGGAGGACTTGCAGAGAAAAATGTTTGAGATGAATTTAACTTATATTATAATTCCCTGCAAGCTGATTTAAAAGTTTCCCTTGATCTGATTCCTCTACTATACCAGCCAGTATGAAACCGAACTCAACACGCAGACGACAAAGTGCCACATTACTGCTACAGATACCAGTGAAACCAGCTCTGTGCCACTGTACAACCCTTAGAAGTGTTGCCATGAGGTATTGCCATGCTTTAAACATGGCAGACATTCAAACAGCTTTTCTCAACCATTAGTTTTCTTTTTTCTCTATTTACACGAGACAATGATTTGGGGGTGAAGAACTTAGCATGTAGAAGCAGCTTTGGGTGAATATCACAAAACCTGTCAAGATGACACCTGGGTAAATTTCACACCCAAAAAAAAAAAAAAATCAACAAAAAAAAAAAAATCACAATAATAGAAATCAGAGGAACTTGATCAATTATATTTTGTGTGAAGAAAATGAAGCCTAGCGTTGTGTGGACCATTAAGATTGTGACTTTTGCATTGTTTTCATACAAATAAAGACATTCATTTTCTAAATTTGCATTACCATTAGGTGCAAAAAATATATATTATTTAAATGTATTTATTTTAAAGAGAATTTAATTCATGTTGATTTTGAAATTTAAAAAGTTAAATGTGCTTAAATTTCACAATGCAATCATTTGTTTTAGCACTTGATAGGCTTTGATTTTTCTTTTTCTTTTTTTTCTCTTCATAAGTGGAAGTTACAGGTTTTGTGAGATTCCTCCATTAGATTTCAAGTCAACCCAGGCCAACGTTCCTCTGCTTCACGTCTTCTCCCCCCGAGATCGAGCTGTCTAACAGGTGCTGTCTAAAATGCTGTTTAAGGCAAACAGGGAAGGGAGGTGAAGATGTTGGAAAGAGTTTCAACAGATATCCCAGGTGAAAAATGCCACTGTTTGTTTTTGGTATTAAAAAAAAAAAAAAAAAAAAAATCGAAAACTGAAAACAGTGAAACCTAAGTCTACGTCTCTCTGGTTTGTGCTTTCCAAAATAATTAATTCGGCCTAGACGTGTTCACAGAAGCACCCAAACCCACAGCAGCAGAGAGAAATGAGAAAGAGGAGAGAGTTAGGACTTCCACCGAGCGAGGTAAAGAGCGATTAATGGAAGGGGACACAGATAATAACGTGGCTCATTTCATTTCACCAGCACTGACTTTGGAAGGAAAGCATCCAGCTCCGAGTCTCTTCCATTGCTGTGGCTGGGTGAAGATGTGCTGGTGCTGGAAGTGCTGGTGTTTGGTTTGGGGAGACTGTACATATAGACGGCTCCTATGACCAATCCTGCGCCCAACGTGAATATCAGGTCCACGTGGAAGCCGAAGAGGTAGACGGACATGATCGTGGACACGATGATGGAAAAAGAGGTGGCGAAGCCTTTGAGAATATTGTCTGCGTATTTTACGACAACAGCAACCAGAAGGCCGCCGAACGCCTGGTTGAAAATGACGCCCCACACAAGAGGAGTGTATCCGAACAGGAAGCCTTTCTCAGCAATGGCCGCGCCATCGTTCCACCACATGCCGAGGAGACCCAAAAGAGTCCCGAAGATCCCGAGCTGGATGTTTCTCATCCACACCGAGGCAGAGCTGCCCTTTAAGATCTTCTCGAAGTAAACGCCGGCAAACCCGGAGGACAAGCACGAGACAATCACCGACACCAAGCCCTTGAAGTAGTTCTGGTTGGTGCCGGTCAAAGCCTCCTTCTGTTTTCCAGTCTCCTGCTCCACCTGGACGATCGCCACGCCGGCGAACAGCAGCACTAGTGAGATCCACTGGATTTTAGACAGACTCTTCTGCAGCATGAGCACTGAAAACAATGCTGTGGTCAAGATCTTCAGCTGATATGTGACCTACAAAAATAAAAATCAGTGCAACCTTCTGTAAGTTTCAAATCTACACGGACAACCTTGTTTTTGCTAAACGTAACATGTTTTGGGGTGAGAAATACATTTTGTGCACACCATATTTTCATATCATTAAACTTTATTTCATATATATACAGATATACATACACACACACACACACACACACAAATAAATCAACTGTGGAGAAGTCTTACCTGGAAAGTGGCTGCTGGTAAATTGGAAATGGCCACATACTGCAGGTTGTTTTGTAAAGTGTAGATGAGTGACGGCACTGCTAACTTCAGTGTGTCCGAATACTGGATGAATATAGAGTCATACAACAACCATACGAAGGTCTTCACATTACCTGCATTCACAAAAAATAAAAAAATTAGAAGAGACACATTGTTATCAGACACACTGCTGCAATAATAATAGTAGAAGTTTTTTTTTTTTTGTTAGTACCCTTGAACTTGACGCAGAACGTAATGCAAAAGTCTACTGTATATCCGATGTTAACTATTATAAAAGTTTAAAGCAATTGACGCCTCTCGCGGTTCAAACAAAGGGCTGGACAACCGCATTCGTCATTACGCTGTGCGTCAAGTTCAAGGGTTACTCTTTTGGCCTAAAATAATCGATGCGTACGGCCGTCTGCCGGAAGCTAGTTATTTTAGTCGATAAAGTTTTAAATAATATTTTTCTAACACAAACGCATCGGTTCACTTCAGAAGACCTTTATTAACCCCCGCAGATCCGTGTCGAGCACTTAAATCATGAATAAATGCGCTTTAATGTACTTTTTCAAAGTCAAACAGCCATTCACTCTCATTCTCAAGCTTGGTTATTATTTTTTACTATAACTCTGATTGTATTCGTCTGAAAGAAGAAATGTCACATACACCTAGGATGGCTTCAGGGTGAGTAAATCATGGGCTAATTTTCATTTTTGGGTGAACTTTGCCTTTAAAACGTATGATATGAGTGTCATTGCATAAAACAGAATATCAAAATGGCATTTATTTTAAACAATAATCAACATAAATATTGCTCAACATGAAAAGTATTCAGTATCAATATAGTGAGATGAGACATTAATCTTGTTAGAACCATCTTTGAATTTAAAGGGTTAGTTCACCCAAAAATGAATTGTCATCAATTACTCACCCTGAAATCAAAAAGATTTCTGTGCCTCCACTGACTAAATCTGTTCATCATATAAAGTGATCGTGTCTCTCAGAAAATTTGGACTAAACCGCTCGATTCATATGGATTAGCTTTGCGATGTTTTTATGAACTTTTTGTAGCTGTCAATGGAAGGACAGAAATCTCTCTGATTTCATTAAAAATATCTTTATTTGTGTTCCGGAGATGAACGGGTTTGGAACGACATGAGGGTGAGTAAATGGGAGAGTTGTCCTTTTTGGGTGAACAATCCCTTTAAGACATAATCTACACGTGTAACAGGCCACAACTCCAGTGAACGCACCTCTCTTCTGTATCACGATGATGACCAGACAGGTGAAGACTTTAAGAACTTCTGCCATCACTACGGCTGACGTGGCGAAGAAATGATCTCCCGGCAGAGTCCGCACGTAGCGGATGCTGAGGATGAGCGATGCATTCTGGATCACCAGAATTGCCAAACTGATGTACTTCAACTTCTTGTTGACTGCAAGAGACAAGCAAGAGAATATTTTGTTCAATTAAAAGCAGTTTTTTCACTGAAAGCACGAACTGGAAACGGATCTGAACACTGACGTCAGCATTTCATTTTTCTGAATGCAGCTAGTCAATGTTTTGCTTGTGTTTTCAGTTAGGACACACCCATACATGTCAACATGGGCCGAATGTTTGCTCAACCGGTGCCAACACCCTGCTTACAGACACTTCATTCAGTCACACCACTGTGTGTAGAAACATATTAATGCAGTTCACTGACATTACTGGGTACCAAAAGACCAAAACTACACAATTATCTAACTAAAATCAGAATAAAATGTGAGAAGATAAGATGAAAGACAGAAATAAAGGTAAAAGGGAAATACAAAAAATAAACTTTTTATGATTGTGTTATCTCAGAGAGAGTCACAAAAAAGCTCAGGTTTCTACAGACACGATCCTGTTTCAACAGTTTTTTTCTTTTTTGTAAAGAATGTCATACATCCAGATTCCAGACAGACGTATAACACACCTTCTGCCACACCGTCAAAACTCATTAAGACACATGGTGATTTGAAAAGAGCTTGTCTGCAAAATCTGGAAATTCTGGAAAGAGCTTTACAAGAGCAAACCAATGCCACGATTATCACTTTTTATGTATGCAATCTATTACAATGTAGAGTTCTGTTACTGTGACATTTTTACACATTCACAGATGATTCAATGGCAGAGGAATTGGTGCAAAAAAATCAGACAATTTGTTAACATTAGTTAATGCATTCAGTTTTATTAATGTAGATTGTTGAATCAAAAATACAGAATTGTTTATTCATATTTGTTCATAATAAACGATTGTGTAGAAATGAACAGAATTGACCTAGATTAATAAATGCTGCAAAAATATTCACTGTTAGTTCATGATACCAAATGCATTAACTAACTTTAATTTGTTTTGTTTGTTTGATGTTTGTTTGTTCACGAAACTATATTTCTTTATTGCAGTGGACAAATGTGCAACAGTCTCAAGGTAAATTGGGAGTGATTATATTTTTGTTTTTAAGGGGAAAAAAATGTATATTGTTTGCCTTTGTGATTTTATAATTCATACATCAGAGGGTTAAAAAGCAGAAAGATGACAAAACATGTTGTAATTTGATCTTTCATTAATTGGTCTCTAACTTTTACAAAAAATACTGTGACGGTCCTACCATGTTACAGTGATATCAGATGGTAATACCACCATGCCACTTTGCTAAATTCCTGAATGATTGTCATACTATCACTTACAAAAACGTGCCAGTATCTTTTAGGATCTACATGAGTATCAAACAGCAATATCATAGTCCTATATTCATGGTCCATGTTATTTACATTGCACTTCAAATACTGCAATGGCGTATGTCTAAAACACATGGTAATATTATAGTAGGTTGTGGTAACCATAGAATTTGGCTGGGCAACTAGGCTAGTCATCATGTTACATTTTCATACTTCATTGCATTTGATCTGACAGCCAAAGCAGAGTCCTTAAACAAGCATGCTGAAGATGAAACTATGTTGTTGTTGTTTTACCTTCATTCTGTCTGCGGGAAGATGTTTTATCCTCAGTGCTTTTGTTTGGACTTTCATTGCCTGCTGCTGCCATCATCATCATCGAACATGAACTTAATTCTGCCCACAAACTCACACGATCCGCTCGATCTGTAATGATACAGAGCTTAATGATAATTTCCCCACCGTTGCTCCATGAAACAGCTCACATATGAAGTGAATGAGGTCGAAATGATCAGAGGTGCTCGAGGAGAAGTGTTGACGTCCCCAAGCACACAATCACTTCCTGTAACCGTTCGCGAGAGCCTCGACCAATCACACGCGCTCACGCTCTTCTTCTTCGCTCTATCGCGATCTGAACTACGGAAACGTATTAGCGCCTCCCGCGTGCAGATTCGAATCAAACAAATGGCATAAAAAGTACCTCAAAAAATTACTATGGTATAAAAGCAATAGCATTGCATTCTGAATATGTACTTTGAAGTAACCAAATGGCGTGGTATTAGGGTGGTTTCATATATAGCCACACCACACAGTATTTTTGTAAGGGAATTAGGCGAGACTTTACTGTCAAAATCCAAAGAAATTTAGTTTACAAATACTGAAAGAAAATAATGAAAATGGAAGCAATAAAGGATGCCTTTTTTCTGCAATAGTAATAGTAATATTATAGTAATAATATAATAATATATTATTATTGTGCTATTTGAATACATTAAAATGACATATGGCAATTACATTTAAAATCTAGTTTTAATTATTAATGTAACGTTTATATTCATATATATAACGTTTAACTTAATTTTTGCACACCACATATTTATGTGCTAAAAAAAACAATGTATGCATGCTTGTGTCTGAATTTTAAAAAAGAAAAACTAAAAGTAATCAGGTAACTAAAATATTGTTGCTCAATAATAATTAAATATGACAAAAAATCCATTGCAACTGTCTCGAGAAGGATGATGTGTTGCTCTACATGGACCTCTAGATGGCAGAAGCGCATAATCATTGCATAGTCTTATTATCACGAGACATAAGCATTTTATAATGTAATTATGTTAGTTAATGGTAAAAGAAGTTATTAAAAAGTGATAAATATAGTTTTTAGTGAAGAAATATACACAGGTTAGATTCATATTGAACTTAATGAGTTTTAACTGGCATTATTTGAGGCTGAACAAACACTCCACAAATACAACATTTATAAAGCCTGAGAAATGTGGCATATAAAAGTAAAAATACCCATCTTTATTGCTTAAATACACATTTCTCCTCATAAGTAATAATATTTAACATTGATCAGATTTATTAACAGCTGATTTTGATTGTATATTTGTTAAAGTGACTTAATTAAAAATAAAGGCAAAGACAAATTGTATCATTATTGAATAGTTTTTATTTGAAAAACTTCTTATACAAAAAGGCAATACATGCATATAATCAATATTTATATTTTTGACTTCTATATTTACCATTATTTAGTTCTCTCTTATTATCTTTAGAAAATATACATAATGGTCAAGAAGACGTGTTCCTTTTAAAATAGATATTTCAAATCTAAATGCTATCGATGAAATCTCTTAAATGGAACATCATATGACAACAGTCACATTACATTGTTCAGTACACAAGTATTTAGATCAAAATCGTTCTGCCAACCCAAGCAATACCATAGGAAGATGTTTCGCCTGTCTTCTGCATCGTGATGAGAAACAGACAGGTGAGGACTTTAAGAATCTCTGCCATCACGACAGCAGATGTGGCCAAAAAATGATCTCCAGACAGTGTCCACACGTAGCGGATGCTGAAGATGAGCGATGCATTCTGGGTCACCAGAATCAGCAGACTGATGAACTTCATTATCTTAACTGCATGAGACAAAAGTCAAGGATGTTTAGCTATCATTTACCTGTTGTTATAGGCACAAATGCATCTGTAAAGACTTACTGAAAGTGTGAATCTGGAAATAATATACACTGACAAACACCAACATGCATGGACATCTCTCACTTTTCTGAATGTAGCTAGTCATTTTCATAAGTTAAAGACACACCTAAACAGATGAAAACACACTTCTAACAGACGATTAATTCACGCTGCTGCATGTGGAAACTATTTCCTGCAAGCAACTTCATTTATCAATGGCATTCACTAAGAAATAATAATAGAATGTGAGAAAGGCAAACACTTTCCTGAGAAATCTTTTAAAAAATCTGATTAGGTCAGGTGAGGTTTAAGGCCAGCACGCCGAACAGGTAAACTCAGTCCACTCGTTATGCGTATAATTGTGCTCTTATAAACTATTCTAACTCAAACAGTCTGGGGAAATGTTTTTAGATAAAAACTGAAAAAGTTGTCGGAAGCTTAGTGATGGTGACTTTGAATTGGACTTCAGTTCGTTTAGCCTATAGGCTACCTTTAGCTTTTTACTTCTGGCGACTGCATATAGGCTTCAAAATGAATCAAAGTTGTTCATCTGTGCTAATAATCTTGATGGACAAAACGTACAAGTATCATAAACTTTTGTTGATCACAGAGCTTGTTTTTAGCGATAATCCAAAAGCCTATGGGAAAATCCTATTGGGTTTTTCTGCCGGTTTGCCAACAATGTGACGTCATATTTTTTATCTCATTCGAGAAACAGTGGCTGCCTCCGAAATCACATGCTCTCTTGAGAAGGTACTTATTTTGATTAAGTAATTACTTCACAACCACTAAAAAGTATGTTATATAGTATGCATGTATGTGTGTGTGTAGTATGAATGTAATCTGGACTACATTTGACATGTTGTCATCATCATGTGACCAACCAGCATCAGTTGTGTCACTTCACCTCCATTCACAAACCCTTACTGTGGCCTCATGGGATAGTAAAGTGTCCATCATAAGCACATGTCAGAATTTAACCGGAAGTAGTAGGTCATACGGGTACTTTTTGCATACTCTGAGTACTGTGCATTCAGACGTACTTCGATTGTCACATACTGTATAGGGGGAAAGTATGTGATTTCAGAAATTGGATGCAGGCAGTTTCTTTTACTCGTATGTCGAAAAAGGGAAGACATTGTTGCAACTTGCATAGCCTACATGTTACCATGATACTTTTTAGTACTTTTATCGTTTGAATGCAAAAAGCACCATGGTATTCTTGAAACGATTAGTAGGCCTATGTGAAAACTACATATAAAAAATATACATATTCATTCTTTGATAATTAAATTTGATCTGAGAGCCAAAGCATCGAGTCCTATGTTTGAATCAGAGAGATAGCCTAGTATAGATGAAATTAAGTCGTTTTTTTACCTTCATTCTGTCTGCGGGCAGATGTTTTACATTCACTGCTTCTGTTTGGACTTTCATTGCCTGCTGCTGCCATAGTCATTATCGAACATGAACTTAATTCTGCCCACAAACTCACACGATCCGCTCGATCTGTAACGATACAGAGCTGAATGATATAATTTCCCAGCCGCTGCTCAATGAAACCAAAGACTTTAGCCAAGGACTTTAGCTCTTAGGTGAAACAGCACAGATGAGGTCGTTATGACTGACGTGCCACAAAATCACTTCCCGTAACTGTCCATGTGATTTTATTTATTTTTTACACTTTTTTCCTTGGATATTTATTTTCCCTTCTCCATTATCCAAATCTGATACTTTCATAGCCATCCACAATGGCTTAATTTCTATTTAGCTGAACTATCCTACTAATACATTACTACGTGTAATCTGGAGGAGGAAAAGTACAGTCAAATACATCCTGGGTGCAGTAAAGAAGCCATATTTGTATAGCACCACAGGGACCAGTAGAGGGCAGCAGCACCTCATAGATTACGCATAGTCTCATCATTCTCTAAATCTAACTTTTCATTTCCTACAGATAATATAAATATACATTTTCCTAAATAAAGATCCAATAAACACTAGTTTAAAAAGGTGCTTGAACACATCAACAGGTGCCTACAGATAAATGCAGGTTTCAGTTTCAGGTGATTTAGAACAAATGATGTGGACAGGTTGGTTCAGTCATTGCAGTGAAGCATGGGCAGAGTTCTTCATTCCTTCCTTGCAATAACTAACCTGAATGGTTTGACTGGAAATGCCTGTTCAAAAATCTCCTTAACTTAAAGTATGAACAGAAAACGATGATGAACGAAATTGGCAGCAGTTCCTCTTCTAATTTCTAATTTGCTTGAGCAAAACATTATAAAAGACAAGACAGGTGTTTCTTTAAATATAGATATTTCACATCCATATTTTTTATTTATAGAATCTCATAAATTAAACATCATGTGACAGCAGCCACAACACACAAGTATTTCAATACACAAGTATTTACAGCAAAGTTGTTGTGCCAACCCAAGCAAAAATGGCAAGGATTTTGTTTTTCATAAAAATGACTGTATCAAAAAATACCCCAGTGTTTACACAAATGCATTAAACATTATATTAGGAGAGGTCCAATTCACATACATTCAATTTCAAAGTCTCAAATCAAAGAATTTGAACACAGCAATGCTGTTTTGGACCCAAACTTTGGTCACATTAAATGTATCTGTTCACCTCACATAAAACACTAAGGCAGATCTCTTTGGTGTGTTATAATAAAATTAAACAATTAGGAAAAGCTCACTTGGCCCTTTTTAGTAAACATCACTAGTGGGTTAGTGGTTGAAGCCCTCATGACATTAGTCAAACCTTTGACCTTTGGGAACTTTCAACAAAATGACACATATCTGAGCATGTTCACCACGAAGCGTCCTGACGACATTCTTTAAGTTACACACCAGGTATTTCACCAACAGAAACCAAAAGCCGTCTGGCTAATGGCTCTGAGGAATCCATCTAGTTAATTTAGAGTAAACAGGATCCACAGGAATGTTCCTCTTCTCTTCTGTCGCACCTTCTTTGAGAGTGTGTGTGTTGATCAATGGGAACAGATTCACACGAGCCTGAATTATTGTTACGGCAGGCCTCCCATCAAAAGACTGGAAAGCAGATCCAGTCTTTTTGAAACCCCTTAGAACAGGGAGAGAATATCACTGTACAGCAAAACCTGTAAAACCAGGTATCATCGCAGTCTAGTAAGTGACTGCAAGTCCACCCACTGTCCTTTAAGTCAGTTTGAACTTAAAACAACACAAACAGACAAACAAAACGAACACAGTTTGCTGCTTCTGAAACTTCATGAACAACAGAGCGCACAAATAAATTAGTACGTGGCTGAAAACATAAATAAACAGCAATAAATAAGAAAAGTAACATTTCCCGCTGTTGCATTGAGCTGTGATGGCTGTAGTCGTGGGAAAAATTCACTCATAAAGTAAAACTGCATCAATCCAGAGCTTCGAGAAGCACAGAACCCAAGTCCATATGAAACAAAAACCAACGTTGAAGGCAGCCAAACAAAAATAAATAAGGAAGTATCCAGAAGCCAGCAACTAGAGTTCAGTGAGTCCAGTGTAAAACGAAACAGTGTGTGAAAAGTCCTTTAAAGGCTTGGCTTAATATTGCTTTCCGCTTGCAAATCTCCCATGTCCTCAGAGGTCTCTGTCATCCAAGGGTGCTGCAAAATCTGCTCCAAACTCGGCCGGTCCTCCGGACTGTACGAGAGGCACCAGCGAATCAGAGACTGGCATTCTGAAATGAAACCGAATAAAGGTTGAATTAACCTGCCATCGTTTACTCAGACATAGTTTATTTGCACACTTTGCAATGGAGATCAATACGAACTGAAAATGTTAAAATATCTCCTTTTGTGAACACAGAAGTCATACAGGTTTGAGATGACATGGTGGTGATTAAATGATCGAATTTTCATTTTTGGGCGTACTATCCCTTTAAGAAAGTAGATAGGGTTGACGATTCCCATTTCATTTTGTTTGAGGGCTCACCTTTGGAGATGCGTTTAGTGAAACTCGGAGTGGCTTGTACAATGTCGCTGTCCCGCTCGAAGGGAATGTCTCCACACACCATGTCAAACAGAAGTACGCCCAGTGACCACACAGTGAGCGGACGAGCGCTGTAACGCTGGTGGAGGATCCACTCAGGAGGGCTGTAGACTCTGGTCCCTAAACAGACAGAGGGGTCATTTGTACCTGATCCACATTCATGTTATATTCATAAATACGCATTAACCATCCCAAAGCTGCCTTACCTTCAAAGTCAGTGTAAATGGAGTCCTTCAGTAGAGCGCCAGAACCAAAGTCGATGATTTTGATGTCACCGGTGCGGGTGTCAATAAGGATGTTCTCATCTTTGATGTCCCGATGGACAATTCCCTTAGAGTGGCAGAACTGGAGGGCTTCAATTACCTGTTTGAGGAACCTGAAAAAGACCATTCTCATCAGTATTGGAGTTTACTGTTAGAACTCAATGTCAAAATAAGACTGTCTCCTTTTTCGCACCTCTGTGCAATGGGCTCCTCCAGGGCCCCACGTTCAGTGATGAAGTCAAACAGGTCCTGGCAGTGTTGGGGTTTTTCAAACACAATGAGATACCCCTGACCCGGCATCTCAAACCAATCGAGCATCCGGATGACGCCGCGGTGACCGGGTACCGACCCTCCACCCAGACACAGGAGGAGAGCGACCTCCATGGGGACCGCGTTTTCATCCCCAGGCTGTGGGAGTTAAAAAGACAATGATCATTATTGAGTTTAAATTCTGGATATGGTTTTATTCAACAGTTATATTTTCCCTGCTAAAATTCCCTACTGCAGGTGTAAACTCCCTGGGCTATAAATGTTATTAAAAAGGGGAACTTCGATTTCATGTCATATTTGTGGACCTTTAATGTACTTGTTGTTTTGAAACCAAATCTATTTTCTTGATTAGATCTATGAAACTGGTTGTGACACATTAGGGAAAGCCCACTTAGTTTCCCTTTTTAAGTTGTTCCGAATCGTCACGCCTACGTCACTTTCTGTATTAAGACGATGCTGTTCCGTAAAAAATATTAATAATGATAATAGACAATAGAGGGCGCTGTTAATCCTATTTCTTTTACTTCGTTTTTTGGTACGTAGCCTTTTACAGTCTAGTCTATTCATTCAAGCAGGTTCTGACAAATTGGAAAAAAAATAACACTTGTAAGAGAAATAATTGGAGAAGAAAAAATGCATTATGAAAGATTACTCACCAGTTTTGCCCACTGTTGAATTCTGTCACGGGATATTTGTTTAATAGCGACCTAAAAATCATAATATAAGTCATTTAGAATACTACATTTATGATGGGGTAAAATGATTTACATTAAAAAAATTCTATAGTTTTTACCTGTTGCCCGTCTGAAATGCGCTGTCCGGAGAACACAGAACCGAAGCCGCCGCTTCCCAGAAGGGTTCCCATCTTATACTGCTTCTCAAAGTGCTCTTTAACTGAAAATAAACACAATAATGTTCAAGAAACAACATAATATGAAAAGCGCTATATAAATGCCTCATTCATATCTAGGAATGAATGGGGTTTATTCTAAATTATGCATCTGATTCTGGATTAAGATAACATTGAAATTGAAAAGGCGATGTTTTTATTTAATTGTTGAGTAACGTTAGCCTACTTTAAAACAATGTGTTGCAACAAATTCAAACATTGGCATGCAAGTAAAATCTTTATATTTTTGTTCGGTATTATAATGAACTCACCATTTTTCGCTTTAACTTCTTCCAGCTGATCCAAACGCAGGTCAACAATACGTAAATCCAGCATTTTCAGTTTGTATAAGAATAAAAATAAAACCCCAAATGATATCTTCAGCTATCACCGTCAGCCGCCTCAGCAGTGTGTATCCATGTTAGTCTGTTATGATTCGTCACTGTCTGTTTTCAATTCAGTTCAAATTCCGCCGTTTTCATGTGACCTCTCCTTCAAACACTCGCACAGACTGTGAATAATCTCTCAGTTTGTTGATGTTTTAAATTTACATGTGTAAACACGCCCACTCTCGCGAACCCGCCTAATCGCGGCCAACACTCTCGAGTGTTTTGAACTGACAGCCAATAGCATTGCTGAAACTTTTAAATAAACGGATATTAATGAGCGGTGGTTAAAATTCTAAGAATCGTCACCTCCCGTTTGTCTAACGTATCGGAGAAAGAGCGCGCGCGCGTGCGATGACAGGAATACATTTGAGTTTTTTTTTTAACGCGTACATTTTGAATTCATCAATGCAACTGTTTCTAGGAGCATTTTAATGATCTCCATATAATAAACATGTCGACTATTCTGAATTGATATATATTTATATTTTCTTTAAAAAATATAATTTTAAGAACAGTTAGTAGAGATTAATGCCAATTGAGTGTTCTCACAAATAGGTACAAATAAACCTGGAATAGATACTAGTAATTGATAAATGCTTCTAGTACTAAACGAATTGTTAGCAGAAAAAATGGTATCAAATCGTATGCATTCATTGTGGAAGTGAATAGATCTGAACACCAAATCCCGATAGAATTCTCTAGAATTGAATCCCCATTTGGACAGTAACTAGTATCAAAGTAATAATAAGCACTTGTAAATAATGAATAGCAATGAAAACATAGTCACTATTGAATTACTTACTAGTAATTAATAAATCGTCACAAATGTAATACTATAGTTGAAATTACAATAATTTATGAAAAACATTGCGTACATTTGCACATGTAAACAGGCATGATCTTAGACTGGTTTGAAGGCCATAATCACTCATTCCTGTGCATGCGGGGCAGTCCCACATCAGCTATTTACAAAACCTGATGTAGTTTCACTTCTGTGATGATGACACAAAAATATAGAACTTTTAATAGATAAATGATAGTGTTTGCCAAGACTTTATGCAGACCTGACTTACCAGACTTAATGTCCTTGCAATCCTTTGATTGGTCCTTTGAGTGAGACACTTGACTGGTAGATTTCAGCAATCCGTTAAAGTTGCATGCATCAGAGACCCATCCACATACACTACCAGTCAAATATTCTAACACCTCATTCTTTAATAAAACTATTTTCCACATATTAGGAATGATAGTAGTCATCAAAAACGACAAATTCACATGAATCAAAGACAAAAAAAATAAAAACATTTTAGATTAAGTGATGTAGCCTATCAGAACTGTGACACATGAACTCTGTGAACTCAACACGTGAACATAACATGTGCTCTCATTCTCTCAAGCAACATCTTAAGGTGCACCCTAGGATGTTTTGACATGGGGTAAAAAAGTTCTGCATAAGTAATTAGGTTAATGAGAAACAAATTCAGTCAAGTGTGACCAAAAAAGATCAGATGTTGTTAGGGATATGATATGTCACAAAAAGGACGCCAACAAAGAAGTAAATTTTTTCAGAAAGTTCTTTTTTTATTCCAAGAAAAAAAAGAGCATTTTCATCCCAAACAAGAAAATAAAACAAGATTATATTAATCAATTATTAAGAGGATAAAGTATGACATTTTTTCAATAACTTTTTATTTCCCCATGTATTCAATGATATCAGTCATGTTTATTTTCACATGCACCTAAAGAAGTCCCATGATGATGATGATGGCGTGAATGGCGTAAGAAAGAAAAGGAGTGGTTAGGCGAGTATCACAACAATGGGCCATTACTGCTGGGTGGCTGAGGCCAGTGATGGACTGATGGATGGATGAATGGATGGGTGAAGGAAAGGAAGGACAGTTTGAACTGCATGATGATGGAGAGAATGTGATTGGTTTGATCCCCGTGTATCTGCCTCCTGCTTCGGTTGCAGATTGTGCCTTCACCCTCCTTTATCAACTGCTATCTGGAGAAGGTTCTCTATGCATGGCGTTTTTCTTCATGGTATCGAGGTATTCCTGTTGTGACACGGCCAAGACGGACGCCAATATCTCATCGTCTTCCCAGTCTGTTAGTCCTATTGCAAAACAAGAGCAACAAAACAAATCACGGTTTGGTCACATAGATAAAAAATATTATATACACTACAAGTCCAAACATTTAACACACATGACTGAATTTCTTATCAAAAGCCAGTGCTTGAAATGAGTTTTGAACATAAATACACAGTCTAGATGTAAATTTCTTTACAAATATGAAATGGTTATATATGACTGTATAGTGAAAGAAAAGCAGGCAACAAGTGTCCAACATGCATTGGAACTTCATAAAAAAAAATGCATTTTATTGTTTTAATGCTTTTACTATTATTCTCAAATGTGCAAAATAGAATGAGTAGGTGTGGCCAGACTTTTTAGACTGATCCATTACAAGAGTTCAATTTGTGAAAAACATTCACTCCCTATTTGCACCTTCTTAAGTTCTTAGCCGAAACAATGCCGCTGTCAACAGTAGCTGGGGTGTGCCGATACTCCACTACAATCAAGTGTGTTTAACGGCACATAATAACTGTACACGCTGCTTTCTGCATGAGTCCTGGGTGCATTTCGCAGCTGAATCACATGGATCACATCACAGATTCAAGCTGTGTGAGACGCATGAGGAAGGCGAGCGAGCGCGGTGATTAACATGGCATTCCTGAGCCCAGGATTCTTTCATACTGAATCAGGCGGGACAGCTAGACGAATTGGCAAGCATGATTCCACTTCCTCACCAAAAGCAGTAGGGGACATCTCTTGCATAATGGCCCGATAGCCCAGTGCTGGATACAGAGACACCAGAGAAGACGAGCTGGGTCTGTCTGGTCCAACGCAAGCCTGGTTACTGGGACCTGAACGGCGAGACGGAACGCAGGAAATCTTTATTTTGAAAGACTAAATAGAGATAGAGATTTAGTTTCTATGTGGCTTCCCCTGCAAAGTGGTTTTGAGTGAATTTCACAAAAAGACATGTAACATTTTACCCTACAAAAACAAATATTTTGCATAAAAAAAATATAGTTTTTTTTTTTTTTTTGCATCGTGAACTTATTTTCGTTCAAATTAAGGAAATTTAGCCGCACATTTTAATTACTGTAATGCATCTGGATGCTTTAGTTATCATTATTCTTAATGATAATTTTCATTATATTTGCATTATTGTTATACAGTACCACAACAATTGCGATAATGCTGTTTTTTTAACATAAATATTGAAAAAATGGGGGTCAGTAAGTTTAAAAAACTTTTATTAAACGAGGATGCAATAAATTGATCAAAAGTGACAAAGACATTTATAATCTTACAAAAGATTTCTATTTGAAATAAATGCTATTTTTTTTTACTTCCCATGCATCAAAGATTCTTGAGCAGGAAATCAGCATATTAGAATGATTTCTGAAGGATCATGTGACACTGAAGACTGGAGTAATGATGCTGAAAATTCAGCTTTGCATCACAGGAATGAATAAAATATTAAGATATATTAAAATAAAAACAGTTATTTTAAAATGTAATAATATTCACAATATATTACTGCGTTTTTGATCAAATAAATGATATTGGTGAGCATTAAGAGGCTTATTAAAAAAAAAAAAAAAAAAAGATCAACCCCAAACTTTTGGAATGCTAGTGTACATTACAGTACTGAGAATTCAAATTTTACAAACAGGCTTTTTTTTTTAGCAAAATATAATTTCTTGAATTCCTTTAGATTTTGGGGTGAAATACGACCCAGACATGTTCTTGACAGGTTTCCAGAGATTCACCGATATAATCAGTTTAATCATCAGTGAACCTCATGTGCCATTTACCCCATAAATTGGCTTGCCGAAGGAAATGCATCATACTGTTAGTTTTAATGACACCGTCCTTATTGCGAAACTCTGATAACAGACCTGGTGCACAGGGTGACGGGGGTTTGGATAGTGCGAGGGCCGCTCCGGCCGGGGAGGGGGGCTTAGCGGGTGTGTCCGAATGCGAAGGATCAGGAATCTCCGGAGAGGGGGCGGAGCTGCGTTGCCGTGGAGATCGGGCATTCCATTCTTCCAAACCACTGGAGGCCGCAGCCGTGGCGGAGCTGCACGTGGCGCTGGCCTTACGAGGCTGAGGAAGTGACAAAAGTAAACACGTTTATTCACAAATCATAAGTCAACAGGCTGAATGGTATGTGATCGTGAAGGCTTCAGAGTTTGTCATTCAAAACAGTAAACATTCTTACATAAGGACATTTATGGAAAGTAGGTTTATGTAAGGTTCGCGTAAAACCTTTTTATCTTTGTTTGCTTAAACGATATGACAGTATTCAATTCACAAGACCATCTTCAACAATTTCTCTCTGATTGATGTCAGTCAGTCAGTCAGTCAGTCAGGTGTCAGTCAGTTCAAAAACTGATTTAGAAGAAAGCCTATTGTTTCTGTGAAGGGTCTTGTTCACAGTTGGTTTAAGTGTCAAAACGCAAACCACGTAGATTGCACCCTGTTTGCAAAACCGATAGGCTTTGTGTACCTTCACCAATGAAGCAGTCATCACGGCTTACGTGTGACTTTGAAAATAATTCCAGTGCAATCAGCGTTAAAAACAGCGATTAGTTTATGACGCCAAAGGTTTTTGTAATCATCACACGTCAAATACCTGATTCCTACCGACACTCATTCTATTAGGAATGTAACTAAAGGTTCTGATTGAATGAGACATGATGTTAGGTAGTTAGTAGGATTAGTATTAAAACAGGCAGGTCCCACACCTGTCGCGCCTGTTTCTCCTGGTCTCGAAGCCACTGTAAGTACGATTCTCTGGCCACTTGCTCCTCTATAGCCTCATTGGTGGCTTCCCAATCCGTGGCCCTCTTCTTGTCCTCCAGCATCTGTTGCTCAATCCAAGATTCCTCTGATGTTTTAATTGCATTCTTCATGAGTGACTGGTCTGCAAACTGCATAGAGACAGAGAGAGACACAGAGTAGCGGTTAAAGGCCACAGCGTTGCCCCTCGGGTGACAGGTGAACATGTCTCCTGAACAGGAGCTGATTTGTGGGAAGAGGAAAAACAAGCTAAATGCAAATTAAGCAATACATCTGATGATGATGATCCACATCTCATAAAAAAGGGTTTTTTGATTTTTCATACTGATTGGATTAGCTGCATTTGACAGCAACCGGAAACCGTCTACCTTTACAAAAATCTTGGTCAGTCACAGTCTGTCTATTATATCACTCCACAGTCCATCTCTTTTCATAAAAAGTCATTAGTTAAAAATGGTTTAGAAATTGGAAGGATGGATGGATGGATAGATTTGAGAGCATCCAAACACAGGACACGTTCACTCTAGAAAGAATGCAAAAAAGATGGTGCACAAATAAATGTAACAGACCACAATCTTGACAGGCTCATTAAAAAGAACTATTTTAACATTAAAAAACCAAATGGCTGAACAAGCCAGTTGCGACGAAAATGGTGTGCAAGCTTACTGATTATTACGATTTGACAGACAGATGGGCTAAAGGCCACAGCGTTGCCCCCAGGTGATGGGTGAGAATATTTCTGTTGAAGCACCCTGAGAGGAGTCGATTTGTGGGAAGAGGAAAAACATTGTTAAGCTAAATACAAATTGAGCAAGAAGTCTTTTTTAAGACTAAGCGTGGATGACAGACATCTCATCTCATCCCATCCCACCTCTCATTAAACTGAAGGTTTTGACTGCATTCTGATTAGACGAAGTGCAATTGATGACAACTGTAAACCACCTACACTTAGCCTAAAGAACTCTCCAGAATACTTGATTCTGATTGGTCAGTCACGGCACAATAGTCAAATATTTGAGCTGTGAAAGTTTCTCTCTTTTCATACAAATGCAAGTCAAAAGAGTTAAAGATTGGAAGGTCAAATAAACAGGGCTGTGCATGTCTGTTCCCTGATTTCAAGATCTGATCTCTTTTTTTCTTGTGTAAGAGACACAGAGCTAGACTACATGTCCTCTGCTCTGGAACAGTGCGGACAGCGACTGGCTCATTCCCTGTCTGTCCAGACCTTTATACTAAACTAACTGACCGTAACATGGGGGAGCTCTAGGACGATCAATTCTTAAATTCAGTGGGTGAGATACAAACCAGCACATTGGTTTTGCACACTGTACCAAAAAAATTTATTATATATATATATATTTATCCATAGACGTAATGGTTTTTATACGGTGCAAACTGTATATTCTGTCCCCTTACACGAACCTAAACCTACCCATCACACAAAACTTTCTGCATTTTTACATTTCCAAAAAAACTCATTCTGTATGATTTATAGGCTTGTGTGTACCCATGGAGACCTCAATTTAGGTCCACATAGTGACACGAGTCTCTGTGCATTCAGGTTTAAGTCCCCACCGGGATAGAAAAACATGTAAACGCACACCAGGTTATGTCACTATTTTTGATAGGAAGGTATGTTCTGTCTTTGTTATGCTCAGCTTAAATTATCACAAGGCATTTGGCACGTAAACAAAACAGTGTGCCGTTAATGGGTCTCCCCCGAAAACCACTGATGTGTGGAATGTTTCCCTCTCCACCCAGAGCAGTCAGGGAAATGGGACACTGCAGGTCACACTTTGTTGTCTTTTTTTGGCTTTGATGACGACTGTCTCCAAATTCAGACTGTGGATCATCTGACGGAACTGCATGAGTGAACAGGAGGAACACTCTGACGAGACGATGGACTTCCCAATTCACAAACCCACAAAGACTTTGTTACACACTCCCGAGTAGAAAATACAGGCCACCGTTGCAGGCTGTTTAATTAAAAACTATATTACGTGAAATTCATTATTATTATAATTATGTGAAAAATGGCTGTTCTTGCACAGGCAGATGAGGCAGATGGAGGTGTACGTGAAGGAATACACATAGACAATAGTAACACCAAAGTGTCGAACTGAGAGGGGTCAACCAGAGCAGTTATATTTCACACTGAAAATACAGCACAGTCGCAAACAATCACCAGCTATTCTCACTTAAATGACAATTAAAAAAGACGTCCTCGTTAACGGATTACTTTATCTTACAAAAAGTATTGTGTAATTAGTTCTTATGTAATATAGTTCAATTGAGTTGGACATTTGAAAAAATTTAAAGAAATGTAGTCTGGTACTATTAAAATAACATTAGAGTTCCACAGTCAATATTTATGGTATAGCTAAACCTTTGGTCACTCGCGCCAATCCCAAACGTCAATTTCAATAGTGCCAAAAGAGGAAATCATGGGCTGTGGACAATGTGAAACATGTTTTGCTCTCTAATGAGTCCACTTTCACTGTATTTCCCACATCTGTGGGAGTTATGGTGTGGAGAAGCCCCAAAGAGGCGTAACATCTGGACTGTTGCTGCCCAGAGTGAGGCACAGGGTGGATCAGCGATGGTTTGGGCTGCAATATCGTGGCATCCCCGACTGTGCTTGATGGGCGTCACTGCCAAAGACTACCGAACCATTCTGGAGGACCATGTGCACCCGATGGTTCAAACTTTGTACCCCGAAGCAGGTGCAGTGTATCAGCATTATAATGCACCAATACACACAGCAGGACTGGTGACAAAATGGTATGAACATGAAAGTGAAGTTGAACATCTGTCGTGGCCTGCACAGTCACCAGATCGGAATATTATTGAGCCACTTTGGGGTGTTTTGGAGGGGACTCAGAAAACGTTTTCCTCCACCAGCATCACATAGTGACCTGGCCACTGTTCTGGAAGAGAAATGGCTCAAAATCTCTCTGGTCACTGTGAAGAACTTCACAGTAAGTAGTAACTTCACTGCAAAAGGAGGCCCTACACCAGACTAATAAATGATAGTGGTTTAAAACCAAGTGTTTCAGTTTCATTGTCCAACCCCTATATATATGCTTGTCCCACTCAACATTATTTCTCATTGAATATCCTGCTTCACTCATTAACATATCAGATAATGGAAGTAAATAGGTTGCGAATGGCATTTCATGTTGACTTTAGTGGCAGCTGCAGGTACCCACCCCTGGTTTGAAGGCAGGAAGTCCAAGCCCAACTCCAATCGTGGCTTTATTGGGATTCACAACTGAGTTGTAGTGAATGTTCCGATGGTAACTAACTCTGATTGGCTCGTCATTATTTTGATGGATGCCATGGAACGTGTTGATTGGTTCTAAAAGAGGCCATCAAAATAACATTTAGAAGCATCGAGAACAAGATATACAGGTCAACTGCATAACTATACGAGCAAAATGCGTCACTACAGTGTCTGTTAAACAATGTAATTCCTTACAATACATCCACAAAAGAATTTTCATATTCACTTGAATAGTGGACACTGTAAAAAAGAAAGTTGCTGCCTTAAATTTTTAAGTACAATCAACTTTTATTTTCAATAAAAAAGTCATTTCAACTTAAATTACATTAAACTGTTTATAAAAAATCAGTTGAATCTATAACTTCTAAAAAAAAATTTAACATTGCTTAACTTCTTGTGATGTGTTAAAGCAATGTAAAAACATGTTGTCATAATTTATTGATCATATAACTTTTTACAGTGCAGTTAAATGTGCATAATTACATTTTATGGACACCATAATGCAAATTAGACCCTGTGCTGACCTGTGCCGTACTGATAAACTTCCACTGGCCGATTGTACATCTCCGCCATAGCCTGCATCTCAATATGGTTCCCGTGACAGTTGTTCTTCCTCTTTCTGTTGATGTATGTAGTGAAGTCCTCTGTCACATAGTTTGAAAAGTAATCTGCATTTTTCATCTGCAAGTAAAATCATACAGAAATTATAACATGATCAGGTTTTGTACACTCTGATGATCCCAAAGAAAGAACATCACATACCAAGTAATCCATGCAATGTTTGCGGACGACTTCGTGCATATCCTGGTCTCCGTAAACCTGATCAGCTGTATAAAGAGGATGATACCGTGGTTATGTGCAAATTAACAATAGGGTCTCTGCATGCAATAATTTGACAGAAGTTATGAGCATTTCATATTTTATTGCATGTTCTTACATTTATTGTAGTGTCTCTGCAAAATAAAAAGTTATAACTGAATTATGTTATGTAGAAATACACAGTACACCTCATTTTAGCACATATTTTTTGCATACCAGACAATGTTTTCGATGCATTTCATTTTTGTCTTTAATTTTAGGTCATAAAAATAACAATTACACAACAAAAACAAGACAGGGTGAGTTGCAAAAAAAATACTGTTCATGTTAGTTATTATAGTTGTTTGAAATGTCTGAATCGTTTTTCTTTTAACACCTAACAAAATTATAGGGAGCAAGTAACTACTGAGGAACCTTGAGGGGTTTGATTGTAGGCAAATTCTGTAATGCATGCATGCAAAAGCTGCATGGTTCGTTCTGCAAGCGCCACTTTTGGCGGGCTTTATCATACTCATTTATGTGCCAGTGAGTGACTCAAAGCAAGACTAGGGGCCCAAATAAGGTACAGATGTAAACAAACGGGCGTATGAGCTCCGCTCAGTGGCCGACACCTTTTCCTTCCAAAAGCAGCGATATGCAAATGAGCCTCAGCCTCAAAGCGCATTCCGGCTAGTCACATGACCACTTGCCACAAAGATTCTGAGAATCTCTTAGTCAATTTCCTCTTTCGCAGCAGCGGCCTACTTCTGTTGTGACACTTCTGAACAGACTAAGGAAGTTGCATTCGCTTTGCTTAAAAAAAAACAAGCTTCAAATGACAGTTCAGACCAATATACCAATACAGGTGCTTTATTTTAAGACACTTGCACTTTTTTAGTTCTCAGAAGAGGCCCAGTAAACCATACACATTATCTGATCAAATGGAATAGGGTGTTTAAGGAAGAGGAAGTCTTTGGTGCAGAAACGAAACGATTATCCCACAGCAAAAGCTCTCATAAAGTTTGATTAAAGACCAGTTCATTACTGCAATTGGCACAACCAGCAATGAGTGAACGCTCTGTGCTTCTTAGGATATTAATTTGATCTGAAAGAACCGGTCGTTCTGTTCCCAACACAAACAATAGTTGCAGTTTCTGGCAGGTCCATGTTGCTTTTATGAGCTAGCTATAGATGTCACTCCCAAGGTTTGTTTGGGAAAAATGGAACCTCCATTTATGAATGCTTACAGCTGGACGTGTGTCAATTTAAAGGTGAATGTGGTTGGTGCAACACTACAATTTAGTTCTGAAGCCAACTTTTGTCAAGTAAAAAATCTCCATTTAGATAAATGAATGCTTTTACTTTTCTAAATAGGTGAACTGAGCCTTTAAGACACAAGTTTGTTTGTTAAAACCAGGACCTTGACATTTGAAGCTGTCTTTAGGAAGATCTCAGCTCACACACAGGAGAACAGCAGCTGGAGATTCGGTCTGTTTTTGGTTCCCCATTTGGTCTGTTGTTGGCATTTCCATATGTCTTACCCTTTCCATTCATTACAGCACAGAGCAGTGAATAACCATACTTGTCGTCAGTGGGTGCTGCGGGGGAGAATCAGGGATTCCCCTCGGCTCCTTTGCATTATTCTGACTCATGTGTGATGATCAACACCTGCCTTCGCCTTTTTCCTGATTTCACCCCAAATTTGAATAACAAACAGCTTTACTATAGTGGTGCTGCCACGTGGGGCCTGGGACTTTTGCATGAACAAACAGTGAGCAGTACTCAAGAAAAACATTTCCTTAAGTATGTTGACCTAAATTGCATTTTCAACATTTATACTTGCGGTTAATGGATTTCCAAAACTCCCAACTTTAAAGGGATAGTTTATCTAAAAATGAGGTAACACTTTATTTTACGGTGTCCTTGTTACATATGTTACATGTACTTACCGTAGTAATTATGCATAATTACATGCAACTAACCCTCAACATAATCCTAATCCTACCCTAACCCTACAGTCAGTACATGTAGTTACTTAATATTACTCTGTACTTAAATATATAATTACACTGTAACAATGACACCTTAAAATAAAGTGTAACCAAAAATGAAAATGTTGTCATCATTCACTCACCCTTATGTCGTTCCAAACCTGTAATACCTATTTTCTCTGGAACACAAATTCAATTTTGAAGAACGTTGGGATCACACTGACTTTTATTTTGCGGACAAAAAAACGTCTAATTTGAGACACTTAAAATATCTTCTACAGGTTTGGATGGTGAGTAAAAGATGACAAACTTCATTATGTAATACATCCTGCATTATGCTATGGACAATCAATTATAAAAGTCATGTGGGATGTTGAGAGACATGTTAATACTTTTGTGGCCCAACTTACTTTTCACAGGCTCTTTTGACCTGGTCCAATAATTAACCACCTAGCAATTCCCTAGAAACAACCCAAAACTGGGGTTTTTCACACTTTTTAAGAAAATGGATAAGGTTTCCAATATTTTAGTATTCATTGGGGGGTTCTGAGTGATTTCTAGGGTGTTTCCAAGAGTGTTCTTTAGGACTCTTTGATAAATAGAAAGTTCAAAAGAACAGCATTTATTAGAAATAGAAATCAAGTGAAACATTATAAATGTCTTTACTGTCAATCTAATTCATCCTTGCTCAATAAAAGTGTAATATAAGTGATATGATATTCTGATCCCAAGAAACATGTGATAAATCTACATGATATTTTCCAACCATTTTATGCAAGCTGCACCTCAAATAACTTATCATTTGCTTGATTTATCAGAATTTTGGTTCCCTACCAAATTTTTATTAACATAAAAATCTATGTTAATCTTTCTAATAGAAGTAAATTCTGTACAGAAGACAAAATTTGTGATCTCTATATTACTTATACTGTTTCTTCTGATCACGCAAACAAACACAGAAAACAGGCAGACATTACTGTTTACATTCACTTAACTGTGTCTCAACTGCAGTGAAAACACTAGCTCACCGCAACAATCACCCTGCAATAGGACGTTTCCCAACAGTAAAAGCTGGGGGTTGACCTTTCTGCCGCCAGCGGACACATTGATGAGAAGTGATCGACAGTGAATATAAAAAGCAGAAAAGAGAAATTCACTGGGTAAGTCTACCACGAAAGACCGATACCACTGATAGAGTTCACAAGAAAAGAGAAGAGCAGAGGTCCACCAAGCAAAACCACAAGCTCACTTCCACTAATGTAGGCCGCAGATAGCGTCTCGTTTCTAAGAAAGGGGCAGGCCAAGCTTAAACTCAGAGAAGAGGAGAGAGAGCTCAGACCTGCACTTGAGGTCTGGCGGTCATCGATAAGGTTTATCCTCAAAGAGCAGGGCCACAGTGACATCACAATGAGCTGAATTTGTCAAAGATTCCCAGGAACTTTACACACCCAACGTTAGTTTAGGAGCTTCATTCACGTATTTCAGCAGCAGGAAATGTGTCATATGTAAACAACATGGATGCCACAAAGAGAAAAGCACATAACAGAATAAAAAGACTGCATAGTATAAACAACAGCAACAACCTATCAAACCTGATGCATATACAGTGGGGTTCAAATTATGAGAAAACAATTTTGAATACTCAAGATTCTTCACTCTTTCTAGGTCTCAACGTAAACAAATATGTGACTGATCATGTGGAAGGTCAGATTGTCTTCCACTGAAGCTCCAGATGCTCTTTGGAGCATCTAAAATCATGCTAGAGAACGTGATCTTCAGGTTTTGTTCATGGCGGCTTAATTGTCATGGCGGCATATATATATATATATATATATATATATATATATATATATATTATATATATATATTATATATATATATATATTATATATATATATATATATATATATATATTTAATTGAATAGAAAAAAAGATTAAATAAAACAAATCAGTAAAAATGTACTTTTATACAATGCATTATAAAAGTATTTGTATGCACTAATTATGCCTTGTAATGCACCATATTATACAATGTATGATATCATGAGTAGTTGTAACCACAGTTATAATACATTATAATACTTATCAATTCATTGTTAGACCTTTAGAAAGTATAATGCATTTAAACAAGACAAACCACTTATTTCAATTTCAAGTATTATAATGCATTTTAACTTTGGTTACCATTATTTATTAAAACATATGCGCTATAACATGCATTTCGAATACCTTTATTATACATAAAGGCTTTAAATAAAGTTTTTTTTTAAACCCCTGCATGCAGACTGTGCAAATGTGCAACCGTAATTCAAGAAAAGTTGGGACATTTTGTAAAATGCAATAAAATCAAGAATCTCTGATTGTGTTAATTTTCTTTAACCTTTATTTAGCGGACAAAGTACAAAGAAATATTTTTATAATGTTGTCACTGACCAAATTAATAGTATTTTGTAGATATTTAGGGGGTGGTGATGGCGCAGTGGATAAGACACATGCCTTTGACAGTGAGAGACCCAGGTTCGAATCCACTGTGAGACATCAATGTGTCCCTGAGCAAGACACTTAACCCCTAGTTGCTCCAGAGGCGTGCGACCTCTGACATGTATAGCAATTGTAAGTCGCTTTGGATAAAAGCGTCAGCTAAATTAATAAAATAAAATAAAAAATATATATATATAAACACATTTTGAGTTATGGCTACAACACCTAGTTGGGACAGAGGCATGTTTACCACTGTCTCGTCACCTTTCCTTCTAATTACATTCAACAGAGGTCTCCTGCTTTGCCCTACACAGACTGAGATTTCTCTGAATTCACTGAATTTTTTCACAATATTAAGTATGGTAGATGGTGAGAGAACTAACTACTTTAAAATCTTTCAATGAGAAATGTGATTTTTTAATTGTTTGACAATTCTTTCATGAAATTGATCGGTCACAAAGGGGTGAGCCATGACCACATCTTTCCTTGCAAAGACTGAGCTTTTGGTGGATGCTCCATTTATACCCAAACATGATACCCTCACCTCTTACCAACTCACCTTCTAATTGTGGACTTTTTCGAAAAGTTTAACTTAGATATTCTGTAATCTTTTCACCTTAATTTTGTCTCTGTCTCAATTTTTAGAGTGTGTTGCAGTCATCAAAATCCAAATAGTTTATAGAGTGTGTTGCAGTCACCAAAATCCAAATAGTTTATATTTACAAAATATAATTACTTTGGCCAATGAAAACATTGAATTTGTTTTCTTTGTACTTTTGTCATTTAAATAAAGATTCAAAAGAATGAACAAATCCCAAATTCTTGATTTTATTCCGTTTTACAAAATTACCCAACTTTTAAATTACCCAACTTTGGTTGTATGTTACTGAAGCAATAAACTATGAGAGAATATGAGCATTGCAGTAATTTTCATAGGTACACAGAGCAACAATTTTATAAAAGGCATGAATAGGGACAAAACACAACAAAATTAACATTCTGTCAGTGTTTAATCTCATGTCGTTCTAAACTGGTATAACTTTCTTTCGTGGCCACGCTTTTCATGAAACTGAATTCCAACTGAGGGTGTCAACTCCAAAATAATAAAAACCTATATGCATATATTTTTTATATTTCAAAATTAGTATATTTATATAATTTAAAAAAAAATATTAATAAAAAATAAAATAATAATATGCACTACATTGCAAGTACTAAAGTCATATGATAGCTTTGTGTGAGAAACAGACCGATAATTTAAATGGTCATTGATTGAAAATCTGCACCTGTGTAATTTCTGATTCATGAATTAATTGTTCTTTTGAGTCAGATCTTTTGATTGAATGAGTTGATCGAATTTAATCCTGTTCCTCACACAAAGCTAACAAAGGTGACTTTAGAAGAACTAGAATTTAATGCATGTGTCAAATAAAGGACTTTTATGATTCTTTATGGTAATTTTTTTTTTGCCATTTTAAAGCCACAGGTATCATTACGAAAGGAGTACTGCGTATCATTAAGAAAAGCATGACCTTTTATGTTTTACAGAAGTAAAAGACGACATACTGATTTAACAACATTAAGGCATATAAATAATGACAGAATTTTGGGTAATTTTGGGGTGAACTATTTCTGTAATAGACTATTTTACACTTGCGTAATGATGCAAACAGATATGACATAATAGATATTTTTACAGTAATTAATTTATAAAACCTTGATCCCCATGTCCAAATATGACAGTGTGGAACATGAGTTGCATAGTCCATCCAGAAAGAGCTGAGATCACTGCTCTGACCTGCACTCCCATGTGCTCCTTGACTCCAGCGGTCACAAGAACATCTAACAGGCCACGTCCACCTCGACAGCTGATCAGTAAACATGCTCTTCAAACAAATGAATCGATGCGGTACTCTAAAAACAGACAGCAGTTACAGCAGGCCCAAAGGTAACTCCACTCAATGGCCTTATTGACTACCGTGTGTTCAGCTCACTCATCTGCAGCGCTTCAATAGACTATGAATTTGAGATTGTGATCGTATAGATCAATACATATTGATTCTTAAGTACATTGGGGGGAGGGGGGGATCAGATCACAAACGTTTTTTTTTAAAGTACACCCTGTGCTGAGGAAGTACAGTTAGATATCGAAGAATGGCTTATGTACGGACTGAACTGCCTTTTATTAGTGCCAGAAAAGTCAGCCGTTGATCATGAGAGTGTTGAGTAACACAGAGCTTACTATTGCCCCAGAAACACACCGACGGTCAAATACACTCATTCACGCTCACGAGACTGTATTGCAACTAGGCATGCTGTCTACTGGCATATCCCATGCAGGTCACAGAGGACCACTGACACTCTAGCGTAAACTCCAGACTTGAATGATGTGTCTAAACGATTTCGTCAAAAGCTTGGTTTTGTAAGAGGTGATGCCAAGTGTCGGTGATGACATTGTTTTCTATATCCTGGCAAGAGAAGATGCAGCTCTTACAGTCTTGGTGGTGTCTAGGTGAAAGTTGGAGAGCATCTGCTTTCCAGATGTGCAAAAGTTCAAGAGGCAGCTATGACCTGAGGAAACTAAGTTAAAGGGTGCAGACGGTCTTATCACAATCAACGTCTGCGAGTCAAGTGATTGAAACCATTTTACAATTGAGTTTCAAAATGGTTTTTGGTTAAACAGACTTCATAAACAGCATTTGGTATTGAATTATGGTCCTTGACATATGCTCTAAAGCTCATCGCAATCATGCCAGAAAACTCAAACTCACTGGTTAAACTAGTCAACATCCTCAAGTTCTTCACCATTTCCCGTCTCATAGAAACCAAGCACTATTAACAGACGTTACGTGAGCGGTGCTTGTGTTGAAACCTGTACTTTCCTGTCCCAGAAGGTGTTGATCAATGTAATGACCAGGAATCTAGCAACCCTTGATTCCAACATGACATCAAACTTTGCTCCATGTTTGCCACAAAGCTACAGTACATGAAGTCCAGGAGAGAAGTACTATGCTGGACCAACAATAAAATAAAAAAAAGATAGTTGAAAGCTGACCTATGCTTTTTACATTTCACATCCGCAATAATCCAGTGTGCTGCTGACCTGTATGTGACTGATTTGAAGATTTATGTAACCTTAAAAATCATTACTTCATGTTTTAAGAGAATTTTATTTATTATGTTCAATTAATACAAGAGTTTAAAGGGATAGTAGTAGAGTTCAAAGGAAAATTCTGTCATAATTTAAAAAATCTGTCATCCTGTATGACTATGGGTGCATCCCAATTCACATACTTATACACTAATCTATGGCATTTTGTAGTATAAATAGTGTGAGTAGTAGGGTTAGCTAGGCTTGGTTTGTTTGGTCCAGACAAAAAAAACAAAAAACATTTAGTCCTGGTCCAGTTACCGTTCACATTGGCATTTTAACATGAACTTAAAGATACCAAACCTGAAGGGGTAGGGATATGTTCACAACCTGATTGGTCTGCCTTTATTATTTATATTTGGTGACGGAACTTACAGAACATCCAAAACAATGCTGTGTGCTGAGCTAAATGCATACATTGTATGTGCATAGCCAACATATGATGGTATTTTGACCAGCTGGGAAATCGTGAAGAGCTTATAAATGTGTAAAGGAGTCAAAACAGCGTCAGGAATCCCTCCGTCTCACACACACAAACACTGTAAAGAACTGTGATAGATAGGCAACATTGCAACTATGACGAGAAAAAACAGATATGCTTGAGCATATCTTAGGGTCGCATCTTGTGACATCATGTCCCGTTTTTGGTTCATTTACCTCTTTGGTCCATGTTGCGTTCATATTTCAGTAGCAACTGCACCAGAGTTTGTTTGGAAGTGGACCGAGACTCATCTTTTCAGCGTTCTCGGTCCACTTGTTTGGTGTCACCAGGGTTCAGATAGCAGTGTTCACACTTATTCAAATGAACCACACTAAAAGAGCAATCGCACCAGGGTTCATTTTAATCAGACCAAACATGCCTAGTGTGAACACAACCTTAATTATCATGACTGAAAAACAAAAAGTGTGGAATGTTCATGCACTCAACTGTGGCAGCACTGTATTGGTAGTGGAGGGGGAGGGGCTATCCGACTCCGATGTTTGGTGACAAAATAACCGTAAAAATTCATACACTACAGTAAATAGCTCATAGCATAAGTACATAGTGTGTATGGTATGTCATTAGGGACACAACTTAAGTGTATCTTATCCATACAATGAAAGTCATTAGGGTCCAATGTACTGCACGAAACAAAAATCATACAGGTTTGGAATGACATGAGAGCGAGTAAATATTAGACAGAATTTTTTTTGGGGGGGGGGTGAACTGTCCTTTTAAGTACCTAAGGACAAGGTGGGGAGAAGGCACCAATGAATCTGTAGGAGAGGAATTTCGGCCCCACCTTCGCTTTAAGAGCGGGCCGGCATTTCGCACTCTGTCAAATCATGTTATGGCATTTATGGCATGTGCTCTACAATCACAACAAGATGACGAACAACAAAACGAGAGGAATGCAGCCGAGCTGTCTGTCAGGGGTTCCCGGCAGGGCACAGGCTGTATTGTTTACTACCGAAGCAGGTATCTGGAAGTGATCCCGCAGTGCGTGCAGGGGAAAATAAACAGGGCTTACATTGGAATGCACTTTGCATATGCCGGCGATTTTCATATAAAGCTTCGCCCATGTGAGGTTAGGTTATTGCCCCAGGTGAGGCCGTTCATAGCTCTCCGTCTACACTGGCGATCAGAGACAATAACGCTTGTTCCTGAAATAGCAGAGGGGCATGAGGGGAAAGTGGAAAGAACAACTGACTTGACAAAAGGAAGTACATATATTTAAACTAAATTCTGAGAAAATCGAGTGAACAAAAGAAGCCTAGATTACAAATATGACAGGATTTTGTTGCAATACCCCCTACAATAGTTCTTGTAAAAGTAAAAAATAAAAAAAATAAAAAAAGCATAGGCTTTGGATTACACTGACTTTACCATAGTTAAACTTTTAAAAAGCATCATATTCACAACATAATAAATTACACAGAGGTTCAATAAACAATTACATTTATTAATGGTGTTTGCAAAGGCAAGCATAACTACTATTGCCCATGCTTAAGATTAAAGATTTAAACTCAAATAACTTAAACTGAAGGAGCAACCACCTACAACACCTTAGCAGCAGTATTATTTTAGTATTATTCAAATACTATTATTGTATTTATTCATATTTTGAATTAGCTTTTATTTTTATGTGAAAAAAAAAAATATATATATATATATATATATATATATATATATTAAAATTTATTTTCCACTTTAAATAGATTTTAATTCAGTTTCAGTATTAGTAATTTTATTATTTCAACTTATTTCAGTTAGCTGCCAAGGCAGCATTTCTGCTTTTAGTTAACAGTTTTTAAACATAAGTTTGGATATTTTTGTACTATTATTGTATTTATTCATATTTTGAATTAGCTTTTATTTTTATGTGAAAAAAATATATATATTAAAATTAATTTTCCACTTTAAATAGATTTTAATTCAGTTTCAGTTTTAGTAATTTTATTATTTCAACTTATTTCAGTTAGCTGCCAAGGCAGCATTTCTGCTTTTAGTTAACAGTTTTTAAACATAAGTTTGGATATTTTTGTACTATTATTGTATTTATTCATATTTTGAATTAGCTTTTATTTTTATGTGAAAAAAATATATATATTAAAATTAATTTTCCACTTTAAATAGATTTTAATTCAGTTTCAGTTTTAGTAATTTTATTCAACTTATTTCAGTTAGCTGCCAAGGCAGCATTTCTGCTTTTAGTTTACAGTTTTTAAACATAAGTTTTTCATCTAATATTTATATACTTTATTTTAGCTTTATTTCAATTATGAAATCCATTTTTAATATGGCAACATATACAATTATAACAACGCTGCTTCGCAACCATTCCCAACATCGAAAGATGATTTTCTCCAGTATAAACAATTATTCTGCGAGGTAAAAGCGTTGATTAGAATAACTGTAGGTAGATAAGTAAAATTCAAATGATCTGAGGCTACAGGTGCGCACATATCAGCTATTTTACAATGCCTTTGAACGTGGATCATCCAATCAGATTTTAGAGCCGAAACTCAATGCTTTTTGAATATTTATTCAAATACGTCACAGCCAGGCTGTTATATACCAAGTAGAGAGATCAGCCCACATACTTGGTCACTGAGTCAGGCACTTTTATCCCTCTGTATCGAGATTTGCCCGGAAAGAGGGAGTCTTTGATAAAATGCACAGCTGGCGCTGTTGCATTTCAGAAGAAATGTGCAAATCCAAGCCAAAAGCAAACAAGAGCACTGTTACTCGAACAAACATTCAACTTCCTCCAGTGTAGGATTACGATCTACCATGTAACCTTAATCTTCAATGGAGACTGGAAAAAATAAAACATTTAAATGCGCTCCCATTACAGTACAAGAATCTGCACCTTTTAACCTGCTGAACTGTGGACAAGCGTTCACATCACATGGCTGAGCTATTTACGGCCAAAGTTTGGAAAATACATTGGATGAACCGTTTTGAAGAGCCTAATTAATGTTTGTTTAGCTGGCTGGGTCAGGTCACCCCGCTCATAAGTGTAAACAGGCAGTGCGTGTGTGTGTGTGTGTGTGTGTGTGTGTGTGTGCTGGTAATGGTGTTAACTGCTTCCCTGTTCACCAGAGTCCAGGTCGTGCTCTGGAAAGAGGGGCGGTGCTCTGGATAACCAGCAGAGCAGCACTGGAAATGAGAGAGAATGCTGGGAGCTAGGGCAGGGATCTAACACATGACACTGTTTCCCACGCATCATAAAGGAGAAGTGCATTCCCAACACAAAACTACTTCAGCACAGAATACATGCTGCAATGTTTTCGTCAGGATGTGGTGATTTCAGACTTATTCACAACAAAACTGTTTTCACACTTAGGACGTGGCCCTATAAAACCACACTAAAGCTAGGTATTACAACAGTTGTTGAACGTTGTAGATTGGTGGATCCATCTCATTTCAACCAAACCAAATGGCAGATATGTGAAACCACAAAACCTTTTTCTTTGTAATACCAAAACTGAAACCACAGTGGCAGAAGTCTCACTATCAAACAGAAGACACAGGTGTGTGTGTGTGTGTGTGTGTGTGTGTGACCATATGTCCGACTTGGCTCTCATTTTCTGTAAAAGGGAAACATACTCCTCCATGATGCGGTGAAATGTGATGGGTCTGATCAGAAACTCTTGTCAAAACCAGCGGACACTCATTATTTCCAGACAAATACAAATTGTAGGCACGTGTGCATTTCTTTTTCTTTCGTTCCTCTACTGTAAGTCGCTTTGGATAAATGCATCTGTTAAATGTACATGTAAAAAATGTCTTTTGGGTTGGCTGGATAGTGAAAAAAGCAGTCCACAAAAGTGCAGCATTGCATGGACATTCATTCATTCAATACAGTTTCCAGCTCAAAAAGCTTTTAGACAGAATGTCCAGAGCATAAAATATAAGATAGGTGGAAAATAGTAGAAAGGTGTGTTTAAATGTTTAACTGATGGTCTATAACATTACCACAAATTACCATGGATAGACTTCTCAGGATATAAACCTCTGTGAGATAAAATACCTTGGAAAATCATTTGCAAACCAATTTGCAAAACATTGCATAAGCATTTGCACGCTAGCGCCACAAGCCTCTTTATTGCAGAATATGAACTACGAATGTCAGGTTTGGTTGTGCTAAACATGGGAAACTGAATTTGATATTCAGAGTCATACAAGGTGATCATGTAATTCTTCAAAAGTCGCCTTTTTCAGCTTTCTACACCAAGCAATTAAAAAAAAAAAAAAAAAAAAAAAAAAAAAAACTTCCAACCGTTAAAAAAATTTGAGGTGAGTAAAAAAAAAAAAAAATTAAATTAAAATTATACATTTACTCAACAAGGATGCAATAAATTAATCAAAAGTGACTAAGGATTTATAAAAGATTTCAATTTTACTGTAAAGTAAATTGTAAAGACATTTATAATATTTCTAAATATTTCTATTTCAAATAAATGCTGTTCGTTTCAACTTTCTATTCATCAAATAATCCTGAAGAAAATGCATCACAGTCTCCTCAAAAATATTCCTCAAAAAACTTTCAACAGGAGTAGTGATGCTGAAAATTCATCTTAGCATCGCAGGAATAAATTAAAAATTAAAATCTATACACATAGAAAACAATTTATTTCAAATTATAATAATATTTCACAAATTTTCTGTTTTTACTGAATTTTTTGATCAAATAAATGCAGCCTTTGTGAGACTTCTTTTAAAAACGGTAAAACCGATAAAAACGGTAATCTAAAGTTGTTTAGACTTACAGGACTGTAATAGATAATCATGGGAAATAAGCACTGCTCTCCTGACCTACCTTTTCATAAAATGAGAACCAAAACAATGAGGATGACCAGAAAAAATAAGGGCAAAATCTGATAGCAGGGATCTGGTTTGCTGCTGCCTTGTTGACAGCCAAGGACTAATTATTATGTGATGAGAACGATCTTAAATTCACAAACAACACGCCAGCGTACAGTATTAAAGTAAAGTATGAGATTATAAGTATGCAAATCATGGCAAATAGGAAGATTTTTTTCTATTTTAAATAGAAGAGTTACACATGAGAGTTAGGAATGGTCTGTGCCGACCAGTAATTCTGTGCAATAAACATAATTCTGCAAAAAGCAGAACTAAAATCTCACTTAAGCCCCTATTATAACAAGAGGATCTGATGCTGCTTTGGTTATCCATAAATGGAATGCAACATTAGTGTAGTCTTAAAGGAACGGTTCACCCAAAAAAAAAAAAAGAAGCTGGTCATTTAAAGCTACATTTGGGGAGCAAGACACTAATGTCTTGAGTAGATTCAGATTCATAAGTAGATTCATAAGCCACCAGGTCATTTTACACCACAATAATAATTATAATACACATCCATATCTATTACTTCACACCAACAGTGTCCTGTAAGAAACTATCCTATCCTGGGATATCATGATCCCACTGGCTGTGAGAGCCTTATTACAAACGGGCTAGTTTCATAACATGGATTGTTTGACTCGAGTGATTGTTTGGAGATGGATAGTTTCACACCTGCGGTGCAGGAACTGTGGCACAGTGTCCCTGATGGGAATGCTTCATGTAGGTCAGCACATCATGCCATGTCTATCAAACCCTGCATACAACTCACACAAGGAAACAGGTATGATAACAGGGAAAAGATTCACGAAATAAACGTGTGCAACCTGTGCATGAAGGAAGAGAGAAAGAGACAGAGCAAGAAAAGGAAACAGAGACATGAAAGAGAGAATGAAAGAGGAAACAGGGTTTCAAGATGCCACTCAATAATGGTTGCAGAGAGAGTTGCTGAATGCTGAGGGGAAAACTCCCAGGAAACAAATATACTGTTTAATGTATATGGTGTCCACTAGATTAAACAAATAGACAGTTACAGAAAGTGAACGACAAAGAAATACATTAATAAGGTAGTTGTATGCTAGTGAAAAATTCTAGATTCTGGATTAAAAAAAAATGCTACAAAGATACTGGTGTTGCACCACTTTCGTCAGTCATGTTGAATTTATGCGTCAAAATTAGATAAAAAACACTTTGACATATAAAGTGGACAGTCGTGAAAAATTATGGGAACGGATCAAAGGTGAACCCTCAGAGTGGCTGGGGTGTAACACCCTGAATGATAAAAATAGCTTTTGAAGACCCGTGCACTGTAGTAGACACCACTTCAGAGGGCGCATTCGTATTCACGATGCAAGAAATGCAACAAACAGAAAAAGTCCGAATTTAGTGTCAAGAAAACAAAATAAACAGCACATTTACAAGCTGAAACTGAAGTGTAATACAACACTGCTTTCACAGTATGTGAAACTCCAGATAACAGGTTATGTTTTGACACATCCTTCACTTATGTATAGATGAGTAGCGCCATCTAGAGGGATGGTCTGGTACAGTACTGTTATGTAGATAGGCCTGAGGTTTCCTATTAGCATTGCTGTTTTGTTAAACCAATACTATATTCTGATTAATTTTATGCTTCTAGCACACCGCTTAAAGTAAACATAAAAACAAACTAATTTTCATTTTCTAAAATGTCTTTCCCATCAAGGGGAAAAAATAAACAGGGAAAATGCAAGTTTACAGTGGAATCAAGCAGAATAAGATCATGAACATGTATTAAGAAAAAGATGGTCCATTTTAGCTTAATTCATCAGGTCACTATTATATAAACTGTAAACTATTACTATTTGTTAACAACAGCATGTAAAACACATTATGTAATAACAACCATTTGAAGCAGCAATTTGCTCAATTTTTCTCCAGCAAATGGCATCTAGGTAATGTGTTGGGAATACAAACAGTTTTAAATATTTCATTAAATTTTGTGTACAAATGTCTTAATATGGTATAATACATGTAGTATAATATAATATAATACAGTATAAATAAAACATCCAATATACACACAACCATTTAAAGGTTTGGTGTCAGTAAGGTTTTTTTTATTATTTTTTAAGAAAATACTTTTTTCTGCAAGGATGCATTAAATTAATTAAAAGTGACAGTAAAGACATTTATAATGTTACAAAAAAAATAACTGCAAATAAATGTTCTTAAAAAAATATGCATCACATGAATGTTTCCACAAGCAAGAATGTTTTTAGCATTGATAATAATCAGAAAAGTTTCTTGAGCACCATTCTGAAGGCTGGAGTAAAGATGCTGAAAATTCAGCTTTGCATCACAGGGATAAATTACATTTAAACAAATATTTAACTATAGAAAATAGTTATTTCAAAACTGTCATGATATTACTGATTTTTACCAACCCCAAATTTTTTAAACGGTGGTGTATTTAAAAAATCAGATGATAGTAATTTGTTGCAATGGAAATGGAAGGTGAAGTTAAGCACATTGCAATGTGAGATATAGTCATTTGCTCTGATGCAGCACACTTGACCAAATGTAGCAGGTCATCTGGGTATTCTATACATACAGAAAATTTACATACTGTGTAGAGTATGAATATCACAGAAATAGTAAGAGTAGTGTGTGTGCAGTCTATGTCTTACAAATCCTACCATACAACAAATAAAAATGTAAGATGGCATTCTGCCAAATTGACCAGGACAATCACCCAGGTTCGACATTATTGCCAATAGATTAACTAGATAACTAGATGCTGAATCTTTTGACTTTGAGTGAACATCAAGTGGTTAATAATGTACCCACCAACAGCTCTGAAGAGGCAGGCACCATCTTCCTTCATTTTTTTGATGACAAATCCTTTCTTTTCCTGGAGTGCTTTTTCAAACCAGTGTTCCTGCTGTAACAGAGGCAAAACTTCAGGACAGACACAGTGGGGGGGTCATTATTACGTGCTTGAGAAACAGACAGACTTCTGATGCTAAAGTTATTGTTAGTGCCATTTATTCTCAGACTGTCAACAGAACATCACAAAGAAGTTCTAAGATCATCACATTTTATGCATATTCATCCCATTACAATTTTCTCAGCCTTAGACAAATATGTTCATATTTAATGGGGTTAATAATTGCAATAATCATTTAATACTAAAAGCAAAGAATTTAGGTATAATGTTTAATATTAGTGAGCCTTATGTCTGGGAAAAGTGAGGTTCAGAATGAGTCACAGGTAAAGCAGGGCTAAATCTGGGCTGCGTTTCTCAAAAAAAGCATCAAAATCATAGTAGATTGTATAAATGATCCCACCAATGGTCTGATCTACTTAGGCTTATGATGCTTTAGGAAACGCAGCCCAGTTCAGAGTCAGACTGCAGTCCTGAAACCCAGAAGAGAATTAGCATTTGAATCATCGGTTCTCTCAAGAATTTCCAGTGGTGGACAGTAAGAAAGTACATTTACCTACTTGAGTATTTTTTTTCTGGAAACTTGTTACTTTAACTTCACTACATTTCTGTCAAGGTCCTTGAGGTTTTGTTAGTCAGGACATACATTTTTTTCGTCTCTAGACCGTGATTGGATTTTTGCAGATGACAGACAGCCTATCAGAAATCACTCTTGTAGGGTCACGTGTCGTGAAGTTCAGCGACTAGCCTTGTACAATTTCTCTCTACTAGTGATCTGTGAGCAACAGTATCATTGTCACAACTAATGGTTTGAAAGTTTTCTTCAAATAAGTAATTATTAATAAGTATTTATGCAAATAAGTATTTCTGTTTTAATCTTTGTTAAAGCAGTAGGCTATTGCTGTTGGGCAGTTATAGAGCTATAGCTGTATATCTGTAGGTTTTTCTGATCAGTCTGTATTTACTGACCACTTGATTCAAATGTGCATAAATGGATACACATAGATGTGTCCTTCTTTTGAGCGGGTGGTAGGAGTGTTAAATAAATAAAAAATGTCTTTTTTTAAATCAGTTCAGTTTTTTAATTTCTATAGGTTTTGTTTTGTAACATTCTAAAAGCTCTTAATTCCACAGATACTACAAACTGGTCAGTGTATTCACTAGGTTGCTTGAGAGGCATAAGGTACTGTAACAATACAACAATAATAAAACAATGCATTGACATTTAATTTTGAGTACTTTTAAAGTACTTCAGTACTTTTACTTGAGTAAAAAAATTGGTCTTTACAACTTTTACTTGTAATGGAGTAATATTTGACCACAACAGAAGTATTTGTACTTTCACTCAAGTAAGGAAGTTGTGTACTCTGTCCTACTCTGAGAATTTCTAATGGGTTTTTGGAACAGCGGTTTTAGACTTATGAATAACACAAGATCTGTGGTTAGCAACTCTTTAGTGGCTTAAAATTTAAAATACACTAAATCATCATTTGAGGTATGACTGTTCATAATGTGTATTATATAACACAACTACATTTTCTTTTTAAAGAAATTAATACTTTTCTCAGCAAGGATGCATTAAATTAATAAAAAAAAAATTTTTAAAAAAACTTTTATAATGTTACAAAAGATTTCTATATCAAATAAATGCAGTTCTTTTGATCTTTCTATTTATCAGAGAATGCTGAAAAGTGCATCACATGTTGAAATTGCAAGAATGGAAATTCACAGAATCACAACACATAATTTTATAGCAAAAGTCTTTATGAATTTATAGCAGAATTTTTTTTAAACATTCATCCTAAGGTTTAACCATAGACTGTAAAAAATAAATAAATATATATATATATATATATATATATATATATAGGGTTTAATCCATTGAGGTTTAAGTCAACCTTTGCAACCCATTTTACTTTTGTAATGAACATACAGTGAAGAAAATAAGTATTTGAACACGCTATTTTGCAAGTTCTCTTATGGAGGGGTCTGAAATTGTCATCGTAGGTGCATGTCCACTGTGAGAGACATAATCTAAAAAAAAAATCCAGAAATCACAATGTATGCTTTTTTAAACTATTTATTTGTAAGATACAGCTGCAAATAAGTATTTGAACACCTGAGAAAATCAATGTTAATATTTAGTACAGTAGCCTTTGTTTGCAATTACAGAGGTCAAACGTTTCCTGTAGTTTTTCACCAGGTTTGCACACACTGCAGGAGGGATTTTGGCCCACTCCTCCACACAGATCTTCTCTAGATCAGTCAGGTTTCTGGGCTGTCGCTGAGAAACACGGAGTTTGAGCTCCCTCCAAAGATTCTCTATTGGGTTTAGGTCTGGAGACTGGCTAGGCCACGCCAGAACCTTGATATGCTTCTTACAGAGCCACTCCTTGGTTATCCTGACTGTGTGCTTCGGGTCATTGTCATGTTGGAAGACCCAGCCTCGACCCTTCTTCAATGCTCTAACTGAGGGAAGGAGGATGTTCCCCAAAATCTCGCAATACATGGCCCCGGTCATCCTCTCCTTAATACAGTGCAGTCGCCCTGTCCCATGTGCAGAAAAACACCCCCAAAGCATGATGCTACCACCCCCATGCTTCACAGTAGGGATGGTGTTCTTGGGATGGTACTCATCATTCTTCTTCCTCCAAACACGGTTAGTGGAATTATGACCAAAAAGTTCTATTTTGGTCTCATCTGACCACATGACTTTCTCCCGTGACTCCTCTGGATCATCCAAATGGTCATTGGCAAACTTAAGACGGGCCTTGACGTGTGCTGGTTTAAGCAGGGGAACCTTCCGTGCCATGCATGATTTCAAACCATGACGTCTTAGTGTATTACCAACAGTAACCTTGGAAACGGTGGTCCCAGCTCTTTTCAGGTCATTGACCAGCTCCTCCCGTGTAGTTCTGGGCTGATTTCTCACCTTTCTTAGGATCATTGAGACCCCACGAGGTGAGATCTTGCATGGAGCCCCAGTCCGAGGGAGATTGACAGTCATGTTTAGCTTCTTCCATTTTCTAATGATTGCTCAACCAGTGGACCTTTTTTCACCAAGCTGCTTGGCAATTTCCCCGTAGCCCTTTCCAGCCTTGTGGAGGTGTACAATTTTGTCTCTAGTGTCTTTGGATAGCTTTTTGGTTTTGGCCATGTTAGTAGTTGGATTCTTACTGATTGTATGGGGTGGACAGGGGTCTTTATGCAGCTAACGACCTCAAACAGGAGCATCTAATTTAGGATAATAAATGGTGTGGAGGTGGACATTTTAAAGGCAGACTAACAGGTCTTTGAGGGTCAGAATTCTAGCTGATAGACAGGTGTTCAAATACTTATTTGCAGCTGTATCTTACAAATAAATAGTTAAAAAATCATACATTGTGATTTCTGGATTTTTTTTTAGATTATGTCTCTCACAGTGGACATGCACCTACGATGACAATTTCAGACCCCTCCATGATTTCTAAGTGGGAAAACTTGCTAAATAGCAGGGTGTTCAAATACTTATTTTCTTCACTGTATATTTCTGAGTAAAACAGGATATGAATAAGAAAATGTAGGACAGGCCTTGGTTTTATCGGGAATTTGTGGGAACTTTACATCTCAATATCATGCATTGAGTAAAAATAAGGCAGAAATTAAATAGGCTCAATTTCATTTTCATGTTGACTTTAAAGATAGACTCCCTCTTCTAAAGAGCAGAGGAGACGGAGCTTAGCACAGCTGTGCCTCAGTCTGGACCTTTATGTGGACTACATTTACTCAGGCAAATTTTAACACTTTTTTCCTGCCAAGACAAACCACTGCATCCCTAATACCATGCATCTTGAGTGCAGTCTAATGGAAAACATGTAGAACATCTTTTTACTGATCTTCAGTCTTCACTTATACAATCAATATCTGCTGTAATTTGTTTGTCTGTCTGCCTATCTTTAAATTTGATTATATGTCAATCCATAATTTTATCTATCTGATAGATACGTTTTATCTGTCTATCTTTACCTATCCATCCATCTCTTTTACAGTATATCTGCCTAGCTGTCAGTCTCTATTTGACAGTTTATCTATCTATCTATCTATCTATATACACACACACACACACATACACACACAGCAGTGTCTACACAGTGTCAGACCACGTGTCACACATTTAAATAAAAAACAGCATGTCAATGGTTCTCAGCATTAGGTGACATCATCCATCCACATACCTGTTCAACAGTCGCTGGATCCTCTGACTGTAGTCTGGAAGCATTCTCATACTCGTCCTCACTGTTATACCCGGCTCCTTCTTCCTGCTCGGGACTGGGACCCCCTCCTCCTCCACCACCGCCTCCTCCCCCTGTCGCCCCGAGTACGGTCCCTCCACCGGCCACCCCACCTGAGCAGGTCGCCTGTCTCCTCCTCTTACTGAGTCCAGGCCCCGAGCAGCACCCTCCCATCCCACCTCCACAGCCCACCCCACCTGACAGCTCAGCCCGACCCCCGGACACGCACGCCATCCCTGCCGCATCCCCCGGGCCAACCGGAGACCCGGCGCCCACCGGCGGAGGAGAGGCCTGCTGCGGCCGGGAGCTGGATTCAGTTCGCCTGTCCTCTCTGGACGCCGGCGGAGCGGCTTGATAAGACCATGGTGGCGGCGAAGCGCGAGGCCTCGCACCCGATCGGACCCCGTGGGAGTGCTGGTGCTGATGCGGGTCGGAGCCGGTCCTGCGGTCGGGGTCGTCGGGATGATCAGACACACCGACCGATGAGTTCGGCTTCTTCTTCGGCAGGATCGTCATGACCGTTCAGGGAGGGTGTCCGTTTTAACGACTCCAACCGCGTTTTAACATTTAAACTTGAGCGTCTTTTAGTTCGTAATGTTTGCTCCTTTCACACTGGAGCGAATTTAATTCAATAGGAGGTGGTTTTGAGGGTAAAAACAGCGGTCAACAGAACAAAAACAAACCGTCTTCCGTCCCTCGGTCCTACTGTTGCCACACAACATCAACATACAGCTCATACAGCTGACGACACCGGCACGTCATTTCCGTCTCGCTGCTCGTTCCGCCTCTCATGTGCTCTGCTTCAGAAGCTGTCAGTTGAATTGTTCATTCATTCATTCATTCATTCATTCATTCATTCATTCATACATACATACATACATACATACATACACACATACATACATTCATGTATTTTGTTTGCTGGTCAACATTTTATGGTCCTAGTAACTAGAGTCCATGGACTAATCTTTTTATTATGAATGTTTATGGTTTTATTAAATCTAAAAAAAACTAGTAGCCTAACAGTGGAATTAAAAATACTATGTGGACTCATGGGCAGCCAAACAAGCATACATTGCCTAATACCCTTCATCTTCAAACAAAATATATATGAATGATCATTTAAAAATGTGTTTTGGCATGTGATAGGCTTAGTCTTGTAAACAGTTAAAATGTTTGTAACCCAAATTGTGTTTCATAGGATATTATTTTGCAAAAGTGTGTTTATGAAATTATAGGTATTTTAAGATATTATTCCAAAGCAGAAATGTAACAAGTTAAAGTGCAAGTCAGCATCATGTAACATTTGTAACCTTCTGTTGTATAAATTATCATTCAAAATGTTTTTTATATAAATGCCACCTCCCTTCATATTTTGTTTTGCAATGACATTCCTACATTTTAAGTGTGGCCATGCAGTGTCCAAATACTTCTACACTCCAACATGAAAAACACTAAAACAATTGTGCTTTGTTTTCACTTTGGTCATTTTAGAATCAATCCAACACTATGATGCATCTATTATATCTCATATTTTGTGTTCGCAAATAATAAAATGCTATTACACCTTCTCAAACTGGTTTCTGTTGTATTAAATCAGTAACATACCATTCTTTATACTACTATACAAACCAAAAAATTCTGATTTTGTTGATGACAAACTAGTTCTTGATTCTGTTGTGAATGTTTCAATTGAATATAATGTAATATAATATGTAATATAATATAATAATAGTGGATATTATACATTATTAATATATAGGCCTACAGAAAGAGTTGTAGAAGGCAATAAAACCTTTAAACCCTTTGAAAATACTTCTCAATATGTCAAAATGTAATTGGGTTTACATAAATAAATGGATGATGTCTTCATTTATTACATAAATAACTGGATGATGTCTTGGTTTATAACATAGCAATTGAAAAGGTTAAAACTAAAGAAAAAAAATAAAGGCTTCCAAATTATTTTTATGCTGGGGTAACATGGATCATCAGGGTGCAATACTTTTTTTTTTTTAACAATTAATCAAGAGTTTGTTGTCACAAGAGTTTGCACATTTTAAGGGGGAAACTTTTCAGGAGAAGCAATTTTAAAGTTAAAAATGATGTATTGCAATTTAAACAGTTTTAGACATAAACTTCAAGGAAACCCAATAAAGAGAAGCTGTAGCCTATTGTAGTGATATTGTGTTTATTTCTCTCAAATGTTTCTTCAGACAATCATTTCTCCTGAACTACTGCGCATGGACGTCACAACACGTCTTAACAGTGTAAAACCATTATTTTTGACTGAAATATAACAATATTTTTCCTCTATTACAAAATACCCTGCTATTCACTGAGATACAGCAAATCGTGTGAGACGTCATTAGTGTCCTCCACCACTAGAGGGCAGAGCTGCAATGAAACATTTAATGCTTAATCTAAGGTGACATTTTCTCTGCTCTTCTTCCAGTAATAACACACAATGTGATTTACAGTCAGTGATGAAAGAACACCTTAAAATCATGTGACATGTGTATGAAATACATTTCATATCAGAACTGACTGCAAACATGTCAATTCTAGAAGTTGTCCATATGAACTTGAGTGCATTATATCCCCACAAATTATAAAGGAAAATAAAAATAGCATTTACAAAAAAAATAACAATTACAATAATTAGCTCAAAAACTGAGCAAGAAAACAGATGTTAAAAAGATAGTATATTTTCCTCTCTGTCCTTCAGAGCTAAATATACCCTGACAGCCATTCAAATAATTCATAACATCATTTTTTTATGTTGCACTGAGTCTTCGTGGACTTACAGTACACTGACAATTAGCAATGTGAATGCAGAATCATGCTAAAGCTAACGTTTTCGGTTTGAAATGCCATTAAAGTTATATGTTGTAAAAGCTTTTATTAGATTAGATATATGACTGGAGTCCTCTCTAATGTAAAAAAAAAATTTGTATTTTAAACATTTGTATTTTTAGGGTTACATCATTCTTAATTAGGGTAAATTACTGAATGCAGCTTTAAAGTTAGATCCTTTAAGAACAATTTTGATAGATCAAAATTTGATTTGGTTTTATTTAATTCATATCTGGATGGATGTTGGATTTGCTCATACAAAACAGAACAACATGTTCAACAACATACATGAGCATGTGTCTTGCATAACATTTGTATTGATCAATATGATGCAGGATTGTGCACACTTCTCAGTTTTAAGCATGTCAAAACCTTTAGACAAAATTAATATTGTTTTAAGGGTGGCATGTGCAATTTAAAGGTTAATTAATCTATGCGAGGAGAAAAAAAACAACAAAATTGATTTGTTTTCAATTTTCATTCAATTCAGTTCCCATTCTCCACACTCACTTGATGTCTAATATACCACACTAAGACTGAATTGTGTGAATATTGAGTTTGGCAACATATTTAACTGAAAACTGAAGCAATCTCTCAGTAATAAAAAAAAAAGTGCATGATGAGGTGCAAAGCACAGAACGGCCACATCATTGTTAACGAAGGTGAATGTCTGCTAGTAAATGTCAGCATTTGAACCACATAATCGTTATAGGCTAATGATTTTTTCTATCAATTATGAAATACATTTTCAGGCAGTGCTAATAAACACAGCCATTTTTACACACTCTTCAATAAATAGTTATTTAACAATGCAAGAATAAATAAGCACAGCTGCGCAGTTGTGTTCCAGATATTAATTACATATGACAGTTAATTAGTTTGCAACTTCGTAGCACCTGGCAGGTTTTATTTTCATTACAATGCAGGTGATAAAATGCGACAAGCTGAAGACAAATGAGAGCAACGAGCACACTTATGTCACCTTCTCACACCGGTGTATTTTTAGAAGTGAGAGAACTAGGAAAGGACTCACCCTGTTAGCACCAAAATATCATGCAAAATTCCATGCAAAAACTCCAGAATCTGTGAATCTGATGTCAAGTGAACGCATTTGATATGTGTGAGGCGATATAAATAGTGTTGATCAGTGTTTGTGTATTATCGTGCTAAGAGCTGATATGAATAAATTATATGAATTATAAACACATTGGCATGCTTAATGTGGAATTAGTCTCAGAAAATACAATGCAATGCAAAAGCATAAAATGTGTTTTGCTGCCCACGTCTGTTGGTCGTCGTCTAACCCTAACCCTAACAAATTACAACTGCAACCAAGTGTGCTTGGCATCTAAAAATACATATATTTTTCACAATGACAAATCAGTAACACATACTTGTCATTTATGTACATAACAGTACATATACTGTTTAAAATGTCTCTGTTATCTACTTTCTGTTGTGTAGCTACCACATGTACGTTTTTGAAGTGTCTATCTGTGAGTTTTGAGGGTCAGCAGCACCCTCTTTCTCTTTTTCCGTCTCATTCTCCCAGAGGTTAATAAGCGGTGGGTAGAGTTCGTTCAGGGGAATGGAGGTGGTGTGCTGCATATATTTCTTAAGAGAGTGATGACAAGATTTCTGCTTCATGCGCCGTCCCATATAGAACACCAACAGAGCCATGATGCAGATGGCGAACATTGAGCCCATGACGGCTGCCAGGGCTACATTGGCCGGCTGGGCAACCATCTCCACAGCAAAGCTGGCTTCTTTAGTTGTCACGTTGACACAAGAGTGCTGGGTCTGCTCGGTACCGGCCATCGTCAGGCAAACCCGGTACTCAGTGGAAGGTAGGAGGTGTGTGAGGTTGTACTCTTGGACATCTACGGGGACCATTGCAGTGTAGCTGATCTGCGGGTTGTCAATCTTTACGGTAGCGCTGAGCCACTTGGGTTGTGCCACCTCATGGTTGGAAGAGACGGCAAATGGGTGCACCTTCCATTCGAGCACCACAGACTGGGCATGGACAATTTTTGCCAGGATTACCAAGGATCCGCTGGTATTCAACACCCCATGATGACCTCCAATAGAGCGTCCACCGTGCCAGTTGCTCCTATCCACGTACACAGAGACACTTCTGGTGTCGGCTCCCTCTGCATTCCAAGCAACACATGTATATAGACCAGAATCTTCGGGTTCGACATGTGGGATCTCTAGAGCTCCTTGTTCTTGCATCCGGTGCTTCTTCTTCGTCATTCCCCCTCCTTCATTTGAGGATGGGGAAACAGCTTCAGAAGTGACTTTGTCACCGGTGGGCGTCACCCAGTAAAACTGAGGCGCTGGATCTGCCACGGCCCAGCAGTTGAGTGTTAGAAGCTGTCCTAAGGTGACATTGAGCAGCGGAGGGAAAGCATGCTGGGAAATTAGAGGCAGGCAGGTATTACTTGCCCCGTTCCAACTTGCAGACACCACTTCCTGAAGGGACTGGCCGACAAGATGTGGTGGGGATGCACAAAGAGTTATTTGGGGCTCCAGAACTTTGAGGCTCGATTGGTTGCCCAGGATGGGCCCCCAATTGGCGAGACAATCACACCTGAGTGGGTTGCTATGAAGACTGATTTCATCCAGACTGGGGAAAGCAGATAAAATCTCATGGGGCAAAAGTGTGAGGTCATTATTGTGGATCAGTAAGGTGCGCAGGACGCGCATTTTTAGGAAAGCGGCTCGGTCTATAAAGAACAGGTGAGGGTTGTTGTAGAGCTCCAATTTGGCCATTTGTGGTAAGTTTGAGAACGCGCCCCTCTCAACCGCCACAAGTTCTTCCATGTTGTTCAAACTGAGTTCCTCTAAGTGGGGAAAGTCTCTGAAGTCACCTTCCTGTATACGGACGATAGGATTCTTATTAAGGTCAAGAAACTTGAGGCTCGGTAGAACACGCAGGGCTTTCTTTGGCACGGATGTGAGCTTGTTATCAAAGAACGAGAGACTCTCAAGATACTCTAATCCCTGGAAAGCACCCTCAGGTATTTCCCTGAGCCCCATTCCCGCGAGAACCAGACTGTGCAACTTGGAGAGGGGGTGGAAGTTCATATCTTGCAGCCCAAGAATTGGGTTTTCCCCAATCATTAAGATCTCAAGGTTGGGTAGGGTCTCAAACCAATGGCTGTCTATCGCCACAAGCTTGTTGGAGTTAAGGTGAAGCCTCAACAGGTTCCCCAAGCCTGAAAAGGCATTAGGACCAATAGAAGAGATCTGGTTATGATTAATATAAAGCTCCTCTAAGCTGACTAGATCCTTTATACACATATCAGGCAGCTCTTTAATTTGGTTTTCCTCAAGGTAGAGTGTGACCAGTTGGGTTAGGTTACTTAAGCCAACGTCTTGGATTTGTGTGAAATGGTTCTGGGAGAGATCCAGTTCCGTGAGGTTGACCAATCTCTGGAGTTCTGAGGTTACCCTGGAGATATTGTTGCTCTGAAGAAGCAGCACCTGAGTATCAATTGAAATATTCCATGGGATTCTGCTCAAATGGAGTTCGTTGCAGTCAACAGTCTTGGCTTGATGGTAGACTGACTGAGGCGTGTACCATGGGCGGGTCTCGCAGACACATTGGGCAGGGCAGAAGGGAATCGCAAGGGAACAGCGACACGCAGCCAACACAAAACAGACTGTGAGCAGTGAAGTGGAAATGGCAGTTCTCTCCATATTGAGCATCTCTAGAGTGCTGTGCCCAGTAGGTAGCTGACAGTTGGAGGGAAGATTTCTGCGGAATGGAAAACAGGAATTTTCTCATCCAGCCCTGCAAAATGAAAAAGAAAGAAGACATATAAATCATGCAGATTATATGATGTCAGCCGAGTGCAAATGACATAAACGGCAACTTTAGATGTGATATTTATTAGCATCAGTTGCAGAATGCGCAGAAGGAATATTAAACATAAAGACTGCAATTTCTGCTCTCCTTAAGATCACACAAACAAATCAAAGCAGCATTTTTTGCAATGAGTAAATATCCAGAATTGACATTTTTAATATTCTACACTTCGTTCCCCTGCCAGTGCTCAGATTCAAAATACCCTCTGATAATTGAGTATTCAGTCATGTCTCATTCTAGTCAAACAGAGAGCAATTGTTAGTGAGCGTGCAGCATTATTCCGGCCTGCATGCAAAAATACACCTGCCAAACACAGGCTCCAACAAACACATAAAAGGAGCCACACATCAAACCCTGTGTGCTCCACCATACGTCTCAATACCATCTTACCATAAGTGTAAGCGCGCCTGGAAGAATTGCACGATCTTGTAAACGTTGAGTGTAACTGCTCTCAGAGGGGCTGCAACTATACGGCAGGAAAGGCAAAATGAATACCAATGCAATAAAACAGATTCCAAGCACTTTATCACACTCTAAACATCCAATGGACAAAATATCTCCAGGCCAGAGGCATTTGAGATCTCAAGAGCATGTTTAAGCCTCAAGCATTTTCACTACTTTTTGAATTTGCTTACCACACATATTCAATCTTCTGCAATACAATCCAAGACATTTGGAGTGAAAATAACCTACATGTACACCACACCACAACGTGGCATTTGTCATAAAAAGCATTTTGTTTTCAACGTCATAAAAAGAAAGAAATATGCTCCGAGTTCAAACAAGAGCCTTTAGTGATGGACTACCGTTTGATCTCACACCATGCCAGGGTTTGTGATGCATCGCTCCCCTGATTGCCGCTCGGTGCTAATGAGCAAAATTTAACTGGCAGGAGGCGCGAGAGAAGAACTGAAGACTGTGAGCTGTTAATAGGTTTTACAGCATGACTCACACAGACTAAACTAGGAAAATCTAAAAGTCCCACCATATGTTTTCACAAATCTGTAATTGAAGATAAAGTACAACAGCATTAATTAGAACAAACGGCAACACTAAATGACTTTAGAAGAGTCATAACAGTGATTCTTGTCAAGCTTTGTACTGATGGGAATAGAGAGAGAAAAACCATGCTTAACTCAAATAATAAAATGCAACTCACTATAGTTAGGATAGAAAAATAGATATAAAATATAAATAATTCCCATATTTAGGATAACCATATGATTTCAAAATAAATATAGATAGAAATAGAAAACAATTCCAATATCTTTTGTTGTTGATGTTAAAGGCTGTGTTTCCACAATCAAACTCTACAGTCTGTTGACGCAAATACATCTGTCACTTATTGTGTTACTGTACTTTAAATAGAAAAGCAAAGCAAAGGTCATGGGTTTGATTACCAGAGAATGCATGAACTGATTCAATCAGTTCAGTTCATGCAATCAGAGTCAAAAGCATAATATTCATGACAATTCATGACAAATTCATGGCTTGGTAGAAACTAGTCAAATAAATCAGATGCCAACATGGACAAGAAGTGTTACATGGTCTCATCCTTGAAAACCATGAATAAAACTATGCAAAGTAAAAGAAAATATGACCCAGACTACAGAAGGGATAGGAAAAAAATATATTTTTCACTGTGAATAATTGGATATCTATGTAGATCAATTTAATTGGAACATTTTAAATACAATTTTCTTTACTTTTTATGATAAAGTATTTTTGAAGGTCAGCATTTGACATCCAATGTAAAATCTGGGTCCTGAAAAAACATCAGCTGAGAAAAAAAAAATGATATATCACATTTAAAATGAGAGCTGATAAATGACGGAGCACTAAGCGGATGGAAAGTGACACTTATATTGTGCACCAAATGTAACACCAACTTTGTTCAAAGCACATCAGTGAGAGGATCAAAGTTTTGTCTCTTACAAACCACACATCCTGGTTGCACATTAAAATAGACCCAGTGATGCAATCGAGCGCAACTTCCCTTATGTCATAAGCAAAATAAGACACTAACTAGGAGAGCACAGGTTTTTATGTGCTTCTACGTGATCTGTTGTCCTAACTGCTCATCTGACCTTTTCAAAAATATACTGAGGTGAAACCATGGTAATAAAGAGCTCTTTCATAATACCATGGTAAAAAAGGTACCATGGTATTTACCATGATGATAATACCATGCTGTCCTATATTTTGACAAATATCATGAAGGGTTAGGTGCCCATATTCATATACCATGCTATTTACACTCCAAGAAGTGCAGAAAACACCATGGTACTTTTCATAATATGAAAGAGCTTTTCATTAATGAATGTCATAAACCTCAGAGAGACCTGACTTTAGATTGTGTGCGTAGACAAGTCCACGTGTGGCGGCAGTATAACACAAGAAAATACACTTTTCACACAGAGACATGAGCTGTCTATTCCGCTGAGTCTGGGGGTCTTTTAATCTGCTCAGCCTGTGGAAAGTGCTCTTGACTGCAGCGATAGACCTGTACAAAATTCTCAGAACAAAGCCAGAATGTGGACACGACGCTCAACCGGCACTGGCTCTGGAAATGAAAACAAGATGGGGAAAAATTACCCACCCTCGATCACCCCCCTCCACACTATGATCTTTTCATGCGTTGAACACAAATGAACTCCCCTGAGAGGTGTGTTGAAGAGGGGCGAGATGAGACGGGGGAGGGGACAGTCAGACGGATGGGGTGTGTCCCTCTTTGCTGCAAAGAGCCTCAAACGTCTGATGTACCTCTAAGACTTGTGCTTAGAGGTGCATAAAAGTCCAAAACACTTCCTGCAATATCTTGCATTAGCTTGTTGTCGAATTGTCGAATTTCCTAGGCAGTTCAGGTAGGACAGATCAGATTTTAACAACATAGATTCACTTTTACACACGTACAACCTGTTCTGTTTCTTAGGAAACAAAGCTACTGGGAATCATGATGGCATTTGAGATCTCAAAATCCCTAATGACACAATCTTCTGAATAAAGCCTGAAATGTACTCTACACAGGTATGTGAAAGCAAATGCTTTTAGCAACAATTCATAACACAACACAAGTAAGCCAAGCACGGGGATGCTATCTGATATTAGCATTTACCTGTGTTCTCTTTCAGGTCGACTACTCTCAGGAGAATCACGCTGAGCAAGTGAAATCACAATTTTATAGCACCTATCTGACCAATAAAACACCTGTTTAATGGCACAAACAAATGAGGGTAACCCTATCACTCTCTTGAGTACTGAGGTTTGTTACCGTCACAGTAACACAGGATCTGTTTGTTTACATTTATTTACATTCACTACTAATGTAAATTTACCAACTTTATGAAACCCCTCCGGTTCTACTCAAACTGCTCCGAGTGGGATTCCAACCAATGTTTACGGGCGTGCTAACAAGAACCACAGAGCCAGTCGCTAGTGAGGATCTTGAGGCCAGGGGAGTGAGGTTTACCAGTCCACCAGTTTACCAGGCATTCGTCACATTTATATCATCATAAAAGTTGGTGTGCTGTAGCAGCTTTATAATGTAATAAAGAAGCACATACCCGCCCAATCATGATTCAATATCTGGTATCTGTTATGTCAAGTGTTTGGTAAACATCCTTGTAGTCCAATAAGTGTGCACATTGCACAGTTCACTAGGTGGCCATCTTGTCAGCTATTTCCAATCATGCAACTAATGTACCAAAAGTTTTTTTTTTATGATTTAGGCGCAATATGTGCAATTTATGATACCATTGGTTTCAGGTTTTATTCCTGATGTAATGTTATGTGTTTATATAATGTACACACAATGCAATTTATAATATTCTCTCCATTCAAGTAGATAGAAGCTGAAGTTACAGACTTTAAATCAGTGTGACTTTATTATTAAAACACTATTATAGTACTTATTAATATTTTAAATTCACTTTTATTTTTCCACTTTTTATATTTAATTTTCAGTTCATGTGTTTGTCAGATATTCATTTTCTTTAAGTCTAGGTTTTTGTAATGTTTATTTCAATCACTGAAGAGCATATCTAGTTTTAGTTAACACTAACAACACTGCTGAGAATAACAAGTGTGTCTACTTTCAGAAGAGACCAGTATTATGCGTTGGCCAAGCATTTACATCAGCGTTAGCATATTTGCGTATATTTCTTGCCTAAGGCTAGAGTGTTTCTCTATTCTCAGTGCGCTAACTCTCATTCTGCCAACCCGTGCATTTTAATAGCATCTGGGGAAGAATTCTTGGGAGAAAAGACAAAAATATGATAGTTGACATACAGTTAGAATACAGAGCTAGCAGCTCAGATCATTAGATCTTTTTGATCTTGAGTACATATTGGGATTTCTTCCTAATTTGGTATCATGGCAAATCTCAGCATGGCCTTTTTTAATCAACAAATCAGAGGCAAATTCTCTCTTTTTTTGCTCTCTATTTAATCTCACGGCTGTCTCATAGAAGCAAGTGAAATTTTAAAGTGATATATCTTTCCAGTGTCCCCTCTCACCCTCAGAGGTGCTGATCCTTTAACAGACTGGAGACAGATCATCTTAAGCAGAAGCCATCTTGTTTCCGCCCATCCTGCTGCTGCAGAGATCAGATCACCTTCAGCGATGAAGAAAGGTGGAGTATCTGTGAGTGTGTGTGTGTGTGTGTGTGTGTGTGTGTGAGTGCATCAGCCGAGTCTCAGTCTGGCTGTAGCGTGTGACACTACTCCGCACGCCTGTCCGATCGCATTAGACACTGGGACGGTCATTCTGGACGTAACCCCCCCGGCCCTTCTGCGCGGCAGGAAATGGGGCCACCTTGCCTGATGCCATGGCAACCTGACAGGAAGAAGCAAAAAGGACCAACCCTTGGGGCTTCCTTGTGCATATGTGTGTGATGGGACATACAGACTCAGTGAGAGAGAGAGAGCTGGGAAAGAGCTGAATGAAAGAGTGAATGAGAGACAGAGAAAACCACCTGAGTGGGTTAGTAAATCTGGAATATAAATACACAGTCAAGAGATTACAGTAATAAGACCCTAAAGGAAACAAAGATGGAAAAAAAATACTAAAATAGATTTAAAAAAATGAATCTCTTTAAACTCTCGGAACTATCCAATTATCAAAAATAAAATAAAATAAAAATAAAATAAAACAAAGAAAGAAATGCACTTTAATTAAGTAAATATTAATATACAATATATATATATATATTATTATTATTATTATTAATATATATGAATATAAACACACTTACAGAAAATATAATTGTTGCACTATATTAATGCTTAATGTTTTTATTAAAAAAATGCACTGTATATTATACGTGTGTGCGTGTGTGTGTGTGTGTGTGTATAGTAATTTTGTCATTAATATCAATATTAATAAGTTAGAAATAGAAATACTTTTCAGTGGCTTTTGATGTTTTTTTTTATTTTATTATAAAAAATAAATTAATAATACATATAAATAAAGTAGCCATGTATTTTGAATAAATAAAGTTCATGTTATTTAAAAATCAACCACAAAATATACTTAAAACATAAAAAACATTACACTATAGTGTTTTGCCAGTTCCTGATTTTTGTTTTTATGTGGAGGACATTTTTTCTTTTTCTTTTTTCAAACAACAAAAAATCTGATTTTTTAATGTGTCTGCATATCATGATATCAAGTCCTCATGATACAAAAACTGAAAGGAAACAAATCTGACAGATGTTGTTTGATTTACTGGGTCTTCATTATAAAAAGTTGTGCCACTCGGCTCAGTGGCCAAGTGAAGTGTACTGAATGAATGGCTCAGATTGTAATTTAAGCGAGATTATCCAGCCAGATGTTCACGAGTCTGGTGCAAAAAGTTATACTGCTAGATCTTCGCCTTTGAGCTTTTAAAAGTGATTATGTTCGCTGGAAACAAACAAGCATCCTGACAATTGTATTTACAAGGTGCCCTACATTTCACACTCTGCAATGTACACAGAACATAATAATGCGTTGCTACTGCAAACCATTAAAACGTAATGATATGCAAATGTTCGCATGACTCCATACATCGGAGCAAATAACAACAACGAAGAGCAAGACAATGGGTTTGTTCCCCGTCGATGTGTAGTAGTTCAGTGGTGATTGGAGATTAGGAGGGTGTGTAGCCGATAACCCTCTGGGGCTGATCTCTCTTTTAGTACACTTTCCTTTCCTTTTTATTTGCCATGCCTGAACACAGACCCTCACATCTGCAAACGTATTGGAGCCGATGAAATATTCATAGATGGGTTATTAATTATTGAGAGCACTGCAGGCAGGTCTTTAATTTTCATCCTTGCTTTTTACTATTGGGTAAAAAATGGAAAAAAGCAGCTGTTAATTGGTGTGAAGGAAAGATGCATCTGGGCCGTCACAATTTGTCAACACTTTGTGACCTCATTTACGACCCTCCATCAGCTTCTCGAGCTTCTCATAAATATAAAATTACCAGTATAATATGACAGTTCAAGTGGTTAACCTTCACCGTACAACAAACTGTAACCAATGTAAATCCAGTCTGGCTAATACATATCTTGTGATAGATAAAACTTAATGTGACGTGTTGAGAAAACCTGTTTGATTAAGAAAATTAAGTTTGGTAATGCTAATGGCACAGGCACAAGACACATGACTTAAAGCGTAACTTCACTGGAAATTCACAGTTGTCACCAAATTTTTGACAGCTCCAAGGCTTTTGTAAACAATTACAGATTATACATCCGCATTTTGGTATCCCCGCCCACAGACAGTTGGATCGAGAGAGGGTTATTAACATAACAGTTATTGTAAGTTTATCACTGAAAATGATATCATACTTTGTCTACTCCAAACAGCATTGTGATAAAAATTACAACTAACAACACGCAGCCAATCAGAAAGTGACGGAAGACGGAAGCAACTAGGACGTCCAAACCTTTTTCTTTTTCCCCCGACAATTTTCTGTAAAGATCAATCTAAACACTACTATTTCTTCTTGTCCGTCATCCGCCATGTTTATTGACTATAAAGTCACATTTGACCGTGAGAGATTTTGCGAGATTTCCCGTGTTTACAGTCGGGAATATGGTTGGTAGTGAATGGAATCTGTTACTGTGTGGTGTGTTTTCCTGGTCACATCACGGCAATATATACACTAGACAACACACAACACAACTGTTAAATCTCGTCATGTTTGTGGTCTCATAAATTGTGAAAATATTATAGGATTTAAAAAAATCTTTTAGTGTGGGCAAGCCTTAAGTGTAGGCTCTCCAAAGAAGACAGGGAGTGGTCTTGGATGGCAACACCCAGTGCATTATGGGTGTTGAAGTTTTGGCAGAAGAGAAAGACCTCTTTCAGAAGAGAAGAGAAAGAGTCAGGTACCGATTTCATTATGCCTGCGTAGACAGCATTTTGCCAGCAGTGAACCTTTAACACACATGCAGTCAGAACTGGATGTTTAGGTTGACATGGGCCAGTGTCGCTATACATTTCATCATTGCAACATCCAAAGCTGTGAAGAGAGCCAAATAAAAGCTAAAAATGTGCAGTGGAGCTAGTACAGCGCTTAAATTAAATGGGATCAAAGAAAATCCAGCGTAAGCATTTTTGCGAGTGAAAAACACTTAAAATTCAAAGCTTTCTTTTTTTGATGCCAATAAATGCAATTTTAGGGCCCACTAAGTTATTTGCCCTATCACTGGGCTACTGGGGTGAAAAAACAGTGAGCATTAAATGTAAAGGCCCAGAACATACACCCACCATGCAGCAGATAACTGTCCATTAATACACTTATTGGTGTATAAAAAAAGGACTGAGAACTGTTGCTGGGAGAGTGGGCTGAGTGAATAAAATAGACTTATGAGTCACTGTTTAAATCTCTCCACTGAAACATTACAGAGTAAAGTTAAGATCTGGCAATATTTGAGGCTGTAAAACTAACACGAGCAATCTCTGGCAAGAGTCAGCGTTTACTAAATAGAGTTGTGTGCTATTCTGGATTGGACTGAGAATCCAATTCAAGTGATATCACCAGAATTTTGTCAATTTGAATTTATGGATGTAGGATTAAAATAGAATGCAATTCAAAAAAAGTGCATATAAAAGCTATAGCTTTTCATAGTTTGAAAACATTTTTTCTGGAAATTTCCAGAAACTAACTTCCATAAGAGTTATTTCCATAAGATAATAGTAATAATCAATGTTTCAAAATTCCAAAAATATAAATGTATATTTCATTTAGGAATATTTGAAAATCCTTTATTTTACCCTTCAGTTCACTGTGAATATTTATTTATTTGATTATTTACTTATTCATTTATTGTTAACTGAAAACAATGTGGTGGATGTATGGTGCAGTAAAATAATTAGAATAAATTATTATACAATTTTTTAACTAATGAAATACATCTGTTGTGTGGTTGTGTTAAAGTTCTTTTGCCATTCCAATTCCACTTCTGTGGGGTGTGTCTTCTTTACATCCTTACCCATCAACTGAAACCAGCTATAAAACGGTAAGGGATATGAGCTGCTTTCTCACTGTCCTCTTTTCTCTTCCTTTGATTCAACAATGCCCTGTGAAGGCGAGAATCATTTCTGATAAAAAAGATAAGGATAAGAAGTGGAGAGACAGAGTGAAAGTGAGCGAGACAGATAAGCCTAAATGTTGACAGAGAAATGGAGCTGAAAGTATCTCTCAGGGGACAGGAGGACTCCCTCAAGGACAAGTCCAAGAGTTATTTCATGTTCATTTTGTTCTGAGCCTCAAAAGACCTGATGCATTTCTCCACCCACAGCACCGCTGGCTCTCTATAACCTCTCCAAACTAATGCAACAGTGCCTCTGTACAGCCCAAACTCTTCAGTGCATTATGCAAAGCACCGGCAGCAACCCTTTCACCACTCAGGCTGGAGAGACGCATCCCACATCCAGCATGGTCCGGAGGTGGGACACTTCATCACACACAAAATACACAACCACCACTCTCATACAGATCGGCATTAGCATTTGATAATGCCTGAGAAACACCTCCACTAGAGAACTGTTCGATAAAAGCTTTCCATGGTCCCATACAAGGAAATATTTTATTTTATTTGAATTATGTATATTTAAAAAAAAAAAGTATATATTTATAAATGTACAGGGTTTGACATTAATACCTGCCAACCTGCCAAATGCGGGTGTATTTCAGCAGTCATTCCACTTTGGTGGGTGGAATTTTATATATACAATATACATTTTTTCAATTGTAGTCTTTAAAAAAAAAGGAATCTGAAATAATAAACTAGGTGCAATGTAGTGTTGTCAAAAATCTAGATTATTTTGATATAAATATTTAAAATGCTTCTGATAGCCTACTCATTTTCCGCAGAATAGATAGCCAGGTTGATATTGTTGGAGTTACAGGTTTTGGTGCTTGAATTTCGGCTTGGGATTGCACATATTGTGCATAATTTTACTAATTCCCGCAGATTGTGTGCTCACACCTAAAGCCGCCTCTCGGTACTAGACTGAGTTCTTGTTCGCTGCTTATTGCGCTTAAACAGTCAAATACACACAAAATAATGTCAAAATGCCGGTCCTGGTGTGTATTCATGTAAATACAGTCAGTTATGTTTTAAGTGAACGTAAACAGTCCAGAAAGAAAACGCATGTGTAATGGATCCGTGCGTCAGGCCTTAAAGTGACAGCAGCCTAATATACCTGCTTCCAAATTATGAGATAATATTAATAATATCTATATGGAAGTTTTTCCCCATGGTATCAAAGTCAAAATTGTGGCCAGTGAAAATGCTGAGTGGCTAGTAACTGGTAAAAGGTTCATGTCAAGTCCTGTATAAGGACTATTGACCCCTCAAAAAGCATTTCCAAACGGTAGAGCATGGCACCAATGCTAAAGTCACTGATAATATGTACGGCTTAAATGCAATGTAAGTTGCTTAGTAATTAATTTGTAATTGTTACAATTTACACTTAGTAATTGTCTGCTATTGTAGGCCAAAACTGTTGTCAATTTACTGAACAAAGATCTGGCAATAAAATCTCACTCTGGGATTCTATCATTAAAGCAATAAGAAACGGGGAAAGCAGCCCAAGGAAATAAATCTGCACTTAGTAATCAAATGGAGTGTGAGATCACATGAACTGAGGATGTAGGCATCCATTACGACTGTTAAGGGTTCCTGTGCCGTCTCTACGTTCACTCATATTCCCACGGGCCATTTTCTCTTGGTGTGTTACTTCAGAGGTCTTCTACACGGTTTTATTTAGAGCAGCTATAATTAAACAGCACATTTTTGTTCAACGCATGCAAACACAAGGCACTTAAACAAGAAAACATCACTGCCAAAATTGGGCTATCAACTATAAGTTATGATGCATTGTTTCTGCTTCTAAATCATATCTTCTAGATGTGCCTGATATAAAATTATATAAATAAATACAACTGCACTTCTATAACGTCATGTTATTTCGTTACATTTTTGATGAAACACCATTACCAATAAAATATTATTATTATTATAAAGTACATACGACTTGGAAAATGTTCACAATACAGTAAAGAGTTTTGATGGCTCCATTTGGTATATTAAAAGTCAAAGGTTATAGCATAACAGAAAGACCTCTCTAAACATATACACATGCACATAATACTTTAAATTACAGTGTCGTGTTTTACATGTTACTGTAAAAAATGCTACAGTATAAGACCAATAATAATATGCAAACAGCTCCACAAAATTACAGTGTAGTTTTCTCAGTAATTTATGTGTACATTGTAATCATCACTGTAATTTAAAGTGTGACCCAATTGAAATAAAGACACAAACTAAGAAATAAATAATACAAACAAACAAGGCTGGTTTCCAATGTGGTTCTAAATATTTCCGCCTCTTTGGATGCTTATCCTACAGGGTTACTGAGAGCAGGTGAAGACGAATTGACTATCACCTCCATTAAAAAAATCAAGCGAATCCAAAATAAAGGTACGAGCTCAGAAACTTCAGAAACTCTTAATATATACAGTAGGCTACATTTACCAGCAGTTTTATTCCCTCTTAGAAGGGGCATCAGTTTGCGAGTTTGTAACTTCTGATCTGAAACCACAAACGCCAAAGAGATGCTTTCAGAAACGCCCTTACCTCCAGCGATTGTAGGATAGATCCGATCCAGGGTCTCACTCTCACCTATTTCTCTATTATATTGCAATTTGAGCAAATAACCGCGTCTACGGTAGGCAGTTGAATTGATTTTGCGTTTGCTTATTTTAACCTAAAAATGAAGTCCATCATCACCATCTCGGTCCGTTCGAAAGCTTGCCTCCGGTGTGAAATTAGTCTCGCATCACCAGCATCAGCATCAGCATCAGCATCGCTCCCTAATGCATCTTTTACAGTGTATTTGAAGCGCCCCTACACGCTGAGGCCACGCCCCTCGCTGCTTCCTGTTACGCTGTCATTAACCAATGGGAACGTCAAGCCAGGTCGCTCCGCCAATGACACACAGGGGGCGGGGCATCGGTGTATCCCATAGCAATGATGTAATGGTCGGGTTTAGCTCTCCCTCCAGGTTGAGCTCCTGCGGCAGCGTCAGGCATGAAGACTGAAGATGAAGAATAACCCCTGCCATCAGCGCTGAGCTCATACACTCTCGGGTTTCTGTTTAACACAAAAGCATGATGTCAGAGATAACTCGTAAACCTTGATCCTCTCGGGACCAAGCAAACAAAAGATTTTGTCATTCGTAACAGTGTTCAATAAGAAAAGACATTTATTTTGTAAGATTTATTACATCTTTGTGGAAAAATATTGATATTTTCTTTGTGTAGAGAGTAATTTTTCAGTAACTATTTTTCTTTTTTAAAATAACTATTATATAGGCATATAGCCTAGGGGAGCGCGGGGCACAACCTAACGCGGGGTTAAATGTAACACGGACCTTTTACATAGTTAGTCATGGTCAAGCAGGTTGTGTTTCCGCTCTTTTTCTCTCACTGTCAAAAGACGGTCTCCCGCGAATTTGCGGAAAGTTTTGATAATATTTCGTGAAGATACTGGACAAAGAGTGTTTTGACACCATGCAAGCAATTTTTTTCATCATCATAATTTTTTCGGTTTCTGAGTTGGGTGTATACGTTTCCAAATCTAACTTTATATTGCCTTAATCACTGTCTTGTTGGCTCAAACATAGCACCGTTTTGAAACATGTCAGCAATTCCTAGCGACTGTTAGCTAGACTTAAAATATGTAATACACAGCGGTGTTAGTTGTAGCACAGTGTTACAACTAAGCCACCAAGTGTACAATGATAATCAAATGAAAACAGGGTGCACGCAACTTTTCAGGTTTGAGTATTTAATTATATATTTAACTTCGTTGGACTTTCACAAACAATGTTGGAATTTAAAATGTTTAAAATTGAGTTTACTATGCATTGATCACTTGTTTATTTATTAAAAATATGGCCTGTTTTTAATGCAATAAACCCTTTACATTTTTATTTTAAGCTCATTTGTATTATTATTACTGTTATTATTATTAATAATAATAATTTTACATGCAGCTGCCACACACAAATCTAATTCAATTGCAATTACAATATTTTATGATTTTATTTATTATTATTATTTATTGCAAAACTCTGCAGCCCTTTTCTATGTCTCTATCCATGATATTGATCCATAATAGAAGGATGATTGGATGAGGGATGTATGTATGAATATCTATCTATACAGATGCACAAACAACATCAAACTATACAAATAAAATAGTACTGAATTATGTGTGTTACACACAAGTGTTACAACTAACCCCTCTGTCTGTTACAATTATCCCCGCATATGGGGTAAGTTGTAACATTTGCACTTCTGTCACTTTCAGTGCAACAGTACAAAAATGGTAGGTCCTAGAATAAAACTTTAAGTGTTCATTTGTAGCAGAGATGTGTATGTTGCTTGTGTAAAAAAAAGTTAAATCTAACTTAATAATTTTTTTAATAATTGAGCCAAAACCAAAATGTGTTAGGTTGTGCCCCGCTCTCCCCTATATCTAAATGTTCATACATTTTATTATTTTCTATTTTATTTCTATTCTATTTTTCTATTTTCTACTTAAATTTTTTATGATTGTGATTTACTACACATTGTGCTGTTTTTATTTAGTTTTTCTTTTGCTCATGAATTTAACTTTAGATTAGAACTATCAACCTTTGAACATTTTGCATTATGAGCATTTTATTTAACTCTGGATGTTCTTCCAGCTGTTTTGGGCTCATGAAAGCAGCTTGAAATACGCAACGAAAACCAAGGGTGACTAATAGCGTCACCCATGGGGCTTTGCCAGGGGTAGATAATGTTTACAGCCTCATTACATAACAATAAAAAGTCATCTTTCCTCTCTGGAAACGATTGCTTGTAAAGCATGCGATGTCATGTTGAGTCATTGGTTGGTCGTATCATGTTCTTACTGAAGAGGGAATTTGTCTAATTGTGAAAGTGTTTCAAAACAGAATGTCAAAAGAAAATCCTTTATGAACTGTCAAGCATATACTATATTTGTTATATTTCTTTCTGAAATGTAAATGCGTTCTGGATGGACCCACAGGTCAATGTGCTCTACACCAGAACTGGTTTGAGAACAGATTAAAAAGATGTTGAAAGATAATGAAACATTGGGTATTTGATTTTTATGCTTGTTATCGAGCTGATTGGCTCCATTTTTGTATCTCTTCTCATCCACTAATGGAGGAAAACATTCTGTGACCTTCCCGTGATCATTACGGCCTTCTTTTTCTTTCTATTTTTAATCGGCATGCTTTTCACAGATCACACATAGCCTACTGTCATAGATTGTCAGTCTCCGAAAATAAATTTCACAACACCAGATGCTTCTGAAACCTTTAAATTTACATTTATGTTCTTTGCAGATGCTTTCTTACCAAAGTGACATTTGTGTTTGTACTGCCAGATTAATAGGGAGCCAAGGATACAAATCGAGCCCTCAGACAAAACCTCAAAGTGCTAGGCAACAGAACACTTATTTATTCGCAGGTTTGCTGTATTTCAGCATCATACTTTGATGTGCAAAAGATATAAAAATACACTCTCGAAACCTCTACATCAAAGGTATGTTCCAGGTTCAATACACGGCATGTAAGATCTATCGACAGTATATGACAAGCTGTCAATTGCCAGAGAAAATAAATCATAGTTTGAAAAATCATAGGATAAACAGTGATGTCTATGAAACTTGCAGCTCATTGTTAAAGCACTTTTTTCATGATAAAAATGTAGATCTTTCTGGTGCTGGGACCATTTTTCTAGCTGTAAAAAAATATTTTCTGTGCACACAATTTTGTATTGTGTTTTCACAAACATCTAATGATTTTCTGTGGTGATCAGCATTTCACAGATGCTTTCACTAAAGCCAAATTTTTTATTCAATCTGAAAAATAATTTAAAGCAAAATTGCCATATAGCAATAATATTTTTTCTGCCCAAAGTATATTTAAAAAACTAAATTATATATATGTATATACACTACCGGTCAAAAGTTTTAGATCAGTAAGACTTTTTATGTTTTTAAATGAAGTCTCTTCTGCTCACCAAGGCTGCAATTATTTGATAAAAAATATAAAAAAAATACAGTAATATTGTGAAATATTATTACAATTTAAAACAGCGGTTTTCTATGTGAATATATAGTGAAGTGTAATTTATTCCTGTGATCAAAGCTGAATTTTCAACATCATTACTGTTGCTGATTACACATCAGTTTTCAGTGTCACATGATCCTTCAGAAATCATTATAATATGCTGATTTTATGCTCAAAAAACATAAATTATTATTTTCAATGTTGAAAACAGTCGTGCACCATTTTTTCCCCCAAAATTCTATGATGAATAGAAAGTTCAAAAGAACAGCATTTATTTAAAATATAATATTTTCCAACATTATAAATGTCTTTACTGTAACTTTTGATCAATTTAACTCATCCTTGATGAATAAAAGTATTTTCTAATTTCTTTCCCCCAAAAATAAAAAATAAATTCTTACTGACCCCAAACTTTTGAATGGTAGTGATTAATGTTACAAAAGCTTTCCATTTCAGATCAATTCTGTTCTTTTGAACTTTCTATTCATCAAAGAATCCTGAAATAAAAATGTAAAAAACTGTTTTCAACATGGATAATAATCATAAATGTTTCTTGAGCATCATATTATAATAATTTCTGTAGGATCATGTGACACTGAAGACTGGAGTAATGATGCTGTAAATTCAGCTTTGATCACAGGAATAAATTACACTTCACTATATATTCACATAGAAAACCGCTGTTTTAAATTGTTTTTATTTTTTTATCAAATAATTGCAGCCTTGGTGAGCAGAAGAGACTTCATTTAAAAACATAAAAAATCTTACCGATCTAAAACTTTTGACCAGTTGTGTGTGTATATATATATATATATATATATATATATATATTTTAATATACTTTGGCCATATATATATATATATATATATTAAACATATCTAAATAAAATCAAAAATATAGACGAGTTTGATAATATAATAATAATAATAATGAAAATACATTTATGTGAATGCATAAAAATATTAAAAGAAAATATTATGTAGGCTATATAATATATATATATATATATATATATATATATATATATATATATATATATATATATAATGTATAATCAAATTAATAATGATGAAAACAAAGTTAAGTTATAATATTTTTTTTAATTATCTGGAAAAATATTTTGTATGGAAAATTTGGACCAGTTTGATAATGTAATAATAATGGCAGATTGCCCTTGTCCTATATGTTTTGATATATAGAGCATTATTTAAAGTATTAAACTATGCAGCCCATTTTAACTGTCATTAATGTCCTCTCAAAGAGAAACCTGTGGCTGTTTTACAGCTTTGTCACGCTCAATGAAAAACAATCACATCCTTTGAAATCTGGGATTAAGAGGGATTAAGCAGGCAAATATTAATTCCCACTGGGCCGGTCCGTGGGAGAGGCCTGTGACTTCAGAGGCCCGCTGATACACACACATCCAAGTGAGTTTCCTTTAAATATCATGATCAGAGAAAAGTCTGTCCAACACGTGCTCTTTCACGAGGCTCGAGCTGCAATTCAACCAAGTAACCTTTCAATGCTATTACTTTTCTTTATTGAACAATGCAGTGTATGGCGGTTTTGTGTTGTGTGTTCTTTTGGTGAGTTGTGTAGTTGGAGCAGATGTAGGGCTGGAGTGCTGAATCATGAAGTGCTGTGTAAAAGGATGAGCCATGCGTCTGACTCAGTGAAGGCCATCGGGGACCATGTGTGAACTCGAGAAGAGACAGGGGTGTCTGTTCTGTAATGATAGAACAAAACTGAATGTTCAAACATCTATTATTAGACTCTTTCTGTGATGTTTGTAATTTTTTTAAAGGAAAAAAAGGTGTGTTACATCAAATTATGTGGATTCACAGCACAATTTTGCACAGTTAAAAACCTCACACTTGCCCTATATGCCCTTGCTACTATACTCAGAACACTATAGCAACTGCATAGCAACGTCCTGGCAACCACCCACGACAAACTAGCATTGTACTGGTGAGTTTTGCACAGAGAAACACCACTCACATTTGTCCTTTGTGTTCTAGTATACAGTTAGAACACCATGGCAACTGCATAGCAACACACTAACCACTCAAGAGACCTTGGCTACTGCATAGCATCACCCTGGCAACCATCCATTGCACACTAGCATTGCCCTGGTAACCCCCTGACAACACCCTAGCGTTGTGCCAGTGAGTTTTGAATTGGCAAACACCTCTCAAATTTGTCTTTAATGCCCTAACAACCAGCAGAACACCATAACAACTGCATAGCAATGCACTAGAAACCAATTATAACACCTTAGCAACTGCATAGCAATGCCCTGGTAACCACTGACAAACACCACAGAAATGTGCCAGTTAGTTTTGCTCTGACAAACAGTCAGAACACTATAGCAACAGAATAGCAAAGCACTATAACACCTTAGCAACTGCATAGCAACATCCTGGCAACCACCCTCGACACACTGCATTGTACTAGTTTTGCACAGACAAACACCACTCACATTTCTAGTATACAGTTAGAACACCATGGCAACTGCATAGAAACACACTAGAACAAAAGACCTTGGCTACAGCATAGCATCACCCTGGCAACCATCCATGACACACTAGTATTGTGCTGCACAGACAAAAACCACTCACATTTGCCCTTTGTGCTCTAGTAAACAGCCAGAACACTATGGCAACTGCATAGCAATGCACTAGATGCCACTTATAACACTTTAACAACTGCATAGCAACACCCTAGCAACCACCCACAACACACTAGCATTGTGATGGTGAGTTTTGCACAGACAAACGCCACTCACATTTGTCCTTTGTGCTCTAAGCAGTCAGAACACATATGTCAACTGCATAATAAAGCTATGTAAAGTACTATAACCACTGACAAACACCACAGAAATGTGCCAGTGAGTTCTGCACAGACAAACACCACTCAAATGTGTCCTTTATGCTCTAGCAACCACTAGAACCACTAGAAACCACCTTGGCTACTGCATAGCAAAGCCCTGACAACCACCCACAACACACAAGCATTGTGCCAGTGAGTGCTGCACGGAAAAACACCACTCACATTTGTCTTTTATTCCCTAAACTAGTCAAAATGCCAGAGCAACTGCATAGCAATGCACTAGAAACATTGACTAACATTATAAGTGAAGTAAAAGTGTAAAAATTAAATCTATCGTATGCTCACAAAGCAAATAGCCACAATATTAAAGTTAACAACCCAATAAAAACCTCAGCACAATCAAACACATTACATTTGTGCATATTGATATGATATGTCCACCGTCTCGTCTCATTCGTGCAGTAGATTGAGTGCAGTTATTTATGTGAAGATGTTTGCTGCGTTTATGAGATGTTGCTGCAGTCATGGCTTCTAATGACTGTCATAGCGCCGCAGACCGCCTGTGCTCCTCGTTAGGGCTCGACATTGACAAAATAGGTCATTGTAATTCAGTATATGCTAAAGGACACAGGAGCGCTGGAGCGAGGAGAAGGGAACCCATGAGAGAGAGAAACCAGGATCACTGCAGGACTCTGGTTCACATTGCGTTGAAAGGAATCTGAAGTCTGAAGCTTTGCACAATCACATGTATGCAAGCTTCTATTCTGAGTTATTATGAATTTTTTAACAAGGTTTTCTTGCTTTTTTCTTAAAGCAGCCTCATTTTCTTCCCTTTTTTTCTCCACTCATTTTTGTTATACAGAGGGAAAGGTCATTGTATAAGTGGCACAGAAAAAATATCACTGCAGAACTATTTTACCTCTTATGAAACCAATATTCAGACACTAATTAACCGTGCTGTCTCGGGCTTTTCAGAGACCTGCTCAAAATTACAGATGAATTATTACAGAATGAACCATTTCAAGAGATTTCAAATTGATATGGTGATTGGGTCATTTTCAAGAATTGGTTCCATTTGTGTCTCCATGACTTACTATTGATATTTGGAATTTCCCACTTACAAAAATCAGTCCAATAATATGACAGATTTGATACTATTTAACCTAGTGTTCATTGCAAAATAAAACATTAGTTCATTTTTATATCAGCAAATTTTCAGGTCCCCATTTATCACAATTACATTTAACTGATTAAATAAAAATTTTAATAAGTCATATTTTTTACTTTATTGAAAATGTTCATGCATTTTCTCCCTCAGTTTCTGACCAACCCCGGTTAGCTGTGGCAGTCCCTTTTTCTAATCTTTTTGAAAATATAATTTTCAAAAATAATAAATTTGTAATTTATAAATATAATATAAAAGACATCATTTTTAAAATCACCATGAAATCAAAATGGATAATTTTCTCTTTTTTATGGAATATTGCATTATTTATATCTTTAAAAAAGGGATAGTTCACCCCAAAATGAAAATGTCATTATTTACTCACCCTCAAGTTGTTCTAAACCTATATGAATTTCTTTGTTCTGTTGAACATAAAAGAAGATATTTTGAAAAATGTTGGTAACCAAACAGTCGCATGGTCTCCATTGACCATCCAATACTATGAAAGTCAAACGGGACAAGCTGTCACTCACATGAGATTGACCAATTGCAAAGACTCTTCTTCCAAAGACTCTTTGCAAATCGGAACTTCCATTTCATGCATTTCACTTTAAGGTAATGATTTTGACCACATGTTTTGATAAATATATAAGCATATGAATTCTAAAATGACTGTAATAAAGTTAAAATAGCAATTTAGGATTTGGCCTTAAAACAACAAAATATACAGTAACTATTATTAAGCTATTCTTAGACTGAAAGTCATCTGGAGTTTTCAGGAAACCTGTTTGAAAAACAGTCAATATTTTTACAATTTCGTTTAGTGCAACTATGAGGTATAATGCACAGCATCGTGCGCCATGTGGGAATTACCGTAATTACAAAAAAACTTTCACATCCTCGTAAAACTCATAAATACAACATTTAAACAGAATTTTCGGAGAACTTCAACTTGTACCACGTGACTGCTGCAGATTCATTCCAATAATGTCACATGTTGTCATCTCAGAGTGAATGCAGCATCATTTCAGTACCACTATAGCCTACTGAAGAGAAAGATGTCTACAATAGTTACATCTCCTGTAGGCTACTTTGGGCCTGAAGTGAGAAAATATGCTCTATTCAAAGTTCATTTTCAATGATAATAATTTCAAGTAACCTTTTCAAATGAAATGCCCCCAAAAACTATTTTAATACACAAAAGGCAGTTTATAAGAACAACCCAATTATCAGGCCTTCATATCTACACGGAGAGTGAGCTGTCAGCTCTTAAAAACAAAACATCAGCAGTTAATAAACCAAACAGAGGAGTCACGTATTCAGTCCCCTAGCTGCGTTTAGACACATATTTTCATCTTCCACCCTGGAGCGTGCTCATTTAATCTACAGGATTATTGTTGCTGGAGTTGTGGATCCATGTTGAACAGACACAAACGGAGAGCGCTAACAGGTGGTGGCTGGGGTAAACAGACTGTTAATTGGGAGTTAATGAGCCTTACTGACGATCTTCATCTGTGGGACCTTAGGTGAGGTGCAATTAAAACAAACCTGCAGCGGGAAGCTATGAAGTCCATTCAGCGCAATAAAAAGCAGCGACCCGATGCTCAGGTCTCTTATGAGCATCTGCAGCAGCGCCCAAGGCACCAGGGCAATAAAACACGGCCGTATGCTCTCACATATGATTCATTCTACAGTATCTGCTTTGTTGTTTGAAATTTACAAAGAAGAATCATTTGATTTTGGTCCTGCACTTTTATTTGACCGAGTTATTATTCATTGTTATTCCGTGTAGTGATACCCTAGTGTATAGCCTACTTCACATTCCAGAAAATGCAGTAGGTTTTGATGTAAAGAGAAGTAAGCCACTATCCTGAACACACAGCCATAGTTCATGAACTAAAAGTTCTACCTGACAAACTTTCTAAAATGCGCTTTATCTTCATGAGGTTATTCCAGGTTCGAATCGGCTGCATCTCTTCACATCAACAGTTCTTCCCGGTTTCTCTGTAGCTTACGGCACCGACATCGTCAACACGCTCAAATAAGCCTGACACTTTCATCATTCTTTCTGTTTGCATTTCAGCAGAAATGAAAGTGAGTTTTTTGAGGAGTATTGTGGGGTTTGGTTAATCAGCGTTGTGTGCGGGTCCTCCTGCGCCTGAGTCTTATAGCCTGACTTTAATTAATATCTGTTCTCTTCTTCCTGAGGGCTGCTGTCCCGGAGGAGGCATGACATACAAAACAGAGTCCCTCAGGGATTTTTTTTTTATTTTTTATTTTTTGTTAATTTTCACAGTCTCACACCAGGAAGAGGGGTGTATTATATCATCAAATTTTTGAGGTTAAGAAAAAAAGAGAGGGATTATTTATGGATATCTTGCTCTCTTTGCTCGATCAAGTGTTTTTTAGGCAGTTTTTTAGGCACGATGCATTCACCAAGACACGAATGCATCGTGTCTTGGTGGTGCATTTTTTTTTTGTCAAGCAAATTACATTTTAAATGACAGTGCTTGTATGGCGAGACCAATAACATTAAATTGTTGTTATACATAATTTAGTAATCTTTTTTGCTATTACTAGGCCTATATGTGTGTGTATCCACCTTACAACCAGTTATAGCCTATACATTTGTGAATAACTGTGTACACATTTAAGATATTATATTAAAAAAATGTATTTTCTTTAAAAGGTAACCACAAGTCAGTATTAAAATGTGTGATATTCACACACACACTGATTGATAGACAGATAGAATAGACAGAAATAATGAAAGAACGACTGATACATATAGTTACATTGATTGATAGACAGACAGATAGAACGATAGATAGAATGATAGAACGATCAATGGACAAACAGATAGATAGATACTTACTAAATGAATATTAAACAAGGTAAAGAACAAAATAGCCTTTTATTCATTTTCATATTAGTTCTGAGTCTTTTTTTGTCTTTAGAAAACAAGATTAATATCTATCACATAAACAAACAAAGTAGAATGTGCAGATGAAAAATAGTTTTGTCTCTTTCCAGTACATATAATATAGTATTTAGACAATTCAGAAAAATAAAAGCCTCTCCGTCCCTTTATGAAATAAACTCCCAGAGAGTGATTCTCATCCGGGAAAGGGAGCTCAGAGATCTGCTTCCCAACAGTCCAAGAGTCCTTCAGGACCAACTCTTCCATCTTCACAAGTAGCATACTTTTTTCTTTTCTTTTTTTTTTTACACAAATATATGCGTAGCGCAAGATTTCCCAACACATTATTGAATATAGAATACAAGAACAGTTCCCACGTAACATTTCAAAGAGGAAACAACAAGTGAAAAGACTTATTACAGCATCTGACAACCGCAGATGTTCAAATTCAGTAACTTGAAAAGCAAAATGAGGCAAATGTCTTAACAGTTTTGAGCCACAATCGTTTCAACTATCTCCAGTTTGGTGCTTGGATTTGTGACTTCATAAGCAGGTAACAAGCATTAAACAGGTTTTCTCAATGAGAAATATTGAAATGATTGACTGTCTTACAATGTAAAATTGTACATGGTACGAAATCTGTGCTGGTATTAGGAAATAATTTAAAGACTCCTTCACAAAGGAGAAAAACCGTCCCAGCCACCATCTCTACGGTCCAATCAATTATTCAATAAATGGCTTTATGTATTGTCATTTGCATAAAGGTTTCAGTGACTAGAACATTTACACATGCTGGTTACCAACAATCATTTACAATTTTTTGTGTGTTTTTTTTGCACAATTAAAACTTGCACAAATACAATTTCAATTTTGGTTCTAATGAGGATATAGGGAAGGTGGAAAACACTTTTTAAATTAATATTCAGATGTTCTTGTTATAAGCACAATAAACCTTATTCCGCAAGAAAAAATTCTGGGATGACTTTAGAAAAAAAGAACAACGTTTTTAGAAGCTATTAATACCAAAATAGTTGGTCACTGGATGAGCACATACCTAGAAATCCCACTTTAAGGCCTATTTAATGTGGTATTCAGATACCCAAACAGTCTTCGTAGGTTCAGAGACGTGCAGCATTAGATTCATTCTCTCAAACGGGGCAGCGATTTCATCAACATGACAAAGGCTCGTTAATATTACAATATTAAACATCGTCTGAACTAACACAATGATTTTTAAATCATTTATTTCTACATTTGTATAACAGAAATACTTTTAGATATGGCTCGCTATTTCTGTCTTTTAAGCTTGCTAGTTTGTAAACAACCCATCCGGGGATAAATGAAGTCATCCCTATGTAATAGTCTGATTCGGGGAAGTGTGCTGTCACTGTATTGATCAGTGCTGATGTACGGTAAAGGTAACAACAGCATCATAGCAGGGGAAAGAGGAGGAGTCTAGCTCAAAGACACCGGCTGTTAAAACGCATTCGCAGTGCATTACAGAGCAAAGCTGCGCAGACATTCAGAGGCACAAACAATCCCAGAAATCCAGACAAGCTTGAGGAGACGGCTGAAAGCAGTATGCAGACTCACCACACTGCATTAAAGATCACCAATGGGGAAAGTACTTCTCGCAAATCACTAAATCCATCATCACAGTGAGTTATTTGAGATTGCAGGCTTATTACTTTGCCCGACGCATGGCGTAAAATAACCACGAGTAACTCACCAATGAAAGTCAATTCGTTTTGTGTGAATCTGATCACATTTAAGCTGATATCCCAGGTCACTGTGCTTAACACGTGAGGCGGCGACTCCCGAAATGCCTCCTCGAACAGAACATTCAATGTGTCGACTTCAATGTGGCGCCCGTGACATCATCTGTACACGTCGTAGCCCACCAAAAGCTGTGGTGAGCAATTACTGATCTTCAAGGCCTTTCTCAAAAGCTTTATATTAACAAACAGTCATTCACTGAGATTAGAACAGTTCGCATTGGATCCGCGCGTAACATATCAGCCATGAGTTGCACAAAATGCAAGAGAGAACAATCTGAGGACTGAGAGGTGACACGTGTAGGCAACTGCAGCATGCTACGAGAAAATCCTCCCGAATTGATTACAATTACGCAGATATAAAACAACAAAAAGCAGCCAATTAAAGAGCTGAAAGACACTGACCTCCCAAGTGTTTTTTTGAATTGAAAAGAAGAATGTTATGCGTGAGTTTAGCCAACTCAGGTCAAATTAAATGATAGAAAAGGCGTGGAGGCAGTTACTGTCCATAAACACTGACTACAGATTTCTGTAGAACGCTATATATAACCACCATGATTTCCCCACAGGAAACTTCATACACAAACTACAGGCGCTAGAAAATATGCAAATAATCGTTGGCTTTGTGTGTCAGTAGGAAAGAGTCGCAATGTATTTGCGTGGCTGCTTTGACGCGTCGAGCTCTTGACAGCTTTGAGGTAACGACCGTGAGTGTGATTTTAACACATCAGACGAACATAGCATGAGAAGCAGGCCACACAAAACTACTAACCATATCAAAAGCAGCTGCATAAATTACTTTGACTATTTACAACGCTTATTGAGTTTCACACTTATAGCTGGCCAGTCGGATGTATCAGTTATATACAGTGTCAGAACGAGAGAGCGTTTTGGTTGTGTGAAGGTTCTTATAGCCCTTTGATGTGGCAGAGTAAAAATAGAAACTCAGCATGAGAAAGAGACTAAGAAAATGTGAAACGAAAGAGAAAAAAGGATAGAGATGCTAAGATGGATTGTATATAAACAGCTGGTCTTTGGTCTCCTCTGGCATTTTCCTTTAAAAAAAAAAGAATCAAATAAAAAAGAAGCATGAAACTGCAACGCTTCACCATGACACTTCTGAAACCTTTGCCTGCTTTGCCAGAGAAAGGGCTCCTTGAAAAGAAATATTAAAAAGCCAACAACAAAAGGAAAGTGAGAACAAAAAATTAAATCTGTGAAATCTTGGAATGGGTGCAACTTATATCTACAAGAAGGACATTTTGAAATAAAGGAATGATTTTGTAGAAGAAAAAGATTGATACATTCCAGATCTTGATATCATTCGTATCCTTTTCTCCCTGGTTCCACCTCTTCAAATCCCGGGAATGGCCGTGACATTCCACTGGCATTTTCAATGCCTCTTTAGCAAAATGGACTCCTTTGTCCATGGAAAAACACAAAATGTTTAAAACAACAGTGTGTCAAATCCTTTTAAAAACTGATTCGTGTCTTTGTAATGGCAAAGAAAAAAATAATCTTGCACTTTAATCTGTCAGATTTCAAATGCATGCTTTCTATTTTCACAAAAAGAAAGAAGTTTTTAAGAAAGCAATGCTCCGTCTGTAAATGGCATTTCATGCCTTGATTCAATCAGAGGTTACCTCGCCTGGTCCATAACTCATAATGTTACGTGAGAAATCAAAAATGAAGTGAGATCTCAGAGTTCTTCAAAATTCACAATCTGAGCATTCCGGAATGCTCATCACATGATGCACCACGAAACATCAAAAATAAATAAATAACCGTTGATGATCATATAAAAGGCAAAGGGAAAAACAAAAGAGCAAATAGTCTATATAATACCACCATAAAGCCCAGAAGCGGGCTGCTCTGTCAACCAATCGTAAAGGACAGCTGAGAGCGCACCCCTCTTGTCGAGTCGTCATTGGAGCAGAGGCTCCGCCCAACTCGAAGCAGAACTTGTCATGGAGTGTCTCATCTTTCATTGGTCGTCCTCAGCGTCTTATTGGCTGGGGAGTGAGCCAATCACCACGGCAAGAGACAAATGAATTAAATCACAAGTCAAGGTTTCTGTGGTCCAGGGGAGAGAACGACAGGTGTGGATAGGCCGTCCACGCTCAGTGCCGGGATCTGGATCTGATTGCTTCCGTTGGAGGGGAACTGCAAGAATAACAGCACGGTATTAATTAGGATTTAAGCTTGACTCTATTAAAAGACACTTTTTAATGTACTGCATTCATGGCTTGCTATCAATCATTTTTACTAATTTTCTGTATAAATGAATGCACGCATTTACAGTAACACATTGACATTGGAACATCTAATCACTAATTAAACTGGACAATATTAAAGAGACTATAATAAAAATGCAAAACTAGTCTAAAAGGACATCTACCACGACAGACAGGAGGTCGCTCATGAAGGGTTCGGTTTAATGGCCCTGTTCCTGTAAAACTAACAGTGTGTAAACCTTCCAAACTCTGCACTGCTGCTATTGTCCAGCAGAGGATGCTCACATGCTTTTCTGAGGAAGAGTCCAATAAAACCAAAGCCTTCATAAAATGAACTAGATTTTTTACATCCACTAAAGGAATAAGCAAAAGACAACATGGTGAAATCACTACAATGCAGAGCCTTATTAAAGGTTTAGTTCATTTCTTCATAAAATGGGAGCAATATGATAAAAGACAGTAATAGTAATTACTTAGTAATAAATAATGACATTTATTGTTATTATTAGTTATTGATAATGGTAGTAATAATAATAAATTTAATTTAATTAAACTAAATGAAAAAAAGAGGGCAACAGAAATGTGATAGGACACCAAATTCAGTAACAATGACATGTATTATAATTAAAAATAAAACTGTAATCGACCATTAAGAGTGATGAACTGTTATTGTTATCAATAATAGTAATAATAAGTTAATTAGCCTAATTGTAGGTTACTGTTTTTTTTTGGCTAACTTACAACAACTTGAAACTTTTCTCATCTATTCAGAATTTACTGAACCATTTATCATCCAAAAAATATATTCCATGTAATGCAGTGGTTCTCAAAGTTATTTGATGACGCCCCCCTTTTATAAAAAAAATTATGAAAATGTTTTTTTGTGTGTGAAAAAACTGCAATGAAAAACACCTGCAATTGTTTCACTTTGTGTTGCTGAAACATAAAAAAAAAATATACAAATAAGAGAGATTATTAGACCAGAACATTTAATTTAAATTAAAATTCCAGTGATGTGGTGTTGCATGAACAATACATAATCGGCCACCTCACAAGCTCAGCTTCTTGTATGTCTTCCAGCCAGAAAGCGGCAGGGGAGCGAAGAGTGCACAAAAAACAGCTAGTGACGCCGTCCGCTGAAGCGGTTGCCACGGCTCTTTTTCTTCCCCCACCCCCACACACACTTTGAGAACCACTGATGTAGTGACATTCATTTCCTTGTAATTCAGCATAAAAAATGATCACAAGAATATTTTTGGGGGAAAGTCATCTTTTGGTTCTCTGCATTTCTCCTCCTCCAGCTCGTTTCCTAATCCAGATTTCTAATGTATTCTATGAATATTGCAGGCTCTGTGACAGTGCGTATATATATCTCTATTGCAAGTAGCTTTGGATAAAAGTGTCAACTAAATGTGTGAATAAGATATCAGGTCCCATGACAATTAGAAAAGTTTAGAAAATATGTCATATGTTGTGATGCATTTGATGGTTATGAATGGAGTGGGCAGAGAGTAAATTCTCAGCCATGCGATGAGCCGAGAGAGTGTGAGGAGACAGATGGTGTGCTGCTGCCATGCTGTGGACAGAAACTGTGTGGACAGGAAGTCTCACCTGGAAGGAGAGCTTGGCAGGGCTGCGTGGAGCGATAGGACTGAGCGTGCTCCAGAAGTGAATGGTTGATGGCAGCGGACTCGGTGTCAACAGCACTGGAGTCTACGTGAGAGAGAGAGATTTGAAGAGGTTATGTGTGTGTGAGTGTATGAACCATTTTCCAAGGTCATTGTGTTGTATCTCTTTGTTCTTGGTTATCGGGTAACACAAGCATTCGTATCTCTCTGGCTTTGTAAAAATCACTAAAAGGGCTGTCAACTGCTTTTATTTTCTGAGGTGTTCATGTGGGTTTCATCTTAATAATGCTATTGCAAGCAGCACTAATTAAATTCCATTAAATAGTGCAAATTAATTTAAATTTGTTAACTCAATGAAATGCATTGAAAAAAATGTACATTTACATGTGAACACATGTTTTTAAACAACCATAATAATGAACTGGATGGCTCACCAGGGAATGGGAGGTGATGACTGTGGGTGTTAAGGTGTTTGTGGCACTGCCAGAGGCCAGCAGACTGTTCACCGCTGCATTGACCTTATCCAGTGAGAGTCCAATGGGCAGCAGTGTAGACGAGGATGGCAGCTCCAACACGCGTGGCTTCTTTGATTTAGGAGGCTGGACTTCCTGCATGCTCTCTGAGAGGGAGGCTGATGAAGTATTGGTGTCCTCTGAAAACAGTTTTGAAAGAAGGGCTAAAATTGTTGATCTATAACTATGTTGAATAACTGTAAAGCATTCCTTGAAGTTGTTCAGTGTTTTTATAAAAATGCGGAATCAGTAATATGATAAAAGATATATACATTTGATAAAAAACTAATCACAAAAAATCCTTAACTATAAAAATACTATAAACTACTAAGAGTTTTTTCTTTTAAAGGAGAAGGATGCATTGAATTGATCAAAAGTGACCGTAAAAAATGTATGATACAAAAGATTTCTGTTTCAAATAAATGCTACTCTTTCAAACTTTAAAAACTTTAAAACTCTTTTGTCATCACAGGAATAAATTACATTTTTACATAGAAAACAGTTCTTTTAAATTGTCATAATATTTTACAATATTTCTGTTTTTACTGTATTTTTTTTTATCAAATAAGTTAGACTTGGTGAGGACAAGAGACTTCTTTCAAAAACAGCAATTAATTAGCTTAATACTAGGCTGTTTACGATTGCCAAGCCACTTGAAGTATTAAAATAGAGTTTATGTGATGTCCCTTTTATAACTGAGACTAACACTAAGGAATGAGCTACCAGTTACAAAAAGATCCACTTGGAATTTGTAAATGTAGTAACCTTAAAAACTAGATCAGACAGCTGCTTTGAATATCTTTTAAATTAAAAAAAAATATATCTTCTAGCTCAAAGTCTTTTTAATGAACCAGAATAAACCAGAACTTGACTAACCAGTTAACTCAGGATTCTCTTCCGCTTCCCCTTCTCCAACCGGCTGGGCCACTGGCTCCACGCAGGGTGACGGGGCATCCACATGGATTGGGGCATCTGTATCTCCAGGGACAGGCACCGTGGACACCGACTGTGTATGGCAAATTAAATAAATAAATTACTCTTACATTTCATACCAACCAACCCACCCCCCCTCCCCTTTTTTTTGTGTTGTACACGAAATAATTTATAAATGACTGTGACATGTCTGTTCACCTCAACATCTGTTTTTTCATCCAGATCGACAATCTCCAGCAAGTCTTCCTCAGGCGGGAGATTGGACTCTTTGGGCAGCCCGACAGAAGGAGGCTTTATGACCACAAACACGGGCTGAGAGGGGTTGACAACACATTCGCCATGAGCCAGAGGAATTAGCGAGGTCAGAGAGCTGGGATCGGACAAGTAGATCTGTGGTGGGTCACCCAAACTCTGGCTCTTCTGTGCTTGAGCATTCTGTGGGATCGATGGAAAGATAGATTTTTGGCACAGATGTCTTAATAATAACAGTATTTATCATGGGTGTTGGATTGCATGCTGAGTAGCTGGCTTTTAGGCTTTTTACACGAATCATAATCTTTTATAAATCTGCCTAACAATGTCATGTTGACCAAGAGGCTACAATGAGTGCTTCAATGAGCAATGGATAAAAACTAGTTTGTAACTCTTTTACATCCATACTGTGGAATTTTCAACTGCCACAAACTATTTTTTTGTGTGGGACTTGATTTTATTAATTGGGAAAAGGGCTTGGATGAATGCAATGCAATTTCTGACACTATCAGAACTTCGTCAGAGGATGAGATTCACTGCAATTATAATTAGCACGACCGTAAACATGTCACACAAAGCAATCAAAGACTGATGTTTTTGCCCAAAACAAGCCATTCTTACTGTGGTTGCAGGGGCTGAGCCCGACGGTGTCTGTGGGCTGAGAGCAGGTGTAGCACATGGGGAGGGGTGGGTCACTATCACCTGCAGACTGCTCTCCACAGTCGACTGGGCCTGAACAGTTCCCTGCTGCCCTTCTGTCTGACACATTCGTATCTGCAACATACACATACATAATTACTGTGAATCAAATACCTGATGTGCCTCACAAGGTTTTACAACCCGTTGATAACTTGTGGCATCAGAACAGAGAAAAAAACCTGAAATCCAGAATAAAGCTGACCTCATGCACCGTGTGGTCCTGAGGGGCAGGTTTGGGGCTGCCGTCAATCAAGATGTGCTCTGTTTTGATGAATTTTGAAGCGCCTTTGCAGGGTGACTGCAAGGACTGGATGGTGAAAGTAGAGTAGAGACCAGACTTCATGTAATCGTTGCGGGAGCTGCGTTGGACCGAGCTGGGGGAGGAGCGCTGAACCTGCAGGCTCTTAGAGAGACACGGGCTGGTGCTGTTAGCAGCACCTAGAGGTTTGGTCTGAATGGACAGCTCCAATTTCTCTCCCGCAGTGGTCCTCTGTGAATCCTCAGGCCCTCTCAGACCATCAGCAGAGTTGGGGTCTGGATAGGTCACAAACTTGTAGACGAACTTCTGGCCGCTAACTTTCTTAATAATATTCTGTGGGAGTATGAAAGCAATAATAATAATATTCACCTTTATTAATCCAAGCCCTTCCTCTTATCTTTAGTGTGTTTTAAAACAATTTTTTATTGTAGTTATACAATACAAAATTCCAGAAATGTATCATTTATTCATGGGAAAATAATAGTGAAATATTCAAATATTGTCCAGGCTGATTAAATGGTTAAAATTCATGAATTTTGAGTAAATAATGTCAATTGAATGTTTAATTCAATTTATTTAATCTCATTTGCAATCATTAAATGAATATATCAAATATACAGGCTATTATACTGTTCAAAACTTTGGGGTCAGTAAGGTTTTTAAAAGGAGTCTCTTATGCTCATTATTGCAGCATATATTCAATCGAAAATACAGTACATACTGTATATAAACAAATTACAATACAATGTAAAATATCTTTTTTTTATTTGAATATATTATGCAATTTATTCCTGTGATGCCAAGCTGAATTTCCAGCATCATTACTCCAGTCTTCAGTGTCACATGATCCTTCAGAAATCATTCTAATATGCCGATTTACTGCTCAAGAGACATTGAGCCCTGTGAATCAGCCATTTTTTTATCAAAGTTGAAAACAGTTGTGCTGTTTGATGCATTTATTCAGGATTCTCTGATAAACAGAAAGTTTAAAAGAACAGTATCTATTTGAAAAATAAATCTTTTGTAACATTTCAAATGCCTTTTATTCCACAAGGATGCTTTAAAGTGATCATAAGTGATAACCTTTTGATCACTTTAATGCATCCTTGCTGAATAGCATATACTGAAAGAACTCAGTATATTAGATCTGTGCATTAGGACTTAAAGTGATATCAGCTTAATAAACCTGCTATACCGTGTCAATAATGTTAATCAAACAACAAAAGACTCACTACTCTTGACTGAATGAACTTTTGTATCTCGAATAAGAATCAATTTATACTTCATTTATACAGTAAAGACTATGCATGGTTTTATTTTTTACATTTATTCAATTTCTGTAGAACTTCTTACATCTTAAATAAACCTGCTGTACATAAATAACAGTTTCTTTATTGTATTTGTCCTATTGTCTTTAATTTGCTTTTTTCTTATTTTTAATAACAAAGATATCGTTATCGTGAAATAAAAATGTTCATATTGTGAAATAAGACTATGGTCATACCACCCCGAATAGGGCCAAAAGAAACGGACCAAATGCCTGATTCACAGTCATAGTGATTCCTATGCATACCTTGTCATAGTAGTAACGAAGTGCCCTGCTTAGTTTATCATAGTTCATGTTGGTTTTGTTTTTGCGGAGCCCCCAGAGTCTGGCCACCTCCTCAGCATCCAGCAGTTTGAACTCCCCGTCCCCAGACGTCCAGGAGATCAGGTGCTTCTGACTCTGATCCTCCAGCAGGTGTAGCAGGAACTGCCACAACGTAATGGACGGATCCATCGCTACAGGGCACAGAAAACACACTATGTTAACCAGGCAGTATTTGCGAACTACTAAGATTTGAAAAAGGGACTACTAAAAAAAGGACAATGCAATTATTTCTAACTAGCCTACATGTAAAACAACCTGTAATTACTAACTGTTTACTGAAATATATGCCGATATCTCACAATCAAGTCATAAGTGGTGTAAAAACAAAGGGACTGGTTTTATTAGATATGTTGCAGGCATCTAAAATACCTGGATTTCATTGTCATGGTAAATATGTTCCGGAACTGCAGCCATGTTACAGAAAAAAACAGTCTTCTGGGATTTAACTAAGTACAGTAAATTACATCCTCTTTCTTTAGGCATTTTTTATGGTTGGATTGAGTAGATGAGTGTAAATGGAGAGTGAACATTTTATCTGCAGTGACATCGAGGGAAAACAGGCAAGAATTAATGGTGCTAGTCAGCAGAGGACGTGTATCACAAGTTCAGGAAGAACATGTTGAGAATGCAAATGAACCCAATTACCATTCCCCCCCTTCATTTACGTAACTCATAAGCAACACCTTAGAAACGATCACCATGGTAAAAGCATTTAAGCAACAGTTTCTAAGGAATATAAAAGACCCCGCCACCTTTTAAGCACACTGAACCAAATAGATCGCAGGGAATTGCTGATGACAATGAAGGGAACCGTTTCCATTTTAACTCCGCACACAAAATCTCATTAATTAACACATACATTAATTAAAATGTCATTAAAATGAGCTGTAAGTGATTGAGTGAGTGGATTCATTAACAGTAAAATGTCTTTGGTGTCATTCTAGGACTGAAACACAAGAAGAATATCCCGTGGACAGCGTGTGCAGCCACACACAGGCAAACAGAGGGTTTTACAAAGCTGTAGTTCAGGATTTAAATGTCATATTGTCCTGTTAGCCTATTATCTACACTTACTCATCAAATCAACATCTCATAGCAATACTGCTGAAGTTACTCATTTCCATACAGGCTGACAAAAAAGTGGAAAATAAAAAAACATATGACACTTTTCATAATTGTTCCTGCTAGAAATATACACAATTATGCATTGAGAACATGTAGATTGGCTTGAAAGTCAAATTAATTTGACCAATGACGGTGAAAAAGAATAACACTTAATGTTATTCATTAATTCATAAAATATTACATATCACTTTAGTTTTAAGCAATTAATACGAATAGATCAATTAAAAATGTGTTCAATGTAAAATTACACCTAGTACTAAACATATAAAAATATTTTATTATAGGTAGAACAATCTATACCAGTTATTTGTCAAGATTATTTATCTAAATAGTATTAGTCAATATTGTAGATTTTAGATGTGGATTTCTTTCTATATAATTTTAACATGAAAAGACAGCATTAGATTTCAACAAATATTAAAGAGCCTTTAAGAGTCCCACCTATATTATCGGAATTTATCATTCCACATTTTACATTTTTTATCATCTATTCAGCTCAAAATTAATAGTTACCAATATTTTATTCTGTACTTTATAATATTTTGATGTCTAAATTCACTTAATCATCACAACAATGATTTGACAGACAATAATGACTGGTTTTAGTTTTTAAGTTTAGACTTATAATAAAAAGTGCAAATAGTATAGATTAGAAAATAGTATAGACGTAACATATCAGAATTTTAATCTAGTTGCATCCCTAAATAAACAGCCATTTAAAAAAACAAAGCCAGTTGTTTAAAGTGCCTCTATTATGCTTTTAATTCCCCAAATTTACATAATGCCAGTCTATGGTCTTCATTGGCTGCCCGTGAACGTCTACTTTGACACTCAAACGCTGTAGTTGTAGCCGAGACTGGAAGAGTTTGGTTCGTGTTGTCGTCATGTCGAGAAGACGCTGTTTTTCAGCACTGCGAATCCACTTGCATGGACCGACACCAACATTACTGTTACTGTGTGTATCAAGTGCTGAGGACACCTCTGGAGCTGAAATTCAGATATGGGAATGGGCATTTCATTTCTGACACTCGCTGTAAGTGGTAAACCACTGTAAATCTATTGCAGGAGACCGCCAAAACAAAATAAGGAACCTTTAAAATAGCATAAAAGGGGCACTTTAAAAGAATGAGTACCATCATGAGAACTCTATGCAAGTTCTGCAAGGATTATGAACTTTAGCAACATAATAATTAATGGTATTTAAAATTATAAAGTGCTTTAAAGGCAGCCCTAACAGTAGAATCTACTGAACTGTTTATGCCAGTAAAACAAACTGCCTCAGATCTTCCCAAAAGCACAATAATACATTGAAGCTTTCATGAAAACCTATACTGTGGTGATTTAACCACACATCTACACCTTCATTAAAAAATAAAAACACTGCCATCCAAATCTAATAGCAAAATTAACCATAGGGTCACTGTATATAAGCCAAAACCAAAGAATCAGATGCACGTTTGTCTTATTTACACTTTGATTATTCCCTAATTTTCCTTGCAGTGTTACATTCTAGCTGAAGAGCTCCAGCATGACTAATCAGGGGACTAACACTGCACAGCTTGCCTTAGTCTAATGCCTCGTAAATCAGCCTGTACATCTGAGAAAAGCAAATAAAAACCGGCACTGAACAACACAGATCCGTTTCCCCCCGCCTTATTGCCTTAATACTGTTTGGGGACCTCAATGCTTAATAGTCAATTATCTTGAGTTCTCAGGCTGCATGATGACTTATAGCCAATTAATGAATTGCCATCAAGAAAGGAGGAGAGCCAGACAGGACCATGATGTGTGCAGAATTAATCCAGTGCTAAAACCAAACAAATCCCCAATAAAAATTTACTCTTGTCTTAAGTAGGGCTTCATAGCAGTTCCTGGAAGGTTCATCAGTGCCCACCCTGTCTCCTTGGGTTAGCATGCTGTCTGCTGGTTAATATCAAGATGACACTGGTTTTATTTACACAAACAAACACAGTAGAGACAAGCTGACATGTGCATTGCACAATCATAATCAATGTTTGGAAAGCAGCAGGTTCTTATGCATTTGCATCAAAGTTGTCAGAGTAATTAAAAAGGCCTTGTTGTACAAAAGGAATCGAATAATAGAGCTAAAGGTAATACGTTTGTTTTATATACAGCACCTTTACAAATACAACAGGGCACGAGCTTGTTTGACAGCTCTGACACTCAATATCAAAATATTTAATATACAACAACAATTGAAACAAATGCAGTTCTGTTAAAATCTTAATTAATATCCAAAATCTTTTGCTGGTTAGTATACAAATAATCAGGAGACAAACACGTTAGACAAACATTGATATAAGTTGATGTATTCGATTCAGAAAAATCGGCATGTGGAGGAGACACTGTCAGACATTTGGATTTCAAAACATGTACACAAACACAGTTGAAGTGCATCAGGCTTCCAACAGGTTTTGTTAACCCACCCTGACCAAAGTAAGGAGTAAATGCCACTAATGTATATGGTGGTCCCTTTAATACTTTTTGGACAATTAAGTTACCTTGATTTGAACACAACGTTCTGGCTCTTAACCAGGATTAAGCACCATACAACACATGAACAAATTAACCGTGAATAAAACAGATCTTGTTGTGAATGTGTGTCTTTATTTGACTAACAAGCACTTTATTAAACTCGAATGCAATTAACGTTACTCCTCCATGTCCAACCTCCTTGAAGTGGAATAAAACTTACCGCTGATCAGCGGGTTGGACTCCATCCCTCCCAAATAAATGTCTTTATGGGCGGTTTTATTCTTTGGAGATTAAATCACGTCCATTACTGTGCTTGCTGGGTGTCAGAAGTCGGCGATTTAATTGCGTTTGGTTGTTATGTAACACATGCACCTCTCCCTCCATGTTAGTTGACATTAGCAGCTAAGTCGTTAGCTCTCGTTAGCTCACGCTGCCTGCGCGTGCACCGTTCCTGTCAGACGAACTGAAGACTTCTTCAAACGTCAAAATACTCCAGTAAAATCGACTAGGGCTGCGGTTTAAAAGGAGGAATGTCACGCCCTGCCTTTAAAGTAATAAAGAAACACTAAGGTGGGGTTCGTTCCAGTGTGGTGGACGGTCAGGAAGGGCAAATAAAACGAGACTCTTGATCAGCTAGCCGTTGCTCCGTCCACTTCGGCGCGACGCGCAGCGCGCGATCTTCCCTCCTCAGCGGTGTCCAGGCAACGGACGGAAAGTCCTCGCGATCAAGCCAACCGCAAGCGCGGCTGCACCGTTGGTCCAAAGAGCTCAAAATAACGGGGTTGAAAAAGACAGAGCGCTCCCTTCCGAAGTTTTTTTTTTTTTGTAACAACAACAACCTCCGCTCTGCTTTCCCTCTCTTTGCTTCCTGTTTCCACGAACGCCTCGACTACTTGTTTCTTTTCTTTTTTTCACCTCTCTTTGGTCCGCGAGTCCCCTGTGCGGCCGTGACGTCACTGCACAGGCATGACGTGAGTCAGCTGTAGAGCACAGAAAAATGAATGATGGGACAAACTTTTATGTGTTGCTTTCCTCTTGTGAAGAGAGACTTTTTATTCAGCACCAAGGTCGAATGAAAATCTTTGCACAAAGAAAATGCGTAAATTCTCTCTTTCACCCCCACACACACACATACTAGGTTTGATACCTTTACGTAGACATAATGGTTTTATACTGTACAAACTGTATATTCTATCCCCTAACCATAACCCTACCCATAAATCTACCCACCACAGACAACTTTTACATTAAAAAAACATAACTTAGTATGATTTAAAAGCTGTTTTCCTCGTCATTACCAAACAATGGCCCCACAGTGTCAAAATGTTCACATTTTACTACCCACACACACAGGTTGCTGCTGCAGGATTGCCCGGAAATGTTGCATGCTGGGGGTTTCCAGGGGACCACAAGAGAGTGCTAGGGGGTCCGTGGAAAAGTTGAGAGAAAAACAGTGTAAAAATGTAACAAATACATTAACTATACACAAATAAATGTGATCAAAAATAAATAAATGATTAAAATAAAAAAATAATGAACATTTGATTTGAGTAAATAAATAATACATCTAATTGTACAGTACTATAGTAAGTAGAAACTAAATGAATAATGTTAACACAATATTTTCCATATATATTTTATACAGATTTATGATAATTTTTTCACAGTATAAATTGGGTCTTTAAACAGGATCATTCAGTCAGCTGCCAATTTAATTTTAGGATTGGGTCCGGTCGCCCACACAAGCTTGATCACATTTGGGGGTCCATGACATCTAAAAGATAGAAACCCCCTGACATATTGTATGGCCAAAACAATGCATACTGCATATGAAATAGAATAAAATAGGAAGCATAAATGATCTTCAGACACTGAATCATTGGAAATCGTATGTACAATAAAGGTCTCTGTAAATCCTCAATAATATATAATCTGTAATTCCACAGCCAGTGCTGATACTGTCATATTATAATGATTGTCATTGTGCCCAAATGCGGCAGTGAGTCTTTGTACAAAGAAAAATAATCTATTTCAGGAAGCAAGTCTTACAGTGCTGCCACAATTCAACATCCAGTTTCCATGGCAACTGTTACTAGTGTGACAGGGTAGCCGTCATATGGATGCTGCAGAAACTTAACATTAATCACTGTCTTCATCAATCAGAACAGCTCAAAATAAAAGTTGAATAATCAAATAATTTCAACGTAATTCTTGAATCCCAAATGCAGCACAGAACTGATTACAGTTTATCCTCTTATTATATTTAGATACAACTAACAAATACATACTACTTGTATTTTAGATTCAATATTTTAGATTGATTTTGAACTGAAGTTTTTGTAATTCCCCCAACATATTTTAATGTTATATATACATGGAATAGCTGCATAGTATAATGCTGAAATCACTGGTAGACTGCATTATTCGTTTTTTCTGTAAGAAGTCCATGAACATTTATGAACCAAATCAACACCAAAGATTTGAACAGATCATGACATTCTTTATTTCCAATAATACAATAATTTTAATAATAAATTGCTTGTCATAGCTAAACAAGGTATAAGCCTAATTTTTCATATAAGATCATCGCATCTTATATGAAGGAATTTATGTTTTTAGTGTATTGCATGTACAAACAGTGATATAAATCTAAAATAATCACAATGCCACAGAAAGTTGTACTGAAAATGTTACAATTTATTCAGCAAAATGTTCAAAACAACAGTATAACCTGTTAAAAGGCAACGTTCCTCTGAACTGATTGCCATAATGTTCACATTGTTTGAAACAAACATTACAGTCATATGTGCAAAAGTAATACACTGTGTGTGCTGTGATTGATTAATGTACTACAACACCTCCCTCCTTCTGGTCTCTGGAAGATCCTTCAGACCTTGCAATTCCCTCAGTCCCTGTGAGAACAGATTAGTTTTTACTCATCACAATAAACTGTAAAAGGGTCAAAAAAATAAAGCAGAATCATTTGTACCTCCAGAACCATGCGGATGTTGGCCTTTATCTTTGCTGCATCTTTGGTAAGAACCTCGGTATACCTAAATAATTCAAATAATGATCAACATCATGGGCATACATGCAAATTTCAAACCGATCACAAGATAAAACCAAAAGTCCTCTTACTCGGTTAGCTGATTCGTCTTCTTTTCTATGAACTTCAAAGCCTCTGCATGGGTGAATTCGACAAAGAATCCATAACCAACTGCCACATATATTTTTGATGCATCAGGTCTAAAACAAATGAATCGTTTATGAGTTTGCTCTTTCAAAATGTTAGACAGAGGCATTGAGGCACAGTGAACCGACATCAGACTTGCAATACTTACACATGAGCCTGCACATAGAAATTGCAGCCAAGGTCAACATCAGTTTTGAGTTCTTTGCTGTCAGTTTCCTAAAGATTAATAAAATACAGCGAAACAACATATTATAAACACACAATACAGAGTAATACAGAGTATTGTGTGCAAGAAAATGCTCTCTCATATATATGGAAAAGCATAAATGCAGGACTTCAGAACAAGCACAAATTATGATTTAGTGGATTTAAAACTACCTGAATGCTTTGTATTGTATTCTTCAGCTGAAGGTATTGTGCTATTTTCTCATATACAGCATCTCTTTGCTCCAACACTTTCCTGTCAGAATCGAAATAGCAGTAGATAAGCTTTACAAAACTATGAACGTTTAATATGTAGAATAAGATATACATATAATACTACAATAGGTTATAATAATATACATTATTGTACACAACGGGAATTTATTTGGTACTCTGTGGAACCACAAAGAATACCATGGTATTACCATGCTACTACATGTAAAAATATGATTGAACTCAAGGGATTACCATGGTACAGACATAATACTATGGCAGCTTTTGTACGTGCAATACGCAAATGTATTTCACCAAAGACATAATCAAGTGATGGTACTTACTGTAAGTCTTGTCTCAACACTTCACTAATAAATGTCTCATACTGCAAGACTTTTTCATCAATACCTGGCGTCCCAGAAGTCATAATGTGACAAAAAAAAGATGGTTGCAGATAGACTATAATACAGAGATACTTTCTTGAAAAATAATCAACGTTTCTATTATTAATCTACATCAAACATCGGGGCTAACGCAGCGATTTAAATCGTACAGATTACAGATTATTTTTGTTTTAGTGTGAAAATACTCGTCTGTGTAAAGCTAACCCGTCCTTCTGTCTGTCACGTGGCTCTCCACTTGTTTACAAGATACACACGGAAACGTACTCGAAACCGGAAATGGCGTTAGCTAACTTTTTCTTTTTCTTCTTTAAAATATATTTTAAAAAATTAATATTTAGGGCATATTTTACCTATTGGTTAGTGATCTAAAATAACTGAATAATAAAACCTAAATTAATATGTAAATACGTCGTAGTTCAAAGGCATGGTTCAAAGGGACGACGGTCCAAATCATTTCTGCGAATCGGTTCTTAGAAATAGTTCGTCTCAAGGAACGGGTTAAAAACGTTTTTATCTCATGATGGGATCTCTCTGACATGTGGCATATTATTACACACTCAAAACGTCAGTAAAGCTATATATAAATATGTATGCACATACACACATTACTATTTATTAAAACCAACCAGCTCTAGTTTCTTAATAAAACTGTCAAGTTCATAAAAGACTCGGTTCAATGGTTCAATGAGGACCCGAGAAGCGAGAAGCGCACGGACCGATTCATTCCAATTCGTGAATTGTTCACTTTTTGTGAATCGAATCAACATGTTCAAGATCCGACTCAATAGAACTCGTTCACGAATCGCACACATCGCTACTAGTTCAAAGGTCAAACAGCAGCTGCGCAGAAGGCGCATGTTCATGCAGTAATGTGCCGTTTCTTTCGTATAAAAGTGTAATAGTTTTAACATAGTTTGAATTTTCACCGTGCTTTAATCTCAAGCATTATAATAAACTTAAAAGTGTCAGTGTCTTGAGTTCAGACAGTTGTAAAGGGTAGTTTTGGAGTAGTCAGTATAGGAATGGCAGGTCCAGAGCTGCTGCTTGACTCCAGTATTCGCCTGTGGGTTGTTTTGCCCATAGTCTTCATCACTTTCTTCGTCGGAGTTCTGCGGCATTACGTCACTCAACTGATCCATAATGATAAGAAAGTGGATCTGCAGCAGGTGTCTGACAGGTGAGATAACTGATGTAAATGTTCAGCCATAAACATGTTATCAAACTAACAACATATAGAACATTTACATAGAAAACAGATAGTAAAAACATTACCAATGTAATATATCTAAATTAGAATTTACATAACGTCAAAAAATGTCTATTTATCTTGGCAGTTAAAGTATTCTGCATTATCAGGGAATAAACATGTATAATTCTTTATGCAAAATACATCTGAATTTAAAAGGAGACATGTCCTAAATTCAGAATTTTGCCCACACCTGATCATCAGAACTTTTTCATTCATCCCAATTACGAAACATGGAAATGGAAATGCAATGAATCAATTTAATTTCCTGCAAGCACATTGAATCCTAGATAAGTTATTTTTAAGAGTTTAATAACTTAGTGCTGCAGGAAACATTTATCTAATAATAATAATCAAAAATCAAGCTTTTCAAACTACTTAAAACCTTTAAACTTTAAAACTATTTTAAACTTAACGATTTTTAAACCACTTCAAACTTTCTGGTTTAGCTTTATCAAGCCAACATAATTTTTTTTCTAGTCTAATATTATAACCAGAGGTGTTTAAGACTTTAATTCATTTGTTGTTTTAATCCACAGCCAGGTGTTGCTACGCAGCCGCATTTTGAGAGAAAATGGAAAATATATTCCCAAACAGGTATTTATTACTTTTAATTATGAATAACAGTTCCCAGGATATTTGCATGGAGTCAACTTTTAAAACTTTCCCCTGGTTTTACAGACAAGGCTTAAAGGATTAGTTCACCTTAATTACTCGCCCTCATGTCGTTCCAAAACGCAAGACTTTCGTTCATCTTCGAAACAGAAATGAAGATATTTTTAATGAAATCTGAGAGCTTTCTGTCGCTACATTGACAGCTACGCAACTACTACTTTAATGCGTCATAAAGTTCATAAAAAGATTTAGTCCAAATTTTCTAAAGAGACTCGGATCACTTTATATGATGAACAGATTGAACTTTGATAAACATTGATCAGCGAACATAAACAGAAGCCCAACAAGAATGAACCTCATTGGTTCTCACACATAAAGCGAAAATGCTTGAGCTTCTGTTTTTTCTGTTAAGCCCTGTCTGTTAAACCAAGCTTTTATTTATTGATTTAATGTGTCACTGATAAATAATGGTGTCCCGTTGCAGTCATTCGCCATGCGAAAACACTATTTCAATGACCCTGAGACTGGATTCTTCAAGAAGGTCAAAAGAAAAGTGACCCCCAAAAACCCCATGACCGGTAAGAAGTTACTTCTAGAGGAAATGACCTTTTATGCTTCATCACTATGTCTGAAAACCTGTCCCTTTTTCGCTCCCAGACCCCAGTATGTTGATGGACATGATGAAAGGGAATCTGACCAATGTCCTGCCAATGATTCTGATAGGAGGATGGATCAACTGGGCCTTTTCTGGTTTTGTCACAAGTATGAGCTTTTGTCACTTGCTAGAACTAAAATGCTAATCTAGAAGAGAAGAATCGAATGATCATGTGCAAATGTGGTCTTATTCCTAAAACAATCATTTGTAAATGTGATCGAATTCTGGGTTGTAGGAAGGATCTGAAATGTTAAGGGAGACATTCTAAACCTAAACAGCCGGCTCATGAATTTTAATTGGGTGATGTAACGTTTGGCCCGTACATTCATAACTCATTTTCTGAAAGCCAGACGTTGGTAAGTGGGCGCTAACCATAGTAGGATTACTTCATGCGTGCCTATTCAGTCCACTGCTGATGCAAGCGTTTGGCGGAGGCTTCGTGTTTAGTCTTAAAGTGGTTACAGTTTGCTTTTTCTCAATGTTGCCAAGCAAAACAAAACTCTTAAAGATCCCCTGTAGTCAATCATTTTATCCCTTAAAAACTCCAAAATCACCAAAATGACACATTTCAAAGTTTTTTCCTTGAAAAAAAATGCCTTCATGCCTTAAAATAGCTTTAATGTAACTCTACACCCTTGCCCCATTTAGCATAAGTGGTTCTATGAATATGCAAATGAGCCCCGTCTCCACTCACTCCCACCAGCTCAGAGATCCACTCGTTGACGTGATTGGTTACAAGGTAGAAACACCAGCGATTTCAAACCGTATTTTTTAAAAGTAATCATTAAATTGATCAAAAGTGACAGTAAGGTTTCACATTTCACTATTTCACATAAAAGCTGTTCCTTTGACCTTTCCATTTATCAAAGAACCCTGAAAAAATGTATCACTGTTTACTCAGAAATATTAAGCAGCACAACGTGTTTTCAACATTGGTAATAATAAAATAGCATATTAGAATGATTTCTGATGGATCATGTGACACTGAAGACTGGACTAATGATGCTGAAAATTCAGTAAATTTTTTTTTACAATATATTCAAATAGAAATTTTTTTTTTTTTTAATTGTGATATTTCACATTATTGCTGTTTTTACAGTATTCTTTGATCAAATAAATCCAGCCTCGAAGTAGTTTTAATTTTGTGCCGCTTATTCCCTGTCAGCTAAAGTCCCGTTTCCTCTGACTCTGAGATTCAAGCCCATGTTACAGAGAGGAATTGAGCTGCTCTCTCTGGACGCCTCATGGTACAGTATTGATGTGATGTTTTTTATATTTGTTGAAGCTGAAAACTATGCATAAAATCTAAATTTGTCACTCTTAGGGTCAGTTCAGCTTCATGGTATTTTCTCAATGTGTTTGGGCTCAGAAGCATGTACACCCTCATCCTTGGACAAGACAATGGTTGGTTGTTTTTAAGCATTTGCTTATTTAAATTCAAACAGCTATTTTGGCCGTGCATTGTGTGTGTGTGTATATATATAATTATTTTCATCTTTATCTTAGCTATGGCATTTGAGATAAGCTTTAGATCTTAGATATTTAAACTAAAAGTTGTTCATTTTTAGCTGCAGATCAGTCAAGAATTATGCAGGATCAAATGACGGGTGCTGCGATGGCGATGCCCCCTGATCCTAATAAAGCATTTAAGGTGAGTAGAACATGATTTGCGTCAAGTAAACCTGTTATTTTTATGTGATGTACATCTTTGTTTTTGTTATTTTATCAATATGAATTATTTTTCCATGACAAACACGCACAAACAAAAACTTTCAAAAAAAAAAAAAAAAGCCAGCAGCAGTTATTCGTGGTTAGCACAAATTTAGTTAAAGTAAATGTTCTTGGGAAATCACGCCTACGCTCCCAGTGGACGGATTGATGTATGCAACAGCAGCCTCAATATGGAAACGTGCTCGCTTTAATTTCATAACCTTATCATCTTAAAGCTTAAACTTGGCTGTTTTGAAGTTAATATAATTACCTATTTTTTGTGGAATGCAGATTGTATTAGGTGTAATAAGTCAAAGCAGTTCCATTACACATACACAATAAGATCTTTTGGTCTTCATTTACTCACCCTCATGCCGATGTAAACCTGCATGGCTTTCTTTTCCCCGTGGAAAACAAAAGGAGACGTGACGTTTCGCAGGATGTGATGCTGCTCTGATGCGTAAAGCTCTGAGTGTCTTCTCCTTTATGGTTGTTTCAGAGCGAGTGGGAAGCCCTGGAGATTGTGGAGCACAAATGGGCCCTGGAGAACGTTGAAGAGGAACTCATGTGTCAGGATCTGAACTTCAGAGGACTCTTTAGCTAAGATCTACAGTAAGAACAACCATGTTCTGACGTCTGCCTGATTGCAAACCACCTTTTGATATGAATCAGTGCTGTGCATTTTGCAACCAGCTGTTATTTCTTAACATTATGCAATTGTTGGTACTTGTTGACTGCAGTGATCCTGATAGTGAGTTTGTTTTGAATGTCTTAACACCCATGTGAATGTCCTGCAAAGAATTACAATATGTTTGAAATAAATGTTGTTACCTGTGAGTGCTGCACATAAACATTTAATTTGATAGTCACAGTAAAGATCTATATTATATAAATTAAGCCAAAGGAATTAATACAGAATTTGTCATGTTTTATGTCTTAATAGTGTGTGTGAAATGGTGCCTTGGAGAAAAAAAAAAAAAAAAAAATATATATATATTTTTTTTCAGTGAAAAGTTTGTCAGTTTGATTAAATGGATGCTATCCAGTTTTTCTCATTTGTGGTTGGTGTGATCATCACGCAGTTCCTTATTGACAAGCCATTGTTTCAGGCACAGAGATATTATACCAGCAAATTGAATGTAAAAATAGGTACTATTTTGGTCTCTGTGCTAGAGAGGAATGTAATAATTTAATAAACATTATAATGGAACCCTAAGGTGAGGAAGAAATCAATTTGTGCTCGTCTCTGACTGAATCAGACAAGAGGAAATGATTGAGCCGGAAGATGGTTTGTCTAATATTGGTGAATCAAATGTTTAACATGACTCCACATTTCAAACACAAACTTGTTTATGTTGTAATTGGAGAAAACACTACATGTACTCAAAATTCAAATAAGCTTTTATTTGATCACTTTTTAAATTTCTATACAGAAAATGCCTCCACAATGCAAAATAATAAATATGAAATTTGGTGACGATATGGTGAAGTCTACTGTGAAACGGGCTTCAGAATATTGTGAAATTTTGTGTTGCATTGACAGACTAATTGAAATGCTCTAACAATTCAATTCAGTTCATACACAGCTGACCATCTCGTTGATTTCACAAAAACATGAAACCACTGCAGGTCAAACAGTAGCTCTAATAAATATTTGGATTTAATATTTGAAACACTTGTATTAAAAAATTAGGCTGTATGTGACACATTGAAGCTGCTGTTTCCAGAAATAGAAATTTATTTTATATTTAAATACTAGAATTAAGCCATTTAATTACTATAAAATAGTAAAACTGAAACTATCTTTAAATAGATTGTTGCATTCAGTAAACGTTGTACAAAATGGAAGACTATAGGTGAGAAATAAATGTGCTATAAGAAAAATTCTCACCATTTTTTTTTTTTGTCACAAGTTTTTAAATCTCATAAACCAAGGCAATAACACGTCCAGGTCATTTTCAATTTACAGCAATAAAGGATTTTATTTTATTTTTAAATATGCATAAATTAAAAGGAGTAAACAAATACTACCATAATCTATAAATGAAAAATGTATTTTATAAAAATATAATTTCATATTTTTGCCTTTGATTTTGATTACTTTTGTTCTGTACAGGTTTTGTGAGATTCCTGTGTGATATTAGAACATCCTGAAGATATTAAGTGCTCCTGTCACATACAGTGATATATTTATAGAACTCCCATTCTGAGATCAGAACAGTGAACTGTGTACATTATAATCTGAGGAATGCAATAAAGCAGTCACTTAATAGGAAGTGCAAATGATAAAGCATTTTCTATAAGATTGTTAGGCGGTGGGCCAAATAACAACGCTGTGAACAGCTGAGAAGTGTTAATATGCAGTCAGTACAAAATAAATTAATGCATTTCCCATTGCCAAAGGATGTACGCGTCCTTTCATTCAGAGGTAAAACAGCGTAAATGGAAGCCAAATGTGTCCAATCTAACCTCGACTTCATAGTCATTTATTCATATCAAAAGATGTGTATACAATTATATATTCAATCTATAATTATTAACAAAATAAAATGAAAACGCCCCATCCCCGGCATCTGATCCAAATGATCAAAGATAATACAACATTTATTACAATACAAAAATACTGTACATAGGTGCCTTAAAAATCATGTAAAGAGCTCTATCCAGAAAGCACTTTGCTGAAATATTCTCATCGCTCCAGAGAGTTTATAAATTCAACACAATTAGTCAAAAAGTATGTAATGTTTAAATCTTGCTGCGTATTTTCCTTACATTTAAGATAAAATAAGAAGCAAATTCTCGCTGGAAAACAGGCCTCCGTTTGTGTCCCGCAACAGAGGGGCTTTTCCCAGACTGTACGACAGACGGAAAAAAAGCATCACATGAGTGAAAATAAAAATGGAAGATTTTTAGAATTATAACCATCTCTATTTCTCACTCCACATCAGCATCTGGCAATTACGAAAATAAATAGATCACGAGTGAGTGGACAGACTTTACTAGAAGATCTCAGAAATCATCGTGAAACAGGATTTCTGATCACGATGTCCCTGATATGATAAACCACCTCAACCATCCCTGCTAATAGCGCCCTCGCTGAAAGTCTGATGGAATAAACAGGAGGCCTGATTCATGATGCCAAACGGTGCAGCTTTACCCAAGGTTAGGCGTTCAGACATCCCCAATGTGGACAGCAGCTTAGCTAGCTCAGAAAAGCAAGCTTAGGAAAAAATAAACAACAGTTAGTGACGATGAACAGCACAAACCTCATTCTCCGAATTCGAATCATTGCTGAAGCAATGCAGACAAATCGGCATGCGATCTATGCAATCGCCACCATCAGCTTAACCCGTTTCCTTGAGTTCGTCATTAAGAAAAACACAAATATCTGCATTCCCACCCCATGATGCTTGTGCATTAGCCTGAGAGAGCAGCCCCTGCCTCGCACTTCCTGCCGGAGTCAGAGCAGAGGCCGAGGTTCAAGTTTCTGTAGATTAAAGATCAAAGTTGGAAGTGATAAGAGTGAGAAAGAATTAAGTGGAGTAGGAAAAAGACAGAAATCAGTCCGTCTCCATGCTGACGCAGGAAGAGGCTCCGTCCACGGCATCATGGGTCTGGGACGTGATGTGGTTCTCTGGGACGGGTGGAGGGACGGTGGGCTGGCGGATCTTGTCCTGGCGCTGGTAGAACAGGAGGTAGGCGGCACTGGTCTACAAGAGCAGATGGAGAGCCAACGTTTCAGTGATTGCTTTTCAAGGGTGCATTCATTTGATCGAAACCAGTAAAATATTATAACAATTTAAAATGTGTTTTCAATTTTAATGTTATTCAAAATGTAACTAGTACAGATTTTTCAGCATCATTACTCCAGTCTTCAGTGTGACTTTATCCTTCAAAAATCCTTCTTGCTGCTCAAGAAACATTTATTGTCAGTGTTGAAAACATTTTCAGGGTTCTTTGATGAATAGAAAGTTCAAAAGAAGAGCATTTATTTGAAAGAGATCTTTTGTGATGTCTTTCCTGTCATTTTTTTAAATCAGTTTAATGCATCTTTGCTGAATAATAGCATTAAAGTCACCATGAAATCAAAATGGACAATTGTTATTTTAGGGAATACCGCAGTATTTATTATAAATTATTTATCTGTGCACATCTTTTTTGAAATTTTTTATTCCTCATCATTTTTAATCAAAATAACTTCCCCTTCCTTTTGCAGCGACATCTCTTCACAGATGATGTTTACTGGCATGAGGGCGGGACAACGTGTCACACACACATGACATCACAGCAATAGCAATCATCCAATTCATTCCAAAATCAAGTCCGGCTCTACATTTAGCTGGTTTCTAAATGTCGTTTCACTCGGATTATTCATCACATTAGGAAATTCATTCTTTTTTCTTTCTTTTTTTAAATGATGGTACTGCAAGTCTTTTTCTGCTTATACAATTTGGTATGTTTCTTCTGTTTAGATTTACTTTTGTAAATCACCATAACCCTGTAAAAGCATATAGTAAACTTGTATATTTAATTATATTAATATTAGTCAACTCCCAAGATGTGGCTGGACGACATCTCAATCTGGAGGCCACCATGAGTTTATGATGTAGAATAAACCAGCTCTTAAAAAAAAAGAAAGATTTTTTTTATTTTTTTATTTCTACAGATCTGTCTTTTTGGACCCGTGCGGCCAAGAGGCAGAGACATATATTGTGTTTTGAGGAAAAACAAACATTTAATTTGGTCTAGAAGAGAATGCACTGATGAATCATGCACAGCAAGGCCGAGAAAATGTATTAAAAATGAAAAAGGGTCTGTTTTGATTTCATGTTGACCACTCAACCAGAGAGAAGCATTAATCTCACCACAATCTGTTCCTCTCTTGCAAAGGTCACCTTGCTGTCGTCAAAGTAATACCACTGGCCGTTGTCCTTGTTCTGAGCATAACTAGTATCTAGAAGGGAAATATTTTTGTAATGTTATCACTAAACAAAAAAGCCAGGAATGCACCTATACCACTTTTTCAGAGTGAGTCAGATACTGATCCTTCATTTTTGGTACTCGCCGATAAACAAACAAAAATAACTACTTTATTCATCAATCTCTTCTCTTCCATGTCATTTTCCTACACTATTCAACGGTGTAAAGAACGGCAGCTCATTATTGACCGACGCTGTTCACGAGATCACCACGATACATGCGTGTGATGCTGACGCAGGAGCTGGCCAATAATGAGCCGGCGTTCTGACGTAGAGCCTGGAAGCGCTGCACTGTTTACATTACGTGAATAGCTTAGGAGAATGACATTGATTGTTGAATAAAGTCAGTTTTTGTTTTTGGACACAAAAAGTATTCTCGTAGCTTCATAACATTACATGTGAACCACTGTAGTCACATGGACTATTTTAATAATGTCTTTACTACCTTTCTGGGCTTTGAAAGTTGCAATGACGTTGCCGTCTATGGTTGGTTCAGAAACCTCTCGGATTTCATCAAAAATATCTTCATTTGTGTTCCGAAGATGAACTAAGGTTTTGAACTAACATGAGTGTAAGTAATGACAGAATTAAATAAATAAAAAGTTAAATCCCTTTAACTTGTTGAGCAAATAGATGGTTCCTCAGTTCTTTTCTTAACTGCTTAATTATGCCTGTTAAAATGCATAGTACAAGCTTCTGTTATTGTTTGTTCTGTTCACTGTTCATTCCATTGCTCTGTCGTATTTCATCCACAGTGCACATTTAGAGCCGCTCCAGTGCAGTGGCACTGTAATCACGGGTTTCCTGTAATAATGTAGGGAACCATGTTATACATAAATCATGTAACAGTTCATGTTTTTACTTAAGCTACATATACTACATAGTTTTAATCCAGCTGTCGCGTGTGCTGAGTAAGCGATCAGCAATCAAGCACATGCAACACACTTTACTTTCTTTGCTACTGACATATCTGACTGAACTACTAACTCTTCTGCGATGTCTAAGCCCCTGCGCGATCAATCCACTTAGCGTGCTTCACTTATCAGCTCGTGCACAGCAGCTATACAGGAATAAATGTTGAATTTATGCTTTATATTCTATTAATAAGATACATTTACTTCATAGACATCTTTAATCTCTGATATCTCCATATCTCTGTTTGTGTCCAGACAAAGAAACAGAAAACTGTACTGTACACATGCTGCATGGTTTTGGATTTTGGTATCAGTGCATCCCTCAAAATTGCATACCATTTTTGGCATGACATTTTTATTTGCCGTTTAATAAAAGCTGAGAAGACTGATGCTTACAGTGCCCATCTCGGAGTCCGCCGTAGTGGTTCGACACAGAGATCAGGTCATATCTACAGGGAGGTTCAGTACTGTTCATGGTCTTCTTTAGGAGGAAACCTGAGAAGTCCAAATCCCTGCAGAAGGAGAATAAGACACAAATGGACCAAATGGACACAAATGCAATAGTCTAAGAATCAACAATTGAAAATAACATAAATATTAACAGGATGTGAAGGAACATTTATTACTCATTTATTACATTTATAACTATAAGTTATCTGCACCATTAAAACAACCAGAACTATACAAATGTACACTTCCGGTAAAAATTTTGGGGTCAGTAAGATTTTTATATTCCTTTTTTGCAAGAAATGAATACCTTTTTTCAGCAAGAATGCATTCAATTGATCAAAAGTAACAGTAAAATACATTAATAATCTCTCAAAAACTATATACATTTAAAATAAATGTCTAAAATCTACAATCTTTTGAACTTTATAAATCAAAGAATCCTGAAAAAATTGTATCACAGGTTCAGCAAAAATATTAAGCAGCACAACTATTTTTAACATTGATAAGAATGGTTTCTTGAGCAGCAAATCAGCATATTAGAATGATTTCTGAAGGATCAAGTGACTGAAGACTGGAGTAATGGCCCCACATTTTTTAAATGTAGTGTATGTACATCTTAATCTGACAAAACAGTACTTCATCTTACCGCAAGGGGAACTCCACAATAGTATCCAGTTTCTCTCGAGAGTATTTTGTGTAGGAGAAACGCTTTAAATGGATGATCAGAACCTCTGGCAAAGACCACAGATCCAATTTCTTAGTAGCAAGTTGATGCCTTTTACATGTTGGACAATACCTACAGACCACATAAACAAACACAAACTTACATGTGTGAAGGATTCACACCTGTTCTTTAAAAACATCACTAGAAATTATAAAACAGATGGTTCTGGTTTGTAGTTCAGTCAGATATGTCAATAGCAAAGAAAGTAAAGTGTGTTGCATGTGCTTGATTGCTGATCGCTTACTCAGCACACACGACAGCTGGATTAAAACTATATAGTATATGTAGCTATATAGTAGCTATTTACTTGGATTAAGTAAAGACATTAACTGTTACATGATTTATGTATAACATGGTTCCCTACATTATTACAGGAAACCCGTGATTACTGGTAAGCTGTCCTGTAGCTCAAACAGTAGAGCGTTGGCGCTTGCAACGCCAAGGTCATGGGTTTCATTCAAATTCATAGGGAAAGCAAGAACTGATAAGAATGTAAAATGTGTACCTTGAAATGCTATGTAAGTCACTTCAGACAAAAGTGTCTGCCAAATGCGTAAATGTAATAAAGGATAGATTGGAATTAAAGGATTAGTTTTTAAAAAACTTTAAAAAAAATGTTGCTGATAATTTCCCCATGTCATCCAAGATGTCCATGTCTTTCTTTCTTCAGTCGAAAATAAATGAAGGTTTTTGATGAAAACATTCCAGGATTTTTCTCCATATAATGGACTTCACCAGGACCCAAACGGTTCAAGGTCCAAATGACAGTTTCAGTGCAGCTTCAAAGGGCTTTAAACGACACCAGATGATGAATAAGGGTCTTATCTAGCCAAACCATCGGTCATTTCAAAAATAAATAAAAAAGGTAAAGTTTTATAAGCACAAATGCTCGCCTTGCTCTGTTCTGTGATGCGCGTTCGTGACTCACGTAATACGCAATTACGTTGAAAAGGTTACGCGTAGGCGGAAGTACCGTGTCAGTGTTTACAAATGTGAGGACCATATCAGTGTCAGTGTAAACCGTGTCAGTTTATCATTTAAAATGCCCATTTCGTGTGCGTATCCTGGGTGTTTTAATATTAAAAAGGCTAAAAGAACATTTTCGTCAGGACAGAAGCGTGGCCTTTTCAACGTAATTGCGTATTACGTGACGTCACGAACGCGCATCACAGACAGAACAGAGCAAGGCGAGCATTTGTGCTTATAAAACTTTAACTTTTTTATTTATTTTTGAAATGACCGATGGTTTGGCTAGATAAGACCCTTATTCATCGTCTGGTGTCGTTTAAAGCCCTTTGAAGCTGCACTGAAACTGTCATTTGAACCTCGAACCGTTTGGGATCCATTGAAGTCCATTATATGGAGAAAAATCCTGGAATCTTTTCATCAAAAACCTTAATTTCTTTTCGACTGAAGAAAGAAAGACATGAACATCTTGGATGACATGGGGGTGACTAAATTATCAGCAAAAGTTTTTTTTAAAGTGAACTAATCCTTTAAAGCCTAGAATATGTGATGGGTCTAAGAAGTAGATTACCAGGGGTTTTCCTCTTCCAGTGTCTCTACCGTGGTAAAGAGCTCTATACACTCCTGTAGCTCCACTGTGGTTTGCAGGTGAGGGACGTCCATGCTCTGATGCTTTATGTATTTCTGCATTAACACAAACAACATGCGTTTGCAATAGAAATGATGCAGTTTGCATAACTTCAACCACCAAGACGGAAACAAAAGATCATTAAAAACAATGGATTTTGATTTATATTTAATCAAAGAATCAATTTCATACTGCATTTAAGCAAATTCAGCATATCAAAAAGCTTTAAGACCAGTGGTTCTTGACTGGTGAGTAAAGGTTTGATTGAAAAACCATGATAAATGCAAATAAGAAAATGTTCAATACATTTTTAGGATTTCAAAATAACAAGGCTATTACCTAGGGGGTAAGAAACAAATTTTTATTTTATTACGTTATTGCTTTTGTAAATAATAAACCTTGATGCCGTTCTGGGTTGCTGCTAAACCAGTTGAAAAACACTTTTCTTGACAAAGACATCGAGAAAAACTAGGTAATGCATTTAACATTGAGGTTTTCATATTTATAGCAGTGACACAATACAGATCACACATCACTGCATTAGGAGCTATACTTTATGAGCATGACACTAAACAGAATTGACTGTATTTGAGCCTTGTATGAGGTTACATTCATTTCCTAGTGCAACAACAGACACAAAGCATTTTTTAAGGATCAAAAAGCTCATTAGCAGTCTTACCTCGGCTTCATTCTCATTGTAATACTTCTTCTTTATATCAGGGTCCCAGTCGATGGCAATGTATGGCTGAGCTAAACAGAAACAGTGAGTCACGTCATTTGGAGCAGGAGCCTTTACGCTTATGTATTCTCTAATTTAAAAGACAGCTGCTCCTCAACTTTGAAAAGGTATGAATTGAGCAGCCGGATAAATAAAAGACATACAATCTCACTTATTTATGAGCCTCGCTTGTGCGCACATGACCCTGAAGTTGTACAAAGGCATCAGAAGTAGAGAGGTCTGTAATAAATTGAGTTTCTCTTTAGTGTACTCACAGCTGAAAGAGAAGCTGCTGCCCGCCTCTGCCATCCCTCGCTCCGTGGTGCCATTAGAGTTCACCGCCTGAATGGTGAATAGGGCTTTTTTCCGTCTCTCAGTGTAGTGCCTGCTGTCCAGAACACTCTTATTTGCCTGCGCACAAGTTGCTGCTCCTTCCCCGTCTTCCTCCTCCTCCTCCTCCTCTTCTTCATCCCCTTCCTCCTTTCCCGAAGGTTCTGCGCCAGCACTTTGGTCCCCATCAGTGGCATCTTGGGAGTTGGTGTCAGTGCTGCCGCACGCTGATTGGCCCTCTTCTGTACTGCTGCCCCTGTCCGGTTCACTGCTCGACTCTTCCTCCTCAGCTCGCTCCTCCCCCTCGCTGCTCGGACTGGCTTCTAACGGGCCGTTGTTCTGCCCATCCGCCTGATTGCTCTCTTGAGTCTGTTCCTCTTTCTTGGCTGGCCCCGCCTCCTCTGAGTCTTCCTCGCCCTCATCTGTTCAGAAATTACCATACTGTTAACAAGTTTGGGGAAAGTACAATTTCTATATGATTTGAAAGATGTCTCCTATAATTCAGTATAAAAGTAATTTTAATGCATTAATTATGCCTATCATGAATAATTGTAACCACAGTTAAATACATTATAAATACTTTTGTTTATTTTTTTTATCAGATGTACAGAAAAAACAGTAATATTATTACAATTTAAAATAACCATTTTCTATTTGAATATATTTTCAAATGTAATTTATTCCTGTGATGGTAAAGCTGAATTTTCAGCATTATAACCTTTAGAAATCATTCTAATATGCTGATTTGCTGCTCAAGAAACATGTCTTATTATTATTATTATCAATGTTGAAAACAGTTGTGCCGCTTAATATTTTTGTGGATATTGAGGAAGATAAATTTCAAGAACACTATTTATTTGAAATAGAAATCATTTGTAACATTATAAATGTCTTTACTGTCAATTTTGATCAATTTAATGCATCCTTGCTGTATAAATTAATTCTTAATATTGTCACTTTCTTAAAATAATAAAATTTAAAAAAAAACTTACTGTCCCCAAAAAATTTTTACTTTAAAAACAATGGAGTCATACCATCACTAACTCCGTTGGTCTGTGCCTTGTACAACTCTTCATCCTCATCTTCTTCCTCCTCTAATTCTGAGGGATCTAGGGGATGGACATAACGCCTGTGTAGGGACATAATCATGACACATATGAATGGCTACCCAACTCAGATCAAGACAACTTTACTTTAACTCAAACAGTGACACCGAATAACACCATATGATCAGGAAGGAGTAACAGGAAGTAGTTATTTATCAGATGCAAAGGAACTTAGATAATAGAATCCATATACAGACAGTAAAAAAAAAAACTAATAAATATTTTAATGGTCAATAAGTAAGATGCCGTTTTAAAAAAAACATCATATAAGTACAGCACATTGAAAACTAAATGATCTCGAAAGTCCAAACTAGCTTGTGACAAACCCTTTATGACCGGTTAGACTTACGCCAGTCTTTTCAGGAGGAGCTGGTAGAGATCTTCCGGTGTGCACTGGGCGCGCGGCACAGACATCAGCAGCGGGTGACCGAACAGGGACGTGCTGTAGCTGTTGCTGCCTGAGCCGTAATCTCTGTAATGGGAGCGTTCACGCATGTAGATGGCCAGAATCACCTCCTCATCAGCCTGATCCATACAACCACTGTTCAGCTGATACCTGCAGACACACACCAGAAAGAACACAGTCAGACAGACACACACACACACACACACACACACACACTCACCTACCTTTTCCCCTCTAACCAGTTTATATACAGTTAATGTATATACCAATATTACCTGTAAATTAAATCTTAAACAATATTGCTATAAGTTAATTAATTACATCTGTGCGTGTTGGTGTGTTTGTATTATTAAGGCTATTTACTCAATCATCTCTTACACAAATATATCGTCCCGGTCCAGTATACAGCTTAAGGACTCCTCAGCTTGGTAAATCCTATAGAAGCGATGATTGAACACGTCAGCCACTGCCATCTGTGCGGAATAGATCAATTATTAGCTCAGAACAAATGACAGGGTCATATGATTAACCAAATATAATAATTGAATTGTCAGAACAATTCGACAATGTTTCAACAGTTGAAAAAACTAGTTTGAACCTGGCTGGGTGGGACGTCTGTTGCCTGAGAGAGGGCCGAGCACAAGTCACTCACTCGGCCAGCTTTAGGGACAATCAGTCGATACTGCAGAGGAAAGTCACACACATTCATCAGTCAACAGGATGAACAAAACTCAATCTAAAGCATCCTTACGAAGCGCTGTTCAACAGAACTCTCAGACTATTTTGCCCTTAGCAAAACTGGTTCTGATGACTTCCTGTTTACAGATGTGCAGCGCTACATCATTCACATCTGCCAAACTCATAGTATGGGCTCACTCATAATGAGCATGTCTGTCGTGCTGCACATATGCTGCGTTTCCTGCCAGAAATGACTGAGCATTATGGTATTTTGCTGCTTTTGTGTGTGTATATAACATAATACACACCTGTGTCGGTTTGGCCATGGGATCCAGTGAGACATAGAACACCTCCATGACCCTCTCCTTACTGACTGGTAAGGGCACACTTAAGTAGCAGAAGGGGTCAAAGGTCACAGAGACCTTGTTGCACTCAGGGCACACCAATGTCGACTTGAACAAACCGTGGAATGTGTCGACAATGACCGAATCGTTCCGCCGCAGATGGTTACGCCACGCTTCCTCAGCCACTTCCTGTAACACAAAAATAGAAATGTGATTCCCATAGCAACACTTTGATTTGTAGAGTTCTAAACATGTTAGGAGGTCAACCAATAGTGTTTTTACAGATATTGCTAAACTAAGCTGGAAAACTGGCCAATAACAAAAAAAATTAAAATCATTAGGGCTGCACGATTAATCGAAATAAAACCGCACGCGATTTTGGCAAAGGCTGCGATCATTTTATGTGCAGTCTGATCAGTAGTGAATGCTGCTCCATCTGAACGCCAGAGGGTGCTCTCACGCAGACACGCCCAATATGCCCCGCACAGAAGTAGATAATGCACGTCATTCCAGGAAATCCACTATGGGCATAATACTATCGCTGTGACTGAATAAAAAGAATATCGAAACCCTTTGATTGATTTATTAAATTTTTTGGGACAAGAGGTTCATAAATGCTTAAGTTTGGAAAGATGTTTGACATGAGTTGCTTTTTCAAAAGCCCGTTATATGCTCAAACTCGCAGTGCTTTCCGATGGAGCAGCATTTACTACTGACCACAGAGCCATACGTCACTGACAAGCTGCGCATTAAAAATAATCGCAGCCTTTGCGATTTCATAAGTGTAAACAAATTATTGTTCAATTATATATATTGTTATACGTTATAAATGGCATGAGGTACACACTATGCGAGCTATTCTTTGTGCAGTATAGTGTTCATGTGTAAAAAGCACCTGGTCAGGTCTTCCATCAGCATCCTTGAGTTCAATATACTCCTTCTTTTTGACCCGGTTGAGGTCTTCATGAAGACCGTCCAACAGGAAAGACAGCAGCTCCTGAGAGTCGTGTTGCTGGTAGCCCAGAAACTGTGACGCAAAGTGGCCGACCTTGGTCTGCACAGACACACAAAAGCAATGCTGGTAAATTTCTGCACTACTAATGGAGAAAAAATATTCAGCAGCAGTTTTCAACATTAATGATAATAAATGTTTCTTGAGCAGCAAATCGGAATATTAGAATGATTTCTGAAGGATCATGTGACACTGAAGGCCGGAGTAATGATGCTGAATATTCAGCTTTGCATCACAGGAATAAATTACACTTTAAAATACATTTTGAATGGTGATCCCGTTATTGTAACATCTTATTGTAATGTTGTTGTTTATAGTCGTTGTTTGCATATTAAGAGATTTTTGATTTACCTTAATTAATATGAAAGGGGGAAAACGGAGTGGGAATCGTTGTAAACCAAATGGACAAAATGATTTCAGCTCTGCTGGTGTTTGGCAAACAAGTTTTGCACTAAAAAGGCTAATGCAGAGTGATCACTACAATTACCTTACCTTAAATACCCGAGGAACCACAGAATAGTGCCTCCCTGACCACATCTGTTTGATGACATCTGCGTAGGCTTCTGCAATTTCACCCTTCATGCCCAGAGGGTTAGTGAAGTTCAGCTCCTCCAGATACAAGTTCATCAGGAAGTACTCTGTCAGTGGCGGCGTGTTACTCAGACACTATGGGAAAAAATGCACACTTCATTTTAAGAAGAGCCGTAGAGATATTTTTGTAAAAGATATATGACTGCGTGTTCAACAGTTCATGACCTCTGACCTGTAACGCTGAGTTCATGAAGCAGGTGTTGCCTAGGTTCGTGAGGCCACACACTCCAGGAGCCCCTCGATACGAGTCCTCGTCGGCAGAGTTCCGCCTGGAGACACAAAATTCCATATTAATTCCAAATATTCTATAAAATTACAGTTATGTTTCAAAGCCCAGTGAACTGCCCATCTAAAGAGCATTTCTGGTTATGATAGCCACATACCAACTTTTGATTTGAAAGTTCTCTACGAAAATGCTAGCTAGCTTTTAATTCTTTTTGAGGTCTTTTTTTTTAAAAAGCTTTCTGAAGAGAAAACCATCATAATGTATCTTTATATGCCTATTTTCCTCTCTCTCTTTGATGACTAGAATAGGCTAGGTTTGATTACCTTTAGGAATCAAAGTACATGCCATCTGCTATACTTTTAGCTGATCTAAATGTTACTATTTTTATATATATTATATGATTGGCTCATCATACAATATATGAGTATAATATAGTGTAACACTTTATTTCGATAGTTTACTTGAAATATTCAACTAACTATAAGTAACTATGCAAGTACATGTCAACTTCTTTTACTACCCCTAACCTAACAGTCTATCAATACTCTAATGAGATTTAGTTGGTGTGTAGTTGCGAATGAATAAAAGCTAGTTGACATGTAGTTGCAAAGTATAGTAAGCAGAATGTCTAAAGTGGACTATCGAAATAAAGTGAAACCAAATACAGCATTACAATACAAGGTTGATGCAGTGCAGATCAAGTGATTTTTGCAGCTTAGGTTCAATATTTTTTTTAATAAATCTTTTTTAACTGGGGATAAATAGCACATTAAGCTCCTTAATTCCAAAAAAATAATATAAAATTTGATTCCTCATGATATGACCTCTTTAAAACATGTCCCATATTTTTTTAAACTGATCTGTATAGGGCAAAATCTCCTTTGCAACCTACTACAGTTGTTTGTCTGTTTATAATTTTGCACCATGCCAACAACTATGGCTATATTCATGGTTAAAAAAAAGTGAAAAATTTAAAAATAAAATAATTCTAACCTTTATAAAACCAACAAATAATAGACGATAAAAAGTTTCTGATTATTTTTTTCTTTCTTTTAAAATCTAACCCTAAATCTGCCCACACTTTATTAAAAAATATTTGAATAAGAATGAATCAAAAAAGTAGAGCCCTAGAGGAGTTAAACCATTACAGTCAATCAAAATGTGCCTTAGTGATATTGGACTCTGGCATAAGGGTCATATAAGAAGATCTTTGTCACTCTGGAGATAATATGATCCCATTTTCAGAAAGGACATGTTTTCCCCAAACTATGAGATTGATCTTGTAGTTTATTTGTGCTATACTGATCCCATTTTCCTTGCCATTTTTGAAGTGTCTAACCTACTACAACTAGTTAAAGATTTAAATGAATGCGGCTGATAAAACCTGTATCGATGACTGTGTGTTTTGTGCTTTAGACACGTGACTTTCCATTTACCCAATCAAAAACAGAAAGGAAACTTGCGCTAGTGCACGGAAGAAGGAAGCTGGTGCCTTAATACTCACATGATCTGAGGCCTGGATGTGGGCCACGTACCATCCACATTCCTGATCTCCATAATCACCGTCTGTGGAGTGGGTAGAGCATGTTAAGACACAACACACCCACAAACACAAGCAGTGTGGCCCATGACAAAGCATTCCTCTTCTTTCTTTTTTTTAAGTACAAGTAGAAAAGTTTGTCTATATGACAAACCAACCGGACAAGGTTGGCGGCAGTGCTTATTGCATAGCCGTTTGGTGACATTTCCAGTAATATGATGAATGATCAGAGTTAAGGAGTGTAAATGATAGGTGTGTATTTTACCATGCCGGAACTGAGGCAGGCGTCTAGGACAGTCATGTTAAGGTTGCGTAGCCTTTCTGAGCTTGTATCCGTACTCCTCATCCACAGTCGGCTCTCAGCAGTCTCTGACACAGTAAAATGCTGCCGTATCTTTTGATGTATAGAGTCTATGAAACAGAGATACACATGAGAGTGATTTACACACCTGAGGAGGAAACACATTCACAGATCTGCAGCTCAGATACACCAGGCTGCCAAAGTCCTGAGGGGGTTCACACATAGGTTTACAAAACATAATTACATGCCAAATATAAAATAGATCTTTGAGAATAACATTCTGTGAAACAAGTTGCAATCCAGAGCTTGAGCTAAACCTTTAATGCTTTGCAGAAGACATTTAGAAGAATTTTATCAGGCATAATTAATTGTTTAGTATGAGCAGAAAAAATAAGAGGCTACTGTCATCTAGCTTGATAACATTACATTAATAACAGACTAATGTTCAAAAGTTTGAGATTTGTAAGATTTTTAATTGAAATAAAAAAATACTTTATTCAGCAAAGATGCATTAAATTAAACAACAATTACAGTAAAGACATTTGTAATGTTACAAATCAAATATATTTAAAATAAATGTGGTTCTTTTGAATATTATATTTATGAAAAAAAATCTACAACAGTTTCTACAAAAACATTCAGCAGCAGTTTTTAACACTGATATAAATTATGCTGAAAATTCAGCTTTGCATCACAGAAATAAATTACAAAATAGAAACGTTGTTGTGATGACATCTCAAAATATCACTGTTTTTACTGTTGCAAGCAGAACATTTTACTACAAAAAAACAATGATAAAACAATGGATGAACACTAGATCTGTGCCACCCATATGCATGTGAATGCATGAGAGAGAAAAAAAGCACATGCAAAGAAGTTTCTTTTTTAAGGTTGGTGAACTGTGAATTTGTCTAACAAAACATATAAACACCAGTCGATCTAAACGTCACAAATTGAGCTCAAAACAAAGAATGAAGTGGACTGAACTCATTTTAATTAATGTATTATTATTTGTTATTTTTGATTCATTACTTATTAAAAACAATAGCCCTAATCACAATGTTCATTGCAGTGATTTAACATACCAAAAGCCTAGTGAGACTACATACATAGACAGTCCATACATTAACAGCCGTTACTCACGTATCTTGTCTGCTCGACTGAACTGTCCAGCTACGGTACTTTCCAAGTTACTAGAGAGACAGAGGTAGACCTCCACAGGGTAGACCTCTACTTTAACAGTGCTGGGAAGATCAACAACCTGGAGAGAGAAAGATGCAGACTTTCACATCATCTTCAGTTAATGGCAAACACTGCCTAATACAATACTAGACTCCAATACAAAGAAAAGTTAACAATCTGGTTAACACTACCTTTCGTTCCAAAGGAGGCTGATCATCCATCAAGTCATACCATGACAAGAGTTTTTGCCAGGCTTCTGATGGGACCAGGATGAAGTCCTCATTCTCCGACAGCCTGTCTTTCAGGTGGTAGGAATCCAAATCTACAAAAAGCATACATTTCAAACATATTCTTCACCCACAGTTATTAAAGGCAGGGTAGATGATTTGTTCCAGAAGCATTTTTTTTTTGTTATGCTGGTTGAAAGTCTCTTCACATCCTGAAAGAAATCACTAAGTTAAGTGGTTTAAATGTATTTATATACATATATCCTCCGTGGAAGGTGTAGGACCATAAAATGTTCGTCCAATCATTGCATTTGGTCGGAATGCCATGATGCAATGTCCAACCTGCCTGTCAACGTATGTATCTCCATATCTCTGGAGACATCAACGTCAGTCACAGAGCACCGCAACCGAAACAGCAGCTGCCTTTTACAGTTCCTCCTGAACCAAAACAAGTTCACGCCATAACTACTGTGATTTGGAATAGATGGAAACCTGTGACGTTATACTCGGAGCGCTTCGTGAATCGAATTTATGCGTTTAAATGGCAACTTTGAAACTCTCTTTAAGTTGTTTACGTTCATTATTATTGTAATGTTATGTGCTTTCATGTGTTTTGAAAGGAGGCATGGCTTTGGAGACGCTCTAAAGAAATCTTATGCTTTCAAAGCTAGCTCACTATTGCTAACCTCTCTGAAAATTGCCTATCCTGCTTTTAAGGGAACAGATTTACAGAGAATGAGACATTAAACATTTTAATGGGGGAACTATGGTATCCTGCTCTAAAGGTCAGAATGAAACGGAAGTTGCGATAATCTTTTTTTTTATTTTTTATATTGTGACGTATATCCAAATGAAACTGCTTCTCGGATGAGAAAAAAAAAAAAGAAAAAAAAAAAAGGTAGGACGGGACTTGATTTCGTCCAACAGGAAATGATTGGTTAATTTTAATGGCTGTGATATGATATTGGTAGATCTCATGTGATTGACAGGTTGCCCCGCCCTAATCAAATAATGATGTGCACAGATAAATCATTTAAAGAAATACTGCAATACTCCATTTAAAACAAGAATTATTATTTATATTTCATGGTGAGTGACTTTAACAACTCAAAATAGCAAAACTTACCTTCAAAGAGCTCAGTGTTATCAATCTTTCCAGGATAAGAGGAGGAATTTTGGTCCCCGGTGTGCACATACTCTTTCCATTGATCAAACCATCTCTTGTCCAACAAATACCTGCGATACAAGACACTTGCGCCTGTCACACATTCTGCACTGCTTAGTTATATCAGTCCAACATCATTTAATGAGCTTTAGGACAAATCTGTTTAATGTAAACTGCACAGGGCACCAGTGAAAGACACGGATTAAGACACCACACACTTGCCATCTGTCTTTCAGGACGAGAATGAATTTATGGCTGATCTGCCTTTCCTTTCAAAAGGAACGAGCACAAACCGAAAGTAACTTTCCCATAACAGACTGGCATACCTTCCAGAGATGGAAGTGAAACTTAAAGCAAGTGTGTTAATAAATGTGCTCAATGAAAATGAAATGAAAACATTTAAAGCAGACAGAGTTAGGAATGTGGTCAGACAACCAACATGTCAAAATGTAATGATCCTTAGGAAGCTGTTAACCAGGTAAACAGATCTATCAGGCCTGAAACCCCACCTGTATGTTAGTTTCGTCCTCTTATTTGATCTTTAAATCATTTTTAACTCTTCTAATCATATTGGCAAGGCTACAACTGAACCTGAAAACCCTTAAACAACACAAACCCAAACATGTTATCAGATTTATAGAGTTATGTTGGAGCTTTATCTGTGTTGTTGTTGTTGTTTATTGAATGTTTGTTTGTTTGTTATCTAGGCTGAAGTTTCTCCTACCAGCTGTCTCCGGCCCGGAGCTGCTGCTGGTTCAGGTTGTCGATCTCCCGCCACTGGGTCTCTAGTCCCGGAGGCTCCGTAGCCGAACCGGTGCTGCAGTTCGCAGCCATAATCACTCATAAAATCCGAAAAAAGCGTTAGAGCCGCATAGACACACCGGAATGTTTTGACGCAGGAAGTAGGAAGCGGTTAGAATGACAACTTCCGCCTAGCGAAAGGGGGCGGAACTCCAGGGGCGAGAGGGCGTGTGTGATGGAAGTGAGTTTAGAGTTTGAACCAGTCTTTTTTACAGTCTATGGTTTGAACCAAATAAATAGATAAATAAATTACCAATGCGATAAATACCTTACCATTTTCATAACATTTACACTGAACTTATATTGTGATATTAATGTTGTCCTTTGTTGAATTCTGCAATTTGAAAATAAGCAATATAAACTAAATTATTTTACATTACGATTATATATATGATTATATTATATAAATATATATATATACTCACATACATTTATAAATATAATTAAACTATCTAAATATATACACACATATATTTTAAACAAAAAACTTTTATGTTATATGTGATTAATCGATTTGACAGCATCGATTTATACATTAATGTGTCTTGATTAAAAAAAAAAAATCTGATTACAGGAATAATGGAATGAGGTAATTTGGTTGCTTTTTACATATCTGTATTAGCTGAATGTATTGTAATGCAAAGCATATGGATGGACTGTAAATACTGTAGGCCTACAAATCTGTGTTGAAATATTATAATTACATTGTTGAACACAAAAGAAGATATTTTACCAATATTTTAGCCATTGACTTCTTCCATAGTAGAATGGCTACCATCAACTGTTTGATTCCCAACCATTTAAAATATTTTATTTTGTGTTCAACAGAAGAAAGAAACTCATACAGAACAGTATGAGGGTGAGAAAATGATGAACTATTCCTTAAATAAACATGCCTTGAAAAAAACTTTACTGATGTGCATGTTGAGACAATGGCAATGGCACTGACATATTTTAAGATATATCAGTGCAAGTTTTTTTCAGTTAAAACAGCTCAAACACGCATTTTAATCTAAGCCTTGTATGTGAAACCGGGGGTTAAAGTTTTAGCTGTAGGACAATGCAAATGGCACAAGATGGCAGTGTTTGTCAAAAATCACAGTCACAGAACTAATATCGGCAACCCAAATTCTGGCTAGAGATTGCTAATGTGACGTCATCATGACGTATTACCAATGGTGAACGCAAAGCATTTTGGGAATCCGCGGCACAAACATAAGGCGCCAGACTTGAATGAATGGAGGGAAAAACGCTGTGTTCAAGATGCCGTCTACCTGCTGTGTTATAAACTGCAATAGTCGTTCTCACGATAGAAGTGGCATTTGTCCACAAAAACAGTAAACTCACTCCCTTCATACATACAACACGCTGCCCCCCAGCCCCCACATGTAAACCATTCATCCCCTCTATCTTAATCCAGCCCTTAGCCACCCCCATCAGTTTGGTCTGAAGTGTGCTGCTGGGGACAGAGACGCTTTCGGAAGTGCATTTTCAGAAGTGCTGGGTACAATGACGCAATATACGTAAATGTATGGTTAGTAAAAAATATAGGCCTACTAATGTCATAGAACGGATGTACCTAATACAAATAAACAAAACATCTCCAGTTAACTAGCAGAGCATTCATTTAGTTCGCTATTAAATACGAGATCTAGCGCTTAAATCTGTTTTTGAGATCCAGCTGAGCGCTCGTTGCCGCTGCTCATGTTGTGGCTCGCGCACAGTCCTCAGTCGGACGCGCGCTTCAATCTATCGCCGTTGCAGAGACTCTCTGTTCGTTCCGGTAAAATCACAAAATAAACTGCAGACAAATTTGTCCCTGCTTGATATAGACTGTAACCACTGATGAACATGTTCGGTTTTATTGACAGAGAAAAAAACTAAACGTTGTGTGGATTAGAACCCAAAACCTCTGACACGCTTGGCAGAATATCTACCACTAGACCATTTAAGAACTCAAACAATGTGTGCGGATCGAAGTATTTAATTTGGAAAATGACAAAAATAAACTGGTGCCACAGAGGGGACATTCTACACTCATGATATTCTTTAAAAAAGGAAGCGCGATAGTCAGATAGAGAGAATTATACCAGCATCATGTCAAAAAGAAGTGGACAACAAGACAACGCTTTTTTTTTTTTTTAAGTGGTGGTGGGTACAAAAATGACTCATGATGAAATCTGCTGGGTGCTGCAGCGACTTGAAGTTACTGAAAACTTCGTGTGTGTGTGCACTAACACCATGTAGTTGTATATGGGTGCTGGAAGTTGGGCAACAGGATGACGTCTCCTGACCTGTCAATATGCTCGTAAGGATCCAGTCCTTTGATTCCCTTATTTTCTCGTCATATCTCATCTTTGCATTAGGATTTAGGTTTAAGCAGTATGGTCCAACAATGTTTTCTTTAGCCCGCTGCATTTTGTAGGATTATATTATATTATATTCTGTTTTTCACGCTAATTTTTCATTATTTTTATGCCAGAACGCTATAGCCTGCTATGCCAGCCCATGTAAACGGGCCAAACATACCCATAATTCTTTGCGTTCTGATGACGTTGCCGCCCAGTTGGTCACATGTCTTAGCGATCTCTATATAGTTTTCTTTTTTGTTTTTTTATGAATCAAGGACATATTTTTTAAGAAAAGTAATTTAATAAAAACAATGCAAACTAAAATGGCCTGATGTGCTTGAGGCTGCAGTGCTTGGAAATTATTTCTTTACTTCCTGATGATGATTATTCTAAAGTGATACAGTAGGTCCTGTGGTCGCGCTGACAGTAAAATTGATGTGTAGACTGGACAGATGGCTTTGAGAACACACATTCTCAGAGTCTCTTATTTAATACAATGAAAATACAAAATGTATGTTCTTTTATTTTATTCTCTGGCACAAAAACAACTTGAACTCCTCGTTGCCCCTGAATCTTTAGGCCAGCAAATGTGTCATCGTCATAATTCCTGATATTTCGTATTTCTGGCAGACGACTGATTGATTTGTGAGCAGCTGATAATTTGGTGAATGTTCACTCTGTAGAGCCTTTCAGTCTCTCTGTAGCAGTCTGTGTTTAGTCTTCTATTGCTCTATCATCAGATGTCATAATTTATTCACCTCCAGCGCACATGTCTGTCAATTGGGTTTAGTGCTAAGGCGCTCAGTCTGAGTAAACTGAGCTGGCCTTATGGTTCCTCGTCAACATAGAGAAAGAGAGATCACATGTTGTAAAAGATAACCAGAGACTGCATCTTACAGGTCCATTAGGTGTTTTTTTCACCTACATATATTGTCGCACATGATTTGAGCACTTATGTAAATAGGGCAGAATGATTCTCTTTAATGCACATTAATATTTATACCTAAGTAAAGTGGTTTGTGCATTGCATGTGACAATGCAATAGTAGTGCATGCAAAATGCATGAGAACTTGGACTCTTAAGTGTTAGCATGCATTATTTTAAGTGATTTTTTCTCTAGTCTTAATAGAGAGAACAATACTGTTTGATGTATATTTGAGATCTAACTTAAACCCAGCTAATAGCCAATGTTCTCAAAACTTTGGCTATTGTTCTGGCAAGTGTCACGGGTGGCTGTATATTGAGCATGAAGACGAAGTATGCAAGAAAATAGTCTGTATTCAACTTTATTTCGATAGTCCACTTTAGACATTCTACTAACCAAGTAACTTTGCAGCTACATGTCAACTAACTGTCATTAGAGTATTAGTAAACTGTCTGCTGAATATCTGCTCACACTTTATTTTGTTGGTCCCCCAACAGATATTCTACTGACTAGATAAGTAACTTGTCAACTACGTCAACTTATTCTACTAACCCGAACCCTAACAGTCTACTGATAGTCTACTACAGTCTACTAATACTCTAATGAGAGTTAGTTGACATGTAGTTGAAAAGTTACTTATTAGTAGAACGTCTAAAGAGGACTATCGAAATAAAAGTGTAACCAAATAGTATTTCAATTCAATAATCCACACAGGGCAGAAACATGGGCATAAAACTGAACGAAACAGGCTGAGTCCGAAATCGCCCCCTAAATAGGGCATTATTTGAGGGGACAGCCATTTGTAGCAGTATCCGAAACCATAGTGGACGTAATTAAGTGCATTCATTCTATCCCACAATGCACCGCAATAACGAGTGTACATCCACTGTACGCTCAACAGCTGTCAGAATTCACTCACTCCTTCAAGTGAACTGTATTAGTGGACTAACGTAGGGAATAGTGATTGAGGGTTTAGAGGGATATTTCGGGTTCAGCCACAGATTAAATGAGGTAATTAATGAACAACAGGTGAACGGAATCATTAATCAAACACACAAGGAAACTGGGTCAAATTACATGGTAAACAGGCAAACAGGAACAGAACTAAAACACAAATAATCTAAGCTAAAACAGAACCTATGTGACAGCAAGTTTCTTCCAGTAATGTTATAGTTTTTCTGAATTTCTAAAACACTAAACCCCATTCTCTGAGTCAAATATTCAATAGCCTAAACCAATTTGCCAAATAAATCCCTCTTTCTTCAAGGTCAGGCAGTTAGACACCATTTGCAAATCTCATGCACTCTTTTTGCAAAACTCAAAACAGATTCTCAAAAAGGCTAAAAACAGGCAGGCTAAAGTTAAACACAACTACAACACAGTTGTCATCGTTTACACACAACGACTCAAACCGGTTCACTTATTTCGAATGTTGTGATTAAACCAACTGTACAAAATAAGCCAACAGAGTGCACAGGAGCACTGAATGTTGAATGTTGATATGAACAATGGATGGAAACAATCTGAGAGGGAGAAGAGGAAGATTATGTGTAAAATGTGGTGGACGAGGAGGAAGAGGATGAGGACGAAAGAGCAAGATGTGGACAGTGGTCAAGGCTGGATCCGACACACAAGGGTTTTTCCCTTTGCCTGGCAAGAGACGACATTGCCTGTGATGTGGACAGAGTCTTCAGGCTGGACCCAGAACAAAGATGTGATGCTGAGACGGAATGAATCTCTCACTGACTTGCACAACTCTTTTGAGTGTACTGTGACACTTTCATTTTTTGACCTTTTGGGCTTTTGCAGTTGGACTACTGTATTTTTACAGTATGCAAGTGCTGAATAAGTACAATGCTTTACTGGCAGTGCATACAATACATTCACCTGTAAGTTACTTATGTAATTGCAAAATTTGTTTTCTGTAATTGCATGCTTTGGATGGTGTTCTCTCCATTTCTTGATGTAGTTTCTAATGAAAGATCTGTAGTATTTATATGTTGACTGGCTGTGTGTATATTATCTAAAAGCATTATTTGATTTTAAGCACAGATAAAATGGGTTTAAGGCAATTTTTTGATTTTACCCAAAGAGTCAGATGTTTGAAGATTTCGTTTTGTTCGTTCAGAGAACAATCAAACATTTTTACTTAATATGAACATTGGCAAAACATTCTTAGAACATATTTTTGTTAGCTGGGATATTGTTAAAGGAACAGTTCACCCAAATAATGAAAAGTCACTCTTTTCCATGCAACTACAATGATTGGGAACTATTCAAGCTCCAAAAAGGAAAAGCATCATAAAATATCATAAAGGAAGTTCACATGATTTGTGCACTAAATTCGAAGTCTTCTGAAGTCATACAATCATTTATTATGCATTGTGAGCTGTCAACGAATCATTCAGACGGCATGTTTGTGAACTGGATTGTTTTGTGTTATAGGATTCTCCTGTTGTTTTCCATGAAAACAGCATATTGGTTTGGAAAAACATGAGGGTGAATAGATAATGACAGAGTTCATTTTGGATGAAATATTTCTAAGTCAAACAGCTTTTGCAAAATATAATTTATAGGAAGTGTACAGATGTGGATGATGCATGCACTGAAATAAACAGAAAATCACACTATAGATCCTTAAAACAATGATATGAGCAAAGAAAACAATATTAAAACATTTCTTCTGCGTGGAAAGAACACACCGAACATATTATTTTCCATGTATCAAACATTTTGCTGTAGGGCTTTATTGATGGACTTTTGAGAACAGAAACGCTGAACTAAGAAAGATTCTCAGCAGCGAACCACTGTGGTTATTTCATAAAGGAATTCTTGTGGCTTTCTGACATCAGCATTCATTTTAATTACAATTGATTGTTTTGCTCTTTCTGTTATGGATTGTACCATTCAACATCAATACTGCTTCAAATATGACATCTTCATATAGACACTGCCAGTGTTGCAGTGTTGCATGTAGCATAATGAGCGAATATATTTACATCCCAAAAACACTGATGTAAAAAATTGAAAAGACGTAAACTGACATTTCTTTAATGTGACGTGGGCAAAAAACACACAGCAGTCATGTTTACTCATGTAACACAATAAGACTGTTCAGAGAGAGTTTCCCATGCATGTTGTCAGTCAAGCACAAAACAACCGCTTCAGAACACACTAAATAATACTTACATCCATTAAAACTCCAGAGTCCTCTATTTACAATGTTTAACAAGTTGAACTGTACATTATTCTTTAATATGGTGCATTCTGGATGTTCTATTGATATTCAGTTCTGAAATCTTCTTGTTCTTTTCTACATCTCTTTATAAAAGCACCAACATGTCTTTGGCCAAGGAGATCAATCATTAAATAAATACATATATAATATGAAAATAAAAATGAAATAAAATGAATGACATCTAGTTAGAATTGTTTAAATAAATATGAGATATATAAGATGCACAAAGCTATCAAATGCACAACTGGCTCAAATAGTGTCTAATTCATTCTTTGAGCTTACAACCTAAAATAAAATAGTTTATTATGACACGGTCGGAGATGATAAAGCAGTGACTTTGCTGTACGGTTAAAGGTGAGGAGAGTTTTTCTTCAGTCTGGTCGTCTTTCATTGGGTTTTTACTCGGTCACTGTGTGCACGTCCAAAGTTGCACCACTGTAAACATCTCATGCTAAAACCTTAACACAATGACCACACAACAACACGTTCTGAGGTAAAAATGGGACAGGAGATTTTTCCAAACCGCCTTCCGCAAAAATCTTCTAGACGAGAAAGGCTTTTGGACACATTCTATCTATGAAGCATTTCAAGTGTTCGACAAAGATGCTCAATAAAGTATTTTCTCTTCGCGATGTTAGCAGTTTGCTCTTCACAGTCAGTAACATCAGCTTTATTAACTTCCTCACCTGGCATCACAAAATACAACACAGCAAAACTCTCCCTTTGACCCTGTTCTTCAGTGATTTGAGATCCACACAGCTGTTCCAGGGGTCATCTGTAAGTACAAAGACAGATCTGTGAATATGAGAAACTCAGCAACACTCAGCAAAAAAGTAGGTTGGCACTTTATGTGCGTTTGTGCTTTTTAAAGGGTTGCTACAGAGACTGCACATCAAAGCAGAGACAAACTGTCTGCAAAAAATATAAAATAGCCTCAAACCAAGCAGAAAGGGTTTCCTGGTTAGCATGAGATTGCCAAAAAAAGCATATTTTTTTATTGATGGCCATATATTGAAATAATATGCTAGTACTGATCAAACGTTTGGGGTCGGTACGTTTTTGTGATTTTTTTGAAAGATGTCTCTCATGTTCACCAAGGCTGCATTTATTTGATCAAAAACACAGTAAAAACAGTCATGTTGTAAAGTATTATTACCATTTAAAATAACTGTTTTCTATTTGAATATATTTAAAAGGTAATTTATTCCTGTGATGGTAAAGCTGAATTTTCATCATAATTACTCCAGTCTTCAGTGTCACATGATCCTTTTATTATTTCTTTTACACACTTAAAGCAGTATCGTACCGCATATCAAATATACTATTTAACGTTATTGCATATTTCTTCAATATCACCCTAATATATATACATACTGTGTATAGACTATATATATATATACACACAGTATGTGTGGACGGAGACAGACAGACAGACAGACAGACAGATAGACAGATAGATAGATAGATAGATAGATAGATAGATAGATAGATAGATAGATAGATAGATAGATAGATAGATAGATAGATAGATAAAAGGTAAAGCAACTATGGACATGAAAAGTGTGACATGCTGACATGTTGTTCATCTCTCTTAACAACTTCCTCTTGTTGTAAGCAACACCCACGAATGGCAGATCGGGAGAGAAAGCAAGATGTGCCATCACATCTAGTGTGGCTGCTCTGAATAGATCTGTACTGTTTTTACATCACGCTGCTGAATGCTCCTTTGACAAAAAATAAATAAACACACACACACAGACACACGAACGCTTCTTGTGGTATATGTGGGTGTTTTTCCTTTAATACTCAAGTCCTGGAGGGTTTCGGTCACATTTCCCATGAATGCAGTATGCCAGTTATATCTTTTTGATAGCGGTAAGGGAATACTCTCAAAATTGTGCCTCAGGCAGAAGAAATATTTCTCAGAGATGACGTCCGTTACGTGCAATTCATTTTTATACCATCATTTGCAATCATAGTAGGATAACAATGGCAAATCTGAATATTACATTTTGCCCATGCATAACTCACCGACACTTTTGGTGTGAAAGGGCCTTTAAATTTGCCAAAAACAGAACTAAAAACATTTATTAAGCTATTAAAAAACAAACAAGCAAGCCCAGCACCAGGTGAAAAAAAAACACATTACTTTCCATTAAAAAGTAACTACGATTTTAATAGAGTAACGCAATATAGTAATGCATTATTTTATGCACTGACCTTCAGTATGAATAATAGTAACCTTTTATGAACAATGATTTATCAAATAACAGATATATATGTGTAAATGTATATACAATGAGGGCAGTTACTTCAGCAGATGCCTTTTTGTCCAGTGATCTACCCTGCACTGACATGAGAAACTGTCTGTCTGTATAGCCGGGGGTGAAATCTCTTGTTTGACGGCGCTGGAGTGATAGGGCAAGTGTGAGACAATGCTTACTCTCCTCTTCAGGGATCACTGCAGCTAACAGCACACACATCACTGTTTATGACTGTCAATCAACTGTCGAGCTGATGATTTGCACTAGAATTAGTTTGTGCAATGACTGAACCACACATTTCAGCACTAGTGCTTTGCGGTCGGGGAAGTACTGCAAAAGAAACAGCATCATATGTACAAACTGCTGTCGCCTTTTAACCAGCATTAAAAATTCAAAAACTAATATTAGCACTTTTATTCAGCAAAGACATTAAATTGATCAAAAGTGACAGTAAAGGCATTTATAATGTAACAAAAGATTTATATTTCAAATAAATACTGTTCTATTGAACTTTCTATTCATCAAAGAATCCTGGGGAAAAAAATGTATCAAGGTTTCCACAAAAATATTAGCAGTTTTCAACAGTGATAATATAAGAAATGTTTTCTGAGCAGCAAATCGGCATATTAGAATGATTTCTGAAGGATCATGTGACACTGAAGACTGGAGTAATGATCAGATACATGATAAAGACTGCATCATAAATTCCATTTTAAAACATATTCAAACAGATATTTTAAATTGTAATAATATTTAATAATATTTCCACATATTTTTTAGCAGAAGATACTTCTTTCAAAAACATCTTACCGACGTAAAAAGTAAAAGAGAAAGGAAAAGTGACACTGAGACTAATGTCACATGGCAAAATTATATAAGGTCCATATCTCAGTACCTAAGGGGAGAGAGGAGAAAAAGAGCACTCTATAAAATAGAATCATTTAGCATTTGTTTTATTAATAAATGCATTCATTAAGTCCATAAATGAATCATTTTTAATGTAGTTCTATCCACATGCTTTTCATAATTCATTTTCTACTGCCAGTTTCTTTGCTTGTGCACCTAAATATCGTTGCAATGCTGAGAAATATCCATATCAACAAGCATCATTTCAAGAATTTTGTGCAGGCTTAGTGATTTTTTGCTTCCAAAAGCTCAGTAATATGAAAGTAATGAGATGTGCTGCTTCAAACTGCATGTATTGAGGAAGCAAATGTGTGCTTGCAGAGATAGAGAACAAGTGGAAACTAAACCCAAAAGCATTTCACTGCAATTTAAAAGAGGGAGAGAGAGAGAGGGAGATGTTACGGACATAAAAATGTGAGGGGGCACTCATTTTAACTCACGTAAAGATTCAGGGTACCTTAAATGTTGGATTTAAAGCATCCAGTTCCCTAACAATCCCATTCTGGAAGCTTTGAGGACAGTTTATTGCAATGAAATATATTACGGAGCAGTATTTCTCAGCAGATCTCCTGGTATAAGTCATTCAAAGGCCATAAAAGTTCAGTTTTCTCTTTTCAGCAAATATGAATTCACAGCAGAACCTAAACACAGTATAAAAACACAATGCCATAGGGTTGTTTGCAGGGCTTTATGAGTACAGTGTTCTGAATGTTTTTAGTGCATTGCTATGCAGTTGATTGGTGGTTATGGGGTTGCTAGAATGATAAGACTATAATATTCTAGTCTCTAGAAATGACTCGGTTCTCTACGTCAATAGACGCCAGGCTAGAATTTTACTCTTAGAATTTTTTAGAATTTGCAGGGCTCAGACGTCAAGAACGAACGAGACCTCATTGTAAAGTGTTACGATGAAAGCCCTGCTCCGAAGCCATCAGTCGTGAGTCCTTTTTGGTTCTAATTGGAGCCTTTATTTTTAAAAGAGTGATTTTATGTCATTTAGACAGGTTGATTTATTTGTGTCATTCTTCCAGGCTTTAATGGCATCTCATGAGATTCAGAACAGACTCCATGCCCTTTTCCAAGGGTCTGAGAGAGGCTGTTACCTGCTACTGTGACCTGTCTGGCTCGATCTTGGTCTCTCCGTTCTGCTTGTCACTGATGGATTTCTGCGAGAGGCGCGAGGACATGGTGGCGGCTTGCACCACGGCCTTGAAGCTGCGCTTGCGCTTCTGCACGTTCTGCTCCGGGTGGAAGATGATGACATAGACTTTCGGTATGTAGAGCATCCCCAGAGACACGGAGGCACTCAGACTCATGGACACGGTCAGCGTCGTCGTCTGGATAAACATCTGGATCAAACACAGGAAATGGAACGCCAAGAGTTATAGATCACAGGATAGAGTTGTATATCACTTTTGATAGAGCACAGGATAGAGTTATATATCACTTTTGATAGACCCTATTATGAAAGAAAGACAAGATCTAAACTGAGATCACTTTAAATGAATAGTTCACCGAAAAATTGAAAATTCTCTCATCATTTACTCATCCTCATGCCATCCCCGATGTATATGACTTTCTTTCTTCAGATAAACACAAACGATTCATTCGCACAGACATTCATTCATCCACCGGGGTCGTATGGATTACTGTCACGATCGGTGTGTTCAAGCGTCAGCCATTATATGGACTCACAGAGATGGATTATTTTCATAAAAAATATTGTTTCTGAAGAAAGAAAGTCGGTAACACTTTATTTTGATGGTCCCTTTTGAACGTGCTATTGACTATAAGTAACTTTGCAACTATATGTCGACTAACTCTCATTGGAGTATTAGTAGACTGTCTGCTTAATATCTGCAAATACTTTATTGTGATGCTCCTCCAACAGACACTCTACTGACTATAAGTCATTTTGCAACTACATGTCAACTTAATCTAACCCTAACCCTACCAGTCTATTAATACTCAACTAACACTCTAATGAGAGTTAGTAGACATGTAGGAGCAACGTTACTTATAGTCAACAGAATGTGTTAAAGGGACCATCAAAATAAAGTGAAACCTCAAAGTCATATACATTGGGGATGGCATGAGGGTGAGGAAATGATGGGAGAACTTTTGGGAGAACTCTCCCTTTAGACATGAGACTAAATGCAGAAGAAATTGAGAGTTTTGTCTTCTTTTTCTTCTTGATTTTTTTTGAAAATCTCAGAGCTTCAGAAGAGATCTCAACAATGTTAATTTGCAAAACTCAAAAGTCATTTAAATATTTTCACGCTTGGTTGCACAAATCGCACAACGCAGGAGAATTACTAGAATAAGCCTTTAATCGCTATTCAAGGAACACAGGAGAACACAGGAAAGCTATAAACAACAACCAAGACGACACGGAACAATGAACAGAGGACAGGGAATAAATACACAGAGATAACTAAATGAACAACAGGTGAACGTAATCCACTAAGAAACCATAAAAAACGAACTAGCAAACAGAACTCAGGAAAAGCACCGCAGGGAACAGAATGAAAACGAAACCAAACCAGACCGAGACCATTACAAATATGAACTCAAACATTTCTCATCAGCTTCTTCCAAGACCAAATGATATACTTTTTAAGTTAAATAATGTTTTTGGTTTTTTTACACAATTTAAGACAAATAAATAATGATTAATTCAAATTAATTATTATAATTATTAATTAAAATATTTATTATACACTACCATTGAAATGCAAAAATCTTGCTGACCCCAGACTTACGAATGGTGCATTAATGTATACACATCGCTCTAAATTCTATCATTTGTTTTTCTTAAATGAACAGAAGAAACATCAAATGTGATGCTTAAATAAAACATCTAACGCCTTCTGAGCTATGAAAACGCTACCTTTGAGTAATAAAATCCTCCTTTGGACAGGCCATGGCAATGCATCAATATAAACATTCACAATGTTCATCACATGTGGCTGCCAAAGGCAATAAAAGAGCACCTGCCCACCCAAGAGTGCTCACCAGGAAATGACACGTATAGTATTAGCGCGGCGCATTAAACGGCGTGTCAGTGGGAAGCTACCTGGGTCGTTTAATCTATGCAGCAATAACTAATGCTCTAATTCCTAATTCCCGCTGACGAGGCTTCTGGCTTTATTAAGATGGGTAGACATTGTCTTTCAGGCTCCCAAAGACTCCCGTTATCAACCTCCTCCCACAGTCAAACCCCCGGAACCTCATTGGTGGGCGGAAGAGTCTTTGTCTCTGTGTCATGGTGTGTCTTTGGGAGATAAAGGGGAGAAATGAAATGTTGTTTTTTCTCATCTCATCCCTTTCCATGTCTGCCATATCAAAGGCCTCTTCAAAAGAGAAACTGTGAGCAATTCAACTTGGACTTGTTATCGTGAGCCTGGCAGGTTGTTGCTTACTTCAATGCCTTCATATTGAAATGACTTCATTTCACATAATTTTCTACTTAAGGACTTAAACGGCAACTAAGCTCTGCTCTTTTGTTGCTGGATTGAAGCAGAACTGTGGTGTAAATACTGGAAGTTGTTTCAAAGAGAGATGGTGTTGCATTTCTATATATTGTGTTTTGAAGATGGAAAAGGCGACATCCGAATATTTCATGTGTAGCATTTGTTCTCTGTCCCATTGCAAATGTATCAGAAAATCCTTACGGTTTACGATAGAACAGTAACAAAAAAGCAACTAGCAACACCACCAGGTAATGATGAAAAACACTTCCAGAATTTGCAAAAGAATTTGTTTTCATGATATGACAAATTCCTGCATAAAACGGTATATATTCAACAAGAAAAAAAGAGTGGGAAAGTGCAGGATTACTCCTCTCCTAAAACACCACTGGAATCCCCTTCTGAGGAGGCTTTTTCATCAGGACATGGAGAATGAGGTCAAATTTAACCTCAAACCATCCCAAAGCTCTCATTTGCACTTCCCCACGTTTAAACTTGCGTATCGTGTTCGGTTACACGTCAATGACATTTGAATATGTGCATATGCTAATGAGATTTAAGCATTGTGGTGAAAAAGCATCATTTAAACAACAAAGAAGCAACATTTAAAACTTAAATCTGTTTGTTCCTCAAAAAAAAGATTTCATTTGATTTTAGAAGATTATATGGAATATAGAGTACAAGTCAGTCAAACCACTTTTATAGTGCATTTTGTCACTTTATACACCACCATTCAAAAGTTTGGGATCGGTACGATTTTTTAAAAGCTTCTAATCCTATAATGCTTATGCAAAAATACAGTAAAATCAGTAATATTGTGAAACAATTTTAGAAAACATTTTTTTTTCTATTTGAATATACTATAAAATACAATTCCAGTGATGCAAAGCTGAATTTTCAGCATCATTACTCTCATTACATCTGATTTGCTGTTCAATAAACATTTCTTATTATTAACGTTGACTTTTTTTTTTGTGGAAACAGCATTTATTTGAAATATAATTATTTTTAACATTACATTTTTTTACTGTTACTTTTAATCAATTTAATGCATCCTTGCTGAATTAAAGTATTAATTACTTTCAACAACAAAAAAACTGACCCCAAACTTTTGAACATTAGCATACTTTGGATGAAAAGTCTTGCAAATATCTCCTTTTGTGTTCCACGCAAAAAAGAAAATCACACAGGGTTGGTACGACATGATGTTGAGTAAATGCTTTGCATTTTTGGGTGAACCATTTGTTTAACAGCATTAATAATCAATCACATTATAACGTACGTCTCACCTTCTCAGTGGACTGTGCTGTGCCAAAGAAAATGGGCACAAACGCCAGCCAGACGATGCAGGTGGTATACATGGTGAAGCCGATGGGTTTAGCTTCGTTGAAAGTCTCAGGCACGCTTCTGCTCTTGACCGCATAGACAGTGCATGTGACCATCAGCACGATGCTGTAGCTCAGGCAGCAGATGAGCGACAAATCAGACATGTCACACTTCAGGACGCCACGTGCCAACTCTGGATTGGGCGGCCGCTGCTCCTCGTAGTCCACGGTGGTGTGTGGCGGCATCACGCCAAACCAGACGAAAACACCCACAACCTGCAAGAGACAAGAGGAAGTAAAAGCTTATCATTAACGGCGAGACTGAGTCAGTCAGAAGGTCAGACTCATTTGTCAAGAGCTGCTGTTAGATTGATGTAGAATAGAGTGTAAAAGGGGATGTGTTTTAGCCAGTCTTCAGCAGACACGACTTCGCACAAGATTACTGGTTAAAATAGGCCACCTATCAGCCTGATTGCTCTTAATGATGGGTTTTAAAGTGCTTTTTTACAGACACAAAAGAAACTATAAGATCCTCTCCTCGCTTAATAATAACGTGCCTAGATTTCTGAAATGAAAAAAAGGGGCTATGTCTAGTTCAACTGAAATGTAGCATTTAAAACGTAATGTTTTTAATTCTGAATTAAAAAAGGAGAACAATTCAAGTTTTGTGTATTTTGACCATAATGTATTCAGAAAACAAGTCAGAAACAACTACACATTGCACTACTGTTCAAATGTTTGGGGTCAGACATTCATAATTTTATTTAGCAAAGATGCATTAAAGTGATCAAAAGTGACAGTAAAGACATTTATATTACAAAAAAAATCAGTTTCTAATAAATGCATTCTATTCATCAAAGAGTCCTTAAAAATTGTCATGGTTTTCATAAGAATATTAAGCAGCACAACTGTTTTCAGCATTGACAATAAGAAATATTTATTGAGCCTCAAATCAGAATATTAGAATGATTCTGAAGGATCGTGTGACACTGAAGACTGGAGTAAAATGCTGAAAATTCTACTATAAATTAAATAAAAAAAAACAGTCACTTTAAATTGTAATAATATTTCATATAGTTCGTGACGTCATGTAATACGCAATTACGTTGAAAAGGTCACGCTCAGGCCCGGATTACCCAATGGGCATTATGGGCACGGGCCCAGGGGCCCATGCGCACTTGGGGCCCAAGCGAGGGGAAGACTTTTTTTTTTTTTTTTTTTTTTTTACATTTCCGATAACGGAGCGTATTTTTGCACTAAGTGCCTGTCTTTTCAGCAAAAAGACGATCACCACTAATTAGCTACAGTGTCGTAGGTCGTAGAGCGTGAGGTGCTTGATAGCAGCTCTAGACGCGCTCGACCTGTGTTCGAATCCGCCTTTTGCCGAACTCGCTCTTTTCCCAACACAAATGAGATGTAAAATGTATAGCCTAACATAAAGGTCTCTAGAGTTATATTTTGCCAGCAAATTAAAATCGAAACCGTGATATGGCTTTATGCCTTTATAAACAGCACAAGACTTTAATTAAGTAGCCTATATTATATAGGCATTCTGTTTGTGCTGCGGGATTTAAAGAGAAGTGCGCTCTTTGCTCACGCGATCAGCATGGTGATCTGGTGTTTTCTCCAAAATAAAAGCTCAAGGGTTTTTTTTTCTTGCAAGTGAAGAAATTAGGACAAAAGTATTGTAATTGTCCTAGTGCAGGGGTTCCCAAACTTTTCAGCCCACGACCCCCAAAATAAAGGTGTGAGTGACTCGCGACCCCAACTATCCTCGGAGGTGGTTAAACATTGCGTTAAACTGTGCACACGCACTAATAGGCATACTTACAACACAAAATAACATGTGAAGAGCTCTTTTCCAAAACGCGATAAACTCAAAAAAAAAAAAAAAAATGAGTTTGTCATGTCATTTTGCTGTGTACTGAACCTATTCACTGTTCCATCAACGTTTCATGCCAAATCGCTATATTTCCTTGTTTAAAATGTAGCCTACTGCAAGTGCTTTCCAGTTCCTTTCCAAACCGCTATAAGCGCCGAACCTATTTTTAGCCTAAATCAGAATTCGGTGAGCGTTCTACACAATCCAACATGTCTCTGAGTGAACGCGCCTATAGAGAGAAATGCATGTAGCCTAATGGATTACATAATCAGAGAGTAGCCTATCCTATTTATTTTCGTTTTTAATTGTTTTGTTTAAAGACATTTCAAGATTTCTATATAGATTTCTCATGTCTGTGAGGCATACGCTGCGTTTCGGTTAATTTATGATGAGATGCGCTCCAGTTCACGTGCAATGCCAGGGACCGCGCCCGCGCCTCCATGTCGTTTTGATTGATGATTATATTGTCTATTTTGCTTCTTATTTATTAAATTCAGGCAATTGGTTGATGAAAAAAATATTAAAATTAAGATACAATTTATACAAAACGAAATTCACTTTAAAGAAAGGCTTTCTACAAAACAAAACTTAATTAAGTGGCCAAAATCATGTCTGACCATGTATCTCGATATATCGCGCATCCTATCTTACTCCTGCTGTTCGCTTTTCATAATCAACATAGCCTATATGGGGAAAAAATAACATTATAATATTTTAACAAATATGAAACTAAATGCACTTAGGTCTATTTAATGGCTACAACACGTATGGCAATGCGTATACATTTTATGAGGTGGCTAATTCGACCTCAGTCGTACAAATTTTTACGATTTTTGCTAAAGCGTGCATATGTTAGGAGTTACCAAATTCGTATGAATTCGTACGAATGACCTACACCTATCAATATATATATACATTTTTTTTTTGTTGCTTTTATTGCAATTATTATAATGATTTCTATAATTTTCAAAAATTCCTATGACGTAAAATACATATAGCCTATAAATGTACTGTATAAATGAAAATTAATATTTCAAAAGTATATTTTACATTACACTATGTAATATAGCAATTTATATATTGCTATATTACTATATTGCTATATATTGCTACCCCCCCACCCCCCCCCCCCCCCCCCCCCCCACGGGGGGTCGCGACCCCTACTTTGGGAACCCCTGCTATAGTGTAATGTAAAATATACTTTTGAAATATTAATTTTCATTTATACTGTACATTTATAGGCTATATGTATTTTACGTCATAGGAATTTTTGAAAATTATAGAAATCATTATTATAATAATTGTTTGGCATCCTAAAACACCAGTGATAATGTAATGTAGACTGAGACTCTATATCATAACTAAAAAGATGTTTGAGTCAATGCTTTTTCTTTGTTCAATGTGCACAGTTCATGGGTTGAAGCCGGTGGAAGCTCTCAAAGTGCACCAGATTAATGCATTTAACCTTAAAATTTACAAAACTTTCTTGCGGGGGAGCATGCCCCCGAACCCCCCCAGAAGGACAGAGGTCCACCCAACATTTTACAAAATCCTATGGGAAAGAAACATCATTTATGAACTTTACTCCAGCATAGTACAACAAAGTTGTACTTTCCTTTAAGTCAGTAAAACTAATGCCAAATTAAAATGTCCTTGGAAAAACTATATATTTGGCCTGCCTAAGGGGGGGCCTACAAGACATTGTGCCCAGGGGCCTCTGAATTCTTAATCCGGCCCTGGTCACGCTTCTGTCCTTTTTTCTGGAAATTTTCTGTCTGAAAATTTTCTTTTAGCCTTTTTAATATTAAAACACCCAGGATACGCACACAAAATGGGCTTTTTAAAAGATAAACTGACAGAGACATTTGAATATGTGTATATGGTCCTCACATTTGTAAACACTGACTCGGTACTTCCGCCTACGCGTAACCTTTCCAACGTAATTGCGTATTACGTGAGTCACGGACACGCATCACAGAACAGAGCAAGGCGAGCATTTGTGCTTATAAAACTTAAACTTTTTTCTTTATTTTTGAAATGACCGATGGTTTGGCTAGATAAGACCCTTATTCATTGTCTGGTGTCGTTTAAAGCCCTTTGAAGCTGCACTGAAACTGTCATTTGGACCTTGAACCGTTTGGGTCCCGGTGAAGTCCATTATATGGAGAAAAATCCTGGAATGTTTTCATCAAAAACCTTAATTTCTTTTCGACTGAAGAAAGAAAGACATGGACATCTTGGATGACATGGGGGAGAGTAAATTATCAGCAAAAGTTTTTTTTTAAAGTGAACTAATCCTTTAAGTCTCTAAAACTCCCTATATTAACTCTCTATATTTCTCATCATATGAGTGAACTTCAATGAACTTGAGACATGGAACTACGGTCCTGATTGTCTTAAGTGTCTTCTGTCCTGTGAGTTTCTTATTCCTTTAGATAGAACTGCAAATAATATGAAATTGAAATCAGACACTGTGTGAAGAAATAATGTTTTTTAAAACAACGTGTGATATCTAGCATATAACCTTGCTAACAAAAATATGTGTTCTAAGAACATAACGTTCATATTAGGTTACGAAAACTTTATTCTTCAGACATAGTAGGAATGTTACTTTTGAATGTTCTCTGAACATTCTGAAACATTCTAAAGTAGTAACATTTCTAAACTAAGAATTCGGCTAAAAAAGTTCCATGACCGATGTATAAATAATCTTTCTGAGTTAACTTTTTGAGAACATTATTAAATACCAGATCATTTTTCATATACGTTACTGTAAGAACGTTGGTTCATAACTTTGAGAACCTTTCCACAACATCAGCTAAAGTGCTGAGAAGGTTCCTTTTCAGCTAGGAAGTTATTATTTTACATTTTGAACCGCAAATATAAAACAAGGACTTTTCTTAGGATGGCTAAAGGGGACGTATTATTACCATAAGTCATAATGTAGCAAAGTCATTCACCATGTAAGTGCGGAGGGTCAGCGGACGAGAGCAGCTGTTAGAGGCGTGATTTCGAGAGCGTCCAGTCTGCACCTGTTCTCAACAAGTACATTTCAACTAGGAAGTGTTCCTGAGTGAGGGTGCTCATCAGGTAAGGCTCAAAACTTTCCCAGAAACTTCTATGGCTGGGAGGAGAATAGGACAGCAGCCGGGCAGCCGGCGTGTTGTCGCGGAGACAGATGTTGCTGTCAGAATCGCTCGGCGGAGTTCCGTTCTCCACTCAGCATTGGTGACACATCTGCCAACATGTGCTGGAGGAGGTGCTGAGAAACGTCCTGCTGTCAATCATTCTCCCGCTAATGTCCTGTTAATCTCGTCTCCCCCACGCAGTTGCCAGTGAGTCATGCGCATAATTCTGGGGCTAAGCTTCAACTACAAAAGCGTTTAAAATATTCTTTTGTAAAAGTTCCAATCAGCAGTTTTTAATCGGAGGAGAGGTGTTTATCAGCAGACACGATGTGTATCGACAGCGGAGGAGCTTTCTTGTCACCTGTAAATCACTCAAGCATTTTTTTCACCTTTACTGATGTTGAATCTGTTGCTTTTGCACATTAACGTGGCTGGCACGTTTGCTAGCACAAGCAGAATGAAGCCAGAGCACTCAACATGATGAGGTCTGCAGGCAGCTTATCAGCTTCGGCAGAGTGTCCAAACACAGGAGAATCTGCATGGCTGGGAAACTGCTCAAAATTCATCCACAGGGACATACTGAGATTGGAACAACAGTATAGGGGCTTTAGTTACCATAACCAGTGGCTCTGTGTCGCTCATGAACCCATGTTTGGCTAGGGTGAGACAGAAAGATTCATGTACTTTTCAGTAAGATAAGGACTTCCTAAGGTGCCTCTCGACAGAATTCTGGATAATGTGAAGAAGAATTTTCTTTACTAATTAAATGAATTTAATTTAATGAATTTAAATGAATTTATTTTAATTCCTTTTATTCAATAATTCAATCATTTTTCCTCACCAAAGCTACAGATTTTAATAAATGCATGAAGTTAAAAGGTGAAAGTGATGTGTGTCATTTTGTGTTAAATTCTTCTTCTGTGTAAACTTAATATGCAGGGTCTATTAAAAGGTTCATAGGTTTATTCCACAGGAAAGAAAATATGTACACTAACATTCGAAAGTTTGTGTATATTGGGTATATTCAAAAGTATATTCTTTATTTATTTATTTTTTGAAGAAGTGAATACTTTCTGCAAGGATGCATTAAATTAATCAAAAGTTACAGAGAAGACATTTATAATGTAAAAAAAATTAATCAGAGTCAATCAGAAAAAAAAATTCAATCAGAAAAAAAAAGAAAAAAATCCAGAGCAACCAATTAGAATGATTTCTGAAGGATCATGTGACACTGAAGACTGGAGTAATGATGCTGAAAATTCAGCTTTGCATCACAGGAATAAATCACATTTTAAAATATATTCAAATAAAAAACAGTTATTTTAAATTGTAATAATATTTCAGGATAAAACTGTTTTCCTGTATTTTTGATTAAATAAAAACTGAAAAACAGACCCCAAACTTTTGAACAGTAGTGTAAATACGATAGCGTTTTAAAAACAGCCCAACACAGTAACCAATTCCATGAGATTTGGGACTTAAAGAACATGGGTTGCACCCTGGAGGAAGCAAACCAATAAAATAATTATCACTACAGTGAATTGCTTCAAGCTCTGATTTACCACGCTTACCTGTACTGAGATCAGAATGAAGGTTATCATAAGTTGTGAAGTGGGGCTGATAAATTTTGGAGGCGTGACGGACTTCTTGCCCTGCTCGAAGATCCGGTAGATACGGTTGGTCTTTGTGAGCATGGCGGAGTACGTAATGCTCATGCCCAGACCCAGCAGAAGCCTGCGGAAAGCACACACCACCGTTCCCGGCTCAGCGATCATGAGGAAGGTGATGAAGTAGATGAGGAAGATCCCGGTCAGGAGCACGTAGCTGAGCTCGCGGCCCGCGGCCCTCACGATGGGGGTGTCGTTGAAGCGGATGAAGGTGATGATGACGGACAGGGTGGCCAGGATGCCAAGAATGGCCAGGAACAGAGGGATGACGGCCCAGGGAGAATGCCACTCCAGCTTGATGATGGGAGTTGGCCGGCAGGCCGTGCGGTTGAGGGTCGGCCGCATGTCGAAAGGACACATCTCGCAGTTGAACTCGTCAGCTTGGAAGTGATACCCGTCACAGAGCTCACAGTGCCAACAGCACGGGACACCCTTCACCATCTTCTTCCTCTCACCTGATTGGCACGGAAAACTGCAAACAGAGTCCGGAATTTGACGGTTTCCACCAGTCCACTGCATCTCTTCTACCTGATGAAATACAGAGAACATTTACTGAGAATTGAACCAGATTAATCTTAATCTGTTGAACCAAATAGGTCAACTATCTGTTAAATGGTAAGTTCACATAAAAATTTTAATTCTGTCATCATTTACTCATCCTCGTGTCGATCCAAACCTGTAAGACTTTCATAAATCTTCGGAACACAAATGAAGATATTTTTAATGAAATCTGAGAGCTTTCTGTCCCTCCATTGACAGCTACGCAACTACCACTTTGACGCTTCAAAAAGTTCATAAAGAGATCGTAAAACGAATCCAAATGAATTGAGCGATTTAGTCAAAATGTTCTAAAGGAACACGTTCACTTTATATGATGACCTGTATAATTTAAGCTTTTATTCACATATAAACGTTCAGCAACTCACACATCAGTTGTGGTAAACAGAAGCTCAAGCATGTTCGCTCGACGTGTAAGAATCATTGAGGTTTATTCTAGTGTTACGCAGCACGTTTGAGCTTCTGCAAGAACCAATGAGGTTCATTCTTGTGCGTCAAAGCATGTACGGTTGAGCTTCTGTTTATGTTCACTGATCAATGTTTATATGTGAATAAATTAAATCTGTTCATCATATAAAGCAATCGAGTCTCTTCAGAAAATTTGGACTAAACTGCTCAATTCATATGGAATAGTTTTACAATCTCTTTATGAACTTTTTAAAGCGTCAAAGTAGTAGTTGCGTAGCTGTCAATGGAGAGACAGAAAGCACTCAGATTTCATTAAAATATATATATTGATTTGTGTTACAAAGATGAAGGAAAGTCTTACGGTTACACTTTATTTCGATAGTCACTTTAGACGTTCTACTAATTATAAGTAACTTTTCAACAACATGTCAACTAACTCTCATTAGAGTATTAGTATATTATAGTGGACTGTCAGTAGACTGTTAGGTTATGGTTAGGTGTTAGGGTTCGGATTAGGAGAATAAGTTGACTTGTAGTCGCCAAGTTAGTCAGTTGAATATCTGTTGAGGGACCAACAAAATAAAGTGTCAGCAGATATTCAGCAGACAGTTTACTAATACTCTAATGACAGTTAGTTGACATGTAGTTGAAAAGTTACTTATAGTTAGTAGAATGTCTAAAGTGGACTATCGAAATAAAGTGTTACCGAACTAACTATTTGTCAACATAATTAATCTGTATGCTAATGAGCAATTGGAGTCAATTTACGTTGAGTCGCAGGTTATTGGTCCACTGGCCGATGACTCTGTATCCTGGACTAGAAGTGTTGGTCATCTGGTACTGAAAGATGTCATAGCGTCCAGGAGCATCGCCGTTTTCATTAAACAGAACGGCAGTGCCGGCGCTACCTGATAATCAAAAAAAGAAACATTCATATAATGTTACAATACAACAAGACACATCATAAATGCCATTGTTTTCCAAAAACAAATTCAACTTATTTTATTTGATTGTTTTGGTTTCGTTTTGTCTTTCGCATCTTAGCAAATGTAGCAAGTTGGGGAATATGCAAGCTGATAATCTTGATCTGTTTCCTGAAAGGGAAATATTGCCAATTTTAAACGCATATTGTTACCTTTGTCAGCCTTGAAGAAGATGATCTCAAAGCAAATAAACATTGACTAAAAGCCAATGATTTCATTGGGTCTTTAAAGAAATACATTACAGAGGTGATAAATTATAGCTGAGAGGATGAGCGTGATCACAGCTAGATATATAATAGAGAGACATTCTAGCTACTGTATAGCTCCTCTTCCTGTCACTCCTTATTCACCGAGACTCTAAACATCTTCACTTCGCTCTACAACCATCTGTCATAGTATATACTGTAGATGCTCCATTCATGCATACTTTATCCTGCTGCATATTACATGCAGAAATATCTGGTTTTAGTCCATGATTATATTTGAAAGGTAAACTCTGAATGCACTATAGACAAACATTCAGCTCTGATTGTGAGTGCTTTGAGTCTGTCTTTGTCAACCTGAATATGTGTATTTAGTTCAGTCATTAGATCCCTTCCTCCAACTAAGCAAGAACACATCATAAACCACTCATAACCTGCTTCAGTTAGCCCTGGATGGATGAGGATTTGTCTTTTGCTTGTTTGTCCTTTCCTGTATAGGCGGAAGACAGCTTCATTTGATATTCTGGAGTAGAAAAAAGGACTGATTTTCTTCTTCACAATAATGCATATTGCTTGTTCAGCCAGTTCCCTCTAGGCGAGCTCCCAACCAAATGTTTGCAAGATGACAGTCACTCTTGAGAAAGTGATTTTAATGGGAATTCTTTCATGGACATCTTCACAACACCAGAGCAAAGTTAGATCTTTGTCATTTTTAATGTTTTCTTCTGTTTTTAAACTATACTGAACTACGAGGCCGCACTGGCACTGTGAAGCACTAAGCACATTCTGTATTTAATTGCAACAAGAACAGTCATTCGCAACACATTTAACTTCAACATTGTGACATATTGCAAAATTAAACTGAATATTCTGCATATAATAATGTAGGGTATGTTATGTGCATTATGTTATGTATAATAATGTAATAATGTTATTGGATCGTGAAAAGTGCATCACTGGGTAATATTATTTGCCTTATTATTAACTACACTGCCTTGGTTACATCAATAGAAAATAAATGTCATTTTAGAAGTGGAAAAATCAATTAAGAAAAAATATATTTCTTTGGAATAACATGCACCCATGAATTGTAGATAATTATGTTTTTTTATTTATTAAATAATTAAAAGAGTTGATATTTGTATGTTGTCTGTAATGATATACTGTACACTACCATTCAAAGGTTTGGGGTCAGTAAGATAAGAAATTAATACTTTTATTCAGCAAAATGAGACAATAAATGTATCAAAAGTGACAGTAAATGCAATAATGTTGCAAAATATTTCTATTTCAAATAAATGTTGTTCTTTTGGGCTCTCTAAAAAATAATAAATTAATGTATCACAGGTACCAAAAAATTATTTTTAAATTGTTTTATAAGAAGTAAATCGCCATATTAGAATGATTTCTGAAAACACTGAAGACTGCAGTAATGATGCTGAAAATTGCAACCCTGTATCACATGAAAAACGTTCTGAGGAAACTATTTTGCAAATCGCAATTACTTTACATGCCAACATATAAGCAGTGCTATTACGTTGGTCCTTAACCTAATATAGCAGCCTGGTCTCATTGTTAATAAGTAGGTATTAATACGTTATTTTCAAAGATAGAAAACCTAAACATATCCATTTTATACAGAGTATAAAAAGGATCAAACATAATGGACAGAGATGTGTAAGTTAGGTAAATGGCAGTTTTATAGCATTAAAATATATTTTGAGCCACTAATCCTACTCCTAACTTACCCCTAAACCTACCCATAACCATTCATTAAAACTACGTAGGCTAACACAATTATGAAGAAAAAAAACATAACAGACAGACAAGTATACATTTCACAATAATTTATTTATTGCGAAAATGTCAAAACCGGTAACGTTAACATTACCAAAAGTCGTTCACATGATGATGCGTTGCAGTCGCAGTCCTCTCTGGCAGTATTATAGTAGTTGTGTATGAGGTACAGATCAGAATTTAAGATATTAACGTTAATCCATGAAAATGTTAATCCGATTTCGGTTCGCTCTCTGAAGGCGCGCGCGCTTCTCCATTTCAAATGTACTACACCGACTGAAACACGGCATGTCGCAATCTGTGACGAAGCAGGCGAGAGCCAATGAGCGTTTGATATCACGGCCGTAAAACATGTCGTAACGCTTCTTGAAGGCGCATTTTTTTAATTTGAATTCATCACTAGCGCGGGATAGATTTGACGTTTGCGGTCGCTGCTGAGAAATGAAGATGAAGATCACTGGATAAAAGGCTGAATTTGGATCCGTTTCTTGCAAACAACGTATGGATTCTAGGATTTAGATTACATCAAGCTAATAAAATGCATGTCTTTTGTGAATGTATCAGTATGTTGTGTTTTATTGGAGAAAATGCTTTTTGTGTAAATACACAAAATACTACAAAATGGTTAAACGATTAAACAAGGTATTTTTAAGGTTAAAATTGTATTTATTTTTAACACCACGCAGGCTAATCCTCCGAAACGAGTTTGCTGCAGAAGGCACGAACAGAGCGAAATGTTAATATTTATGAGTATGGCCTATTATATTAATAAATGCGACTGAAAACTTGATAAGACAGTTGAATGCAATAGAGTCAAAACATTAATGCCACGATTATGCATAAATAGTAATACGTACAAATTTCTACGTCGGTAGATTTGTTCATACGTAAATTATGTTCAGTACAAACGTAATATAGCACTGCAATAGATTGGCTATATTAGGTTAAAGCCCCGTTCACACTACACGCGACTTTGTCGCTGCAAGTCGCCAATCGCTGGCGATGAGGTCGCTAGTGGGCGTTCCCATCACTAGTCGCTAGCGGGACTTCCAAAAGACAGCGAATCAGCTTTCTTGAAAATGTATAACAAAGTATGATCAGATGCAATGAGTAATCATAGTATGGGCCTATTTTATTCTGTGATATGTTGCAATAGAATATTAATATCTGTGTACAGATACAAGATATACTGAATATTTCATAGAATACATATAATATTAATATGTGTCCATCAGTATACAGTACTTATGTAACAGGTTGAACTGTACAGTAATAGGTTATTTATATCTAGTATACATTGATTTCAATAACATTATGGAGTATATAAACATGTAAATGGGGAGTGTAAATAGCACTAAAATATTAGAAAGGCCACTATAGTACGTTAACTTAGGTTTTGTTTACTGTCTCTGTCAAAAAAAAATAGTTAATTGTACAGACTATTCAATCATTTGAACCTACTTGGAATCCCCACGATCGCCGAAACTGCTTTCCACGCATCATTCTTTTTATTTATGTCCCTGTATGTTGGCAGAGACATATCAAACAAAATTGGAAAATTGCTAACCGCAAGGATCAATTTCTCATCCATCTTTAACTACCGTGCACTAGGGCCCAGGGGCTGAGGAGAAGGATCACGCTCCACTCCTATTGGTTGTCGCTCGCGAAAATCGCTCTTCATTTGCATAAAGTTAAAAATTTCTCAACTTTTGTCGCTTGTCTCTTGTCGCTTGACACGCCCCATCTAGTCGCCAACGGTCGCTGTCGCGCGTGTCGCCGGAAGTCGCCCGCTCACCATTGAAATGAATGGTGTCGCGTCGCTTGCAGCGATAAAGTCGCGTGTAGTGTGTACGGGGCTTAAGGACCAACGTAATTGCACTGCTTATATGTTGGCATGTAACGTAATTGCGATTTGCAAAATTGTTTCCTCAGAACGTATTTCATGTGATACACGGTTGAAAATTCAGCTTAGCCATCACTGGAATGAATTACATTTCAAAATATACTAAAATAGAAAACTTTTTAGAATGAAAATATTATTCAAATATTACAGAATTGTAATAATATTTCCAAATATTACAGGTTTTACTGTATTTTTGCGATTTTTTTTTCTGAATGTTTGCGACCACAACTTTTATGTGATTTTTTTTTGCAAATAGCAGTTTAAACAGCACAATACATTTTTGAGCTTGAAAGTGCTCTTACCCTACGCTGTGATTATATAGAAAAGAGCTTTTATATTAATCATAGCACTGAAACTGCGCTGGTTAGAATAACAAATGATTTACTTTTAGCTTCGGACCAAGGCTGTATCTCAATACTAGTTTTACTTGATCTTAGTGCAGCGTTCGATACTATAGATCACACAATACTCCTAGATCGACTACAAAATTATACTGGTATTCAAGGACAAGCATTAAGCTGGTTCAGGTCATACTTATCCGACCGCTACCATTTTGTCTATTTAAATGGAGAAAAATCGATCATAACTTCGGCAAACTATGGAGTGCCACAGGGATCTGTGTTAGGCCCTCTATTATTCTCAATATATATGCTGCCACTTGGTAATATTATAAGGAAACATGGAATTAGTTTCCATTGTTACGCCGATGACACTCAAATATATATTTCATCACGGCCAGATGAATACGCTAAATTATCCAAATTGACAGACTGTGTTAAAGATATAAAAGATTGGATGACGCGTAATTTTCTTTTATTAAATCCAGACAAGACAGTAAGTAATACTTATCGGTTCTAAAAACCGTCCACAAAATCTCTCACAACACTACTTTAACATAGTAGGATGCCCTGTTACTTTATCCTCTACTGTAAAAGACCTGGGTGTTATATTAGACTGCAACCTGTCTTTTGAAAAGCATATTTCATATGTTACAAAAACAGCCTTTTTCCACCTTAGAAACATTGCTAAACTACGTAATATGCTATCAGTCTCTGATGCAGAAAAGTTAGTTCATGCATTCATGACCTCGAGACTAGATTATTGTAATGCTTTATTAGCTGGTTGTCCTGCATCCTCAATAAACAAGCTACAGTTAGTCCAAAATGCAGCCGCTAGAGTTCTTACTAGATCAAGAAAATATGATCATATAACACCGATTTTATCATCACTTCATTGGTTACCTATAAAGTTCCGTATTAATTACAAGGTATTGCTACTGACCTATAAAGCCCTAAATGGTTTAGCTCCAGTCTATTTAACGGATCTTCTATCGCCCTAATCCATCGCGCTCTTTAAGATCACTAAATTCGAGGCTTCTGGTAATACCTAGGATATCCAGATCCACCAAAGGAGGGAGAGCATTTTCACATTTAGCTCCGAAGCTCTGGAATAGCCTTCCTGATATTGTTCGTTGCTCAGACTCGCTCTCCCAGTTTAAAACTAGACTAAAGACGCATCTCTTCAGCCAGGCATTCATATAAAAATTTTAAACTTACAGTTACTGTAAATCCGGCCTCTAGTTCATAAAAGCCAGAGGAGAACTGGCCCCCGACTGAGCCTGGGTTCTCCCAAGGTTTTTTTTTTCTCCATTGGGTTACTTGATGGAGTTTCAGGACACCACTGGGTCACTTGATGGAGTTTTTCGGTTCCTTGCCACTGTTGCCTTTGGCTTGCTCAGTTGGTGATATTCAAATTAATTAACCAATCATTAATAACATTGATCAGCCCTTCCAAACTTGGATGTCTTTTTTTATTTTATTGTTTTCCACTAATAAACAAACATTGTTATGTTGTTTTGATTGATACTGTGAAGCTGCTTTGATACAATCTGTATTGTGAAAAGCGCTATATAAATATACTTGACTTGACTTGACTTGACTTTTATATTAACATTTATTCATTTAGCAAATGAGGCATACAACAAAGACATTTTCTCCATAATAACTAAAGTTACTGTATACAGGTTTGAAACAGCACAGCAATGAGAACATGATAACAGAATTTTAAGTTTTCAAATATCCCAGGGCAGACCCATGTCAATATGCATGATGGTTGTGCTCAATCCAGATGAGCCTGCGAGGCAAAACTAAAGCTCTCTATGGGGTTTAGTTTGGACCTTTGAACATCTTTTGGCATTGTCTATTGGCATTTCTGATGCCAGTCAGATCTCGTCTTCAGTGATTCTGATCAAGTGTGTCAACTCACCATTGAAGTTGACGGCGCGGATGTAGCTCAGCAGCAATCGTCCCTCCACTGGGTCCATTTTATCACAAACACCTGTGGCTCCCAGACACAGATCCTGGTGCATGTTGTGCAAAGCATGAGCCATGGCATACACCGCATCAATTACAAACTGAACCTTGCCCTCTTGCTCGTAATGAGAATCACGACTGATCCGTTCTTCTCCTGAAAGACACAGAGAGAGAGAAAAGTTTAAATGAACACAGTGAGACAGCAAAGTGTTGAATGAAAAGAGTAGGTGACCGATAAGGAAGACAGAAGACCTTTTCGTAAGTAAGACCAAGACATTTTAAGGTCACCTGTCATTGCTCCAAACATCAGTTAACTTGCAAACAGCTATCAGGAGCTCTCACCTGTGCATTTCTTCTTTTCTGGGTCGATCTTGATACCTGGACGTGTCAGTTTGCACCTAAAGTCGTCCTCCCAGAATTCAGCGAACCAGATATTCCTGCGATTGTTCTCCAGGGATCGAGTGATGAAGTACTGGTCAAACCCTGATCGAAAAGCAGAAAAATGACCAATTTTATGTTTATAGCAGAATTAAGTAGAGTAGAATTAAGTACAATTGTAAGATACACTACCGTTCAAAAGTTTGGGGATGTTTTTGAATGAAGTCTCTCTTATACCTTTGATCAAGTTAATGCATTCTTACTGAATAAAAGTATTCATTTCTTTAAAAAAAAATCTTACTGAGCCCATACTTTTGAACGGTATAGTGTACATGGCAGAAATAGAAGTTGCAACCAACTTTACTACCATATTGCAACAATTCTGAGTGAAATAGCTATTGAACTAGAAAGAAATGTAGGACGGGATTGATTTTATACTTTATCAGTATCCAATTTGATTGTGAAAAGTGAGAAATGCATATTGCATTGAATACATCGCAGACATATCACTGGAAGAGCAATTTTCTTATAAAAATAAAATTAATAGAAGCACAAATGATCATTAAGTAACATGCATTATGCAATTTTAAATAATATTTCAAACCATCAATAGATGCTCTCTTGGGCAGAATGGTGACGGCACCCTCAGCCACTTCCTCCTGGTCCAGGATCGGAGAGCTCTTGGCACCCCAGCTGTCTGATCCCACAAATTTAAAATGACCAGTCAAATTGGACTTCGTCGCAGCCTCGAGGACCTGCCTGGACAAGCAACAGCACAATTAGACTGTTTATACTGAAAATTATTTACAAAATATAGTGAAAATGTGGAGAACATCAACTTGAAACTCTGTTAACAACCCATTGCACTTCTGTTATGTACATGAGTGTTCTGTTGTGTTTTGTCTTTTCAATATGTGTTGTCAAATTAGACTTTTTAAACCCGTCTATGTCTAACATTACTCAGAATTACCTTTGTTTGAACATGCACTAATGAATTTGTTGCCATTGGCTTGTCTTGCTTAGTTGGGGACATTAAATTTAAAGGAGCCGTATGTAAGATTGTGGCAACCCAGATGCACCAACACTACAGACTTCATGATTGGTCGATTGGTGGAGGGTGGCACTCAGACCAAAACACAACATGACAACATCAACATCAGTTGAGGGCTGCAACATATCCTGGCCGGACTACTGTTGTCAGTGATATAAGTATTTGAAATGAACATGATTTCTTAATGTCTAGTGACATATCAGGGAAAATTTATGATTAATTGAAATAAATTTCTTACATACAGCTCCTTTAACATTTAATTTAATATTCAACAATAACATTGATCTGCCTGCATTGACACTATTATACAAGAACTGAACTGAGATGGGTATATTATATATATATATATATATATATATATATATATATATATATATATATATATATATATATACACTCTGGGAATAACTACTCCAGAGCTATTTATAATATATAAATTAACTAAATTAATAACTTTATTTAAAACAAAAATGAAACATCACTGAACTTACTTAAGCTGGACTAACTTTTTTGCATTATTTTCCAGTTATCTCTGTAAAGCTGCTTGTAAAAAGCGCTATATAATAAATGTGACTTGACTTGAATATTCTAAATTATGTGTTTATATAACACAACATTAAAATGTAACAATTTAAAATATATATGAAAATAGATTAATTAATTGCATAATTAATCTATATTATTTTGTATTAATATTTTGTTATTTATTTCGATTTATTTATTTTTGATTATGTATGTTTTTTTTCCCAATTCAAATCAAGTTTATTTGTATAGCACATTTAACCATACATATGGCTTCAAAGCAGCTTCACAGAAGATTTTTTGTATTAATAACATGATATTAAATACATGATATGTGGTTAGTTAACGTCAAGTATTCAGTTAAGCAGTTAATATTTAGCAGTTTATGTTGATCCAAAGTTGCCATAATTTGGAGCCTTTGCAAGTATTGGTGTGAAATCTTTACAAAGGCTGGATCCAAACTGGAGCTGACATTGTTTTTTTGTTTTTTTAAAGTGACACTTATATAACTGGAACATGACCAAATTCAGATTAATTAAAATCTGAATATTTTTTGTCAATGAGATTGACAGCATCCCTTAAACATCTCAACTGCCAATGGCCAATTCTTAAATTATTACATTTGCACACAAATGTAATTTGTCCGTAAATATGGAATAAACTGTGGACGTTCTCCTGTTACTCCTGTATTGTATTAAAGAACACCTACATGCATAAGAAAATATTAATAACGTATAAATATATAAAAGTCTCTCTAAATCAAAAGACCTTCATGAAATTCAAATATCTCAAATTGTTAGGAGTAGAACCATGTTATTATGAATTAAGCTATTCAGTTATGCATTTGAAGATGTGGTTGACAATTCACGCAGTGCGAGCGACAGCTCGTGTTCACAGGAGTGCTTTAATGAGGGGGAACTTCATCTGCATGTTCTCTACCTCATAACCCTGTCAAAAAGCAACAGCAACAAGCCATATAGATTAGAGACTGAGAAACCCAAACACAGAGTGGCAAACCGTCCCCTGTGAGTGCTGACGATAATAGCAAAGTATTGTCTCCACTGGGTGAGTTTGTTTGGTACCTCTGAATTTGCAAGTTCAAACATGGAAAAGGCAAAATGACATTATACCAGGAGGAGTACAATGTCTTGAATACTGTATCCACTCTTATCATATATGAAAAGGTCATCTAAGCTCAGAGATAAAATGATACAGACAGCTTATTCTGGATTTGACACTATAGCACCTTCTAAGATGACATTTCCCAGGCAGCTTTAGCACTTCATGGGTGAGGGGTGACACTCCCAAAGACTAGAGCTACATAAAATCACAGCAGATACACGTCACACTTCAGATTTCCAATCATCATTTCAAATGAAGAAATATTCTGTCTTCCCTTGTTATTTGAGAACACAGTAGAGATGTTGAATGTAAAATAATAAAAGTTCTTCAATGATGTTGTCACGTTTTGAGTTCTGTTCATTTTTGAGTTTCTCAGTTAATCTTCTAATCTGTTAATTACTGCACTTCTCTCTCTCTGTTTGTTTCTATGGTTACTGACTGTGTTCAGGTGTGTATTATTAATCAGTCTCATTAGTTCCTCTTGTTTGCCTGTGTATTTAAGCCTGAGTTTAATCCTGTCTAGTTGTCTGTCGACGTCACTGTAAGCGTGGTTGTTCTGTTCTGTGTTATATAATTCTAAGTGTCCTGAGTATTTCTGTTAGTTTGATTTTGCTTGAAATAAAGACTGCTGCACATGGATCCTGTTTCGTCTCTGCTGCAACCAGGACTCGTGACAGATGTTCTGAAGCATTATTCAAGAGCCTTTTTTGTATAGAAGTCCGAAAGGGATAGTCCACCCAAAAATGAGAATTCTCTCATTTACTTCCAGACTTTAATGACTTTCTTTCTGCTGATGGGAACCAAAACAGTTTGTTTTTTACGAACATTCTTCAAAATATATTTTACGTTCCACAGAAAAAAAGAAACCCATACAGGTTTGGAACGACATGAGGGAGGATAAATTATGAGAATAAATTTTTGGGTGAACTATCCCTTTAAATTGATAATATGGTTCTTTGTAAATGAACAAGTTCTTGATGTTTCATTATTGGTATTGGTGTCTGGGTTCTTTAAAGAACCAATACATTGAAGGAACTAAAGAATAACAACAAGAATTAAAGCTGCAAGTAGCGATGAAAGGGCCCTCGCACCCGTGCCATCCCCACCCAGTGGCTTTAGGAAGACAGAGCACGGTGGGCAGTATGTAATGATAATAAATACAGGAGGACTATGTCAAAGTATTTGTATTTGCCACACTTCCTGCTACCAGCAGGTGGTGCTATTACAATAATCTAATATGAGCATGGTCATGTGTTCAGGACAGGACTCTTATCAAACATGTGAAGTTTGGGGCAGATCGGACATTGTATGCCTGAGTTACTGCAGGCTGTCTGTGGTTGTAACAAAAAATACAAACACAAAAGTATTTGTATTTGCCACATTTCCTGCTACCAGCAGGTGGCGCTATTACAATAATCTAATTTGAGCATGGTCATGTGTTCAGGACAGGACTCTTATCAAACATGTGAAGTCTGGGGCAGATCGGACATTGTATGGCTGAGTTACTGCAGGCTGTCTGTGGTTGCCTAGCAACACCGGAACTGCATTCAACATTTACACAGAAATTATCTGATGATGCATATTTCACCCAGAGGCTGAAATTGGATTTGCAGGCCGCCGAGGTCACATCCTTCGACGAAAACTCTAGATCTTCGCAATTTAACGTCGCAAAGGCCTTAAGATTAGACTGACAAAATATGATGTGGAACTGATTAAATCTCTAGGAGGAGTTCGTTGAAATACAACATCAGGAAATTACGAAAAATGCACAAAATCTAGGAGGAAGTTCAAAATAGCTCACTTCCTGTTGTGTTTAGGGCTACGCTCCAAGAGACTTTTTTGTAGGTATTGGGTCATTACATGTATGTACCAAATTTCATACCTGTACGTGAAACGTAGAGCCGGGGCAAAATGTGGGGGCAATAATTTACAGAATTTGCCCCACCCAATTTTGAAAACCACATCACACGTAAATTTTCACCACTTCTGAAACGTGTGCAAAGTTTCATGAGTTTTCGAGCATGTTTAGGCCCTCTAAAAAGCGATTCTTATTAGAGAAGAATAATAATAAACGGAGCAAAAACAATAGGGTCCTCTCACCATCGGTGCTCGGGCCCTAATAAGAGGTTAAAAGAATAGGAATTGAATAAACATTCTTTGAGGAAATTATAAAAGGTTCTATAATGACATAATTCTATAGAACATTTACTGGTTTTAATTAGATTCTTTATTTTTAAGAACTTCAATATATATGTATAGACCTTATACACACCAGATAAACAAGCTCACAGCCATCTTTAGAATTTTTTTTTTTTTAACTTCTGTTTTTGCGGTAGCTCTGTATATTTCTGAACTTCATCTGCATAAACAAGATAAACAAGATACACACCAGATAAACAAGCTCACAGCCATCTTTAGAATTTTTTTTTTTAACTTCTGTTTTTGCGGTAGCTCTGTATATTTCTGAACTTCATCTGCATAAACAAGATAAACAAGATACACACCAGATAAACAAGCTCACAGCCATCTTTAGAATTTATTTTTTTACTTCTGTTTTTGCGGTAGCTCTGTATAAATAATTTCTGAACTTCATCTGCATGTTCTCTACCTCATAACCCTGTCAAAAAGCAACAGCAACAATAAGAACTTCAATATATTTGTATAGACCTTATACACACCAGATAAACAAGCTCACAGCCATCTTTAGAAAAAATTTTTTTAACTTCTGTTTTTGCGGTAGCTCTGTATATTTCTGAACTTCATCTGCATAAACAAGATAAACAAGATACACACCAGATAAACAAGCTCACAGCCATCTTTAGAATTTTTTTTTTTTACTTCTGTTTTTGCGGTAGCTTTGTATATTTCTGAACTTCATCTGCATAAACAAGATAAACAAGATACACACCAGATAAACAAGCTCACAGCCATCTTTAGAATTTTTTTTTTTACTTCTGTTTTTGCGATAGCTCTGTATATTTCTGAACTTCATCTGCATGTTCTCTACCTCATAAACTAAAAAAAATATAGCTCTGTATATTTCTATGGCATCGCCGTTGAAGATTAATTACATGGTGAAGTGGATTCAGTGGTTTCACATTAGCATGCATTTACAAGCATTGTGTCAGAACGCAATCATACACAATGCAATTACACGTTGCATTCGCAGTGTTAAAGCGGGCAATACAAAGCTGTTTTCTACAGTATTTTTTCAGGTGAACTGTTGCCATAGTCTCAACCATTTAAATATAATCATGCTGAGCAGGTATGTTTAGTTAAACTGTTGACTACATGTTGACTATGTAGCAAGCTATATGAATAAAAACACATTTGATGGCACAGACATTTGAAGGGTACTCTATCACCCCCTACTGAGATTTGTTACTGTGCAGTAACATGTATCAGGAACATGCACTTGCAATGCGTTGGCTAATCATGCATGTTTCTGGCCTAAAACTGTGGCTATTGTTTCCTGGTTGTTGGTCAGCAGCCAACTCCATTTACATGCATACAGGAGCATGTGTGATGCATTGCATATCAAAAGCAAAGTATCTCATATTGTCTTATCATCAAAGGGCGTTTTCTTTGATTGCACACACATTGCATTTAGTATTTGGTTTATTTTACAAATCTTCCCTAAATGTCACAAATACTAAAAGTTAGCTCAATCATATCAAATAATCCACATGTGCCCTTGTTACCAGTCAACCATTATCAAATCTGTGACAACATTAGTCTGTTGCACAGCGACAGATGGAACGGACAGTTTGTTCCAGACAGAATCATTAAAAAAAACTATGGTAAAAGCCCCTGTTAGACTTACATTATGCACATGTTAAAGACAAAATATCCAGATTCTAAAGATAAATCCGTGACAATGCTTGTAAACAATAATAAACAGCAAATATTCATTCAGGCCACATAGAATCAAAATTAGCCCTTTTTACTTTCTTATCACTCCTTCCTGGTCATCAGTGCACGACACGGTATTGTAGTGAAATCAAAATGTGCCTCTCAAACAACTTTTTATTTTCCAGCTGACATCGACAAGTTCTCTTATTTGTTCACGCCTTCCCACCAACATCCTGTCAAACAGTGAAAACTTACATACTACAATGGGTTGTTAACGTTGCTTCACGTTGACGTTCCTTGACGTTTGTAAAAAAAAAAAAAAAAAGGAAAGAAATGCATGTGCAAATCTAGCACGCAAACTCTCTTGGTAAGTTTAAAAGTAGAAACTTAAAGCACTTGAAACCTTCCTTTTGAGATTTGTAAAATGCTTTGGCTAATTTCATTATACTTTCAGAAAAAAACTAATAAAAAAAGTGGGTAACACTATAAAAACTGCACGCTATTATTCATTAGTTAAGCATGAGTAAAGAGTTAATTCATCATTTATAAAGCATTAATAGACATTAATAAGCAGTTTATAAATACAGCTATAAAAGCTTTTTTTCTTGATTTATAAGCATATCTATAATGTGTTTAATAATTGTATTTCATACTTTGTTAATGATCAAATAATAATTTCTAAATGAAGTATAGCATTATTTACAAACCAGTTATTAGGAGTTGTCAGTGATTCATAAGATCACTTAGAAAGTGAAAAAAAATATATAATATATACTTTTTCAATGGAGAGCGAGAAACCACTCAGATATTATTAAACAAATATCTTAATTTGTCTTCCGAAAATGAGTGAAAGTCTTACGGGTTTGGACATGAGGGTGAGTAAATGATGACAGGATATTCAATTTTGGGTGAATTTACCCTTTAATTTTCTACCAGTAACACTGCACTACATTACACTGGTGGTGGTTGAGGAGAGATTCCCTGATACAATTATAAAGCGCTTTGGGTGTACAGTAGTCCATATCTTCCGTTTCTGGCAAAAATACTTGAGCGTATTGTTGCCTCTCATTTGTGTAAACATCTCACAAGTAATAACCTCTTTGAACCACTTCAGTCAGGATTCCGTAAATTTCATAGTACTGAGACGGCTCTGGTTAAAGTCACCAATGATCTGTTGATGGCTTCTGACTCTGGTGCAACATCTATTCTTATTCTTTTAGATTTAAGAGGCGCTTTTGACACTGTTGATCACAGCCTAATGCTTACACGTCTTGAGAGAGTGTCTGGTGTGTCGGGGACAGCTTTGAAGTGGTTTCGGCCCTACTTTGCTGACCGTTCTCAGTTCATCTCAATAGGTGACCATAGGTCTGAGATTAGCCCTGTTCTCACTGGTGTTCCCCAGGGGTCAGTTCTGGGCCCTTTACTGTTTAACATATATCTATCGCCACTTGGCTATCTCTTGAGATCGCTCGGCCTCCATTATCATTTCTATGCCGACGATACGCAAATTTATATACACTCAAAACCAGGTGAGCGCTCCAACGTTGATTTTCTTTCTGGCTGTATTACTTAAATAAAAACCTGGATGAGTAATAATTTTCTGTGTTTGAACAGTGATAAAACTGAAGTTATGCTCATTGGTTCTCGTCATCAAACCTCCAAAGTTGGTTCTCTGTCTTTGACTCTGGATGGCTCTGTTTTGGGTATCCAGAGTAAAATGAGGAACCTTGGAGTTATTTTTGATGCTAATCTTTCATTTGATTCTTTCATTCAGAGTACTGTTAAAACATCTTTTTTCCATCTTAGAAACATCGCTAGATTGCGGCCAAGGTTAACTTTTCCCGTAGCTGAAAAGCTGATAAATTCCTTCGTCGTCTCTCGGATTGACTATTGTAATGCTCTTTTAGCCGGAGTTTCAAAATCTACACTACACAAGCTTCAACGTGTACAAAATTCTGCTGCTAGGATCTTAACTGGGTCCAGAATATGCAACCATATCACTCCGGTTTTGGAATCCTTGCATTGGCTCCCAGTTAGGTTCCGAGTCGATTTTAAGATTATGATGCTTACATATAAGTCTTTGCACGGTCTGGCTCCAAATTATCTATCTGAACTGTTACTCCTCACAATCGAGCATGCTGGTGGTTCCTAAAACTCACTTAAAGTCTATGGGTGACAGGGCTTTTTCCTCCTATGCACCTGTCCTTTGAAATTCTCTGCCTCTTGAACTTAGGGAAGCCCAGACTTATGCCACTTTTAAAGGTCAACTTAAGACATACTTTTTTAAACTTGCATTTACCTATTGATGTGTTTGCTTTTAACAATTGTCTATTGTGTGTACAGCGCTTTGAGAAGCTGCTTTTAAAGGCGCTTTATTAAATAAAGGTTTTTATTATTATTATTATTATATAAAAGCACTATATAAATGCCTCATTCATTCATTCATTCATTCATTCCATAAAATAAAATGTAAAAATGTGGTGTATTTTTGATAAAAACATACCACAGATGCTAATAGAATTCAAGCTGTTAACCCAGAATATTCCTTCTTTCTGGAAAGGTCTTGCTGATCAAACATACATTAAGCATATCATTCACTTACTTGATGTCGTCCTCATGGGCAAAGATGATGACTCCTCGGGCATTGGGGGTCTCCATTAGTCTCTTAATGATCTTGTCAAACTCTCCTGGTTTGGGCTCTCGTGGGATCTTCAAGGACTGAGCGATGCACAGACCTCCTTTGTCAGAGAGAGAGAAAGAGATGGACACCGATGCTGAAATTTTTCTTGACTAAAATGTGACTCACTTTCTATTTATATTAATGACCGGCATAAATTTCTGGCAGCAGATGGGTACAAATGCATGCAGCTGTCTCAGTCTTTGGAACTTTTTGAAAGATAGCATATTAATGGAAAGTCCAATCTGGATCATATATGCTGCAGTGTGTTTTACATTGATAGACTCTCAAGCACACCAGAAGCTTCAAAACTGTACAGATACTGTACCTGCCTCTCGAGAGATCTGAATGAAGGCATCTACTCCACTTTCACCATAATTCCCCTCTGATGCTAAAGTGGACACATAGTTCCAGCCCAGGGCCTTCACAATGTCCACCATAGCTTGGGCCTGGTAGGAGTCTGGTGGTACCACACGAGAGAAGAAGTCATAGCGGTTATTGTCGCTCAGCTCTGGTGCTGTGGAGGCGTAACTGATCTGGGGGATCTGGAAGACAAAAAGAGAGGAGATTTAAATTCCTTTTTAAAGCAAGTATCTTGCTAACTCCCCTAGGTGGGAGGAAAAAGTAAAAAAAAAAAAGCCTGTGTATTTGTCCTGGTTTCCAGTAGAAATATCAAACCATCTTTAAACCAAGATAAACAGATATGAGATGATTATAATATTTCATTTCAAAGAGCATTTCTTTAATTCAGTTTTTTTTTTAAAACCCTTCTGGCAAAAATTTCTTGTTTTAAAGCTGCAGTCCGTAGTTTTTCTCATTCTCTTTGAGAATGTGTGGCTGTCAGTCACGGCGCCGGTGTGGATACTGTCATTCGGAATCACAGATTCTACTTTTTGGAAGAATGACCTGCTTAAGAATTTTCACCGGAAAATGTAATCTGAACAAGTAACATTCACTTTTGTTCTGACCAACTAAGGGAAAAAAGCATTGCAGTAAATCGCTTATCATATCACGTCAAACCTTGCAAATTATACTTTGTTCTCAAATTGTAAATGTTAAAGGGGCTATATGCAGCTTTTTCCCCAAAATAAACGTAACAATAGCCTTTTTATTTTACCATTTATGACTCAAACATCTCCTGTTGAGCATACTGACACCTTGTCCGCTCACAGTGGGTGCACCTATAAGCCTGTATCCTATTTTTCCTATTTTCTGTCGGGTCGGATTTTTCCCGCACTGTCTGCGGATGTGACGTCGAGCGCGTTCATGTTAAATGTTTCAGATCACTCTGCCACCACCGCTAGTCAGCAAGTAGCCTACACTCGCAAGCAGTGCAATGGAATATATGTATTTGACTGTTCTTACCTCTGTAAACATAATGTTGACCTCCTTGCAGCAGATGACTTGTGAAGTGTGCACGTACGAGCGCGCTGCGAGAGCGAGCAAAAAGGAAGAGCAGTTCTGTTTTTTGGCCACAGGTGTCAGTCGCGAGTTTAAATTTCAGAAAAACGCATATACCGGTAGCCTCTTTAACAACATCAGCATTGCGTGACTACATTTAATTTCCGATTTTTTTCTGCCTTTCCGATATTATACTTTTTTTCGCATGGGCCCGGTTGCAGTCTCTTTTTTTCTGTAGCCACTCCGAAGTCTTTTGCATTTTACAACGGGTGAATCTTCAGTTGTCACTGGTGATTTTCATTTTAATCTTTATGGATCCTCACACACAATAGCCTATACTAGCCGAGACTCCTTCTGTATGTGTACAGATGTCACGTAATGACGCAAAGACATGCTTGAATTTCCCATGGAAATCCACCAGTATCACTGGAATTAAAAACATTATTACAAGCTTACCGTTTTTAATCGTTAAGGCAAGCAGATCGTTTTAAACACTGCCTGGTTATGTACTTGCTCAAAAATGTATTTTGTAAACCTCACCAAATATTGTATGCTTAAAACAAGAATATGGTTCAAATAGAAATAGAAATTAATAAGAAATGAACTGTTAAAAAATTTGTGAGAATTTAATATATATTTGAATATATTGTAAAATGTAATTTATTCCTGTGATGCAAAGCTGAATTTTCAGCATCATTACTCCAGACATCAGTGTCACATGATCCTTCAGAAATCATTCTAATATGCAGAATTTCTGCTCAAGAAACATTTCTTATTATCAATGTTGAAAACCGTTGTGTTGCTTAATATATTTGTGGAAACCATGATACATTATATTACGAATTCTTTGATAAATAGCAAGATCAAAATAACAGTATTTATTTGAAATATAAATCTTTTATAACATTATAAATGTCTTAATTATCTATTTAATGCATCGTTGCTGAAAAAAAATTAAATCCCCAATAAAATGTGACAAAAAAAGTTGTTGCTTTGGCTGAAATGAGTGTTAGCATGGTACTTCATACTTTCATAGGCCACTCAAGCTTTGACAACAAAATATTGTAGTGAATTGCACTATTACATCATTTGTCTGGAGCAAACGCAGATGCCTGCTGTTAGTTTCATCGTGATTGGTCGCTCGGTTCACCCAGTGACTGATAAACCTAGATCGACTCCCTCTTTTTATAGCAGTGAAAGTGGAGCAACGATTGTGTCTCGTCAGCTAATGCAAAGAAGGCAAGCGAGGTCTCGGCATGTGGGTGAGCCATAGGGGCAGACTTACAACAGGTAGATGGATGAATCAACGATCCATTTGACAGATCATCTGTGAGGATAAGAGGGGTTTTAGTCAAATTAAGTTAAGCACAGGAGGAGAGCTACAGAGATCAGTAGGGGGGGAAGGAGAAGAATTAATTTAACACTGATTATGTCCGCCGGCCCCCGCGAATGAGACTTTAACCTAGCGTTTCACAATCCTGCACATTACAGGTGTCTAAAAAATCTGACACACCCAATTCAGGTCATGGAGCACTCCACGAATGAACTGATGAAATGAATCAGATAACAGACCTTTACAAAAAAGTATTGTGGTGGTACCATGTTACGAGGACTGGGTGCTGACGCAGATTTCACAATCTATTTTAGATTCTATTCTATTTAATCTTTTCTAGATTCCCGTCTCGATTCGATTCATTTGAAAATATTTTAGGTGCATGTCAAAATCTCTCTAATTAATGACGTCTAGTAATTAATGCTGTAAACTGTACATGAGACCCTCTCGCTTAGTACATTACTATAATATTACAGGTAAAAATTGACAACAGAGCCCAGACAATTATTAAATTTAATCGCTATGTATTTTTAAAATATAATTATTAACATTAAATTTAAAACAGAGCTGTTTACAAACATTTAAATTGCACATTACCCAGTTTTTTATTTCGACTTTCTGTTGCTGTTTCCACTCCAATTTGTTGTTGAAATGTAATCATTTAAACGGTGTCTGTCATAAAAACTCAGATTTGTTCAAATGAACATCAAATAATTACTGTCAGACACTAACAGGTGAAAATATAAATAATATAGCAGATATTGATTGATTGATTGATAGATCAAACAGGCAGAATCGCTGCATGGTGTTTCTGACATCACAAACTACCTTGCAACCAATCACGTCAATATGTGATCGTCTATGAGTGGATCTCTGAGCTGATGCGAGTGAGTGGAGGCGGGGCTAATTTGCATAATCATATAACCACGTATACTAAGGCTGCGTTCCAGTCCACTTTTAGACATCCACTTGCATGCAAACTTCCCTAAGCACTTCCCCTCGGGTCGGGAATCCCTGCCGCCATTTTGAAGTGCGTTCCACTTCGTGAAGTGTACAAGGGAAGTTTATATGGACAGACCGTCATTCCCTCGATTTTGACAGAGGGAGCGAGTCTACTTCATATGTACATTTCAGGCACCTATATGTCCCACAATGCAGGACAATTGTGACGTAACCACAATCTAAACACCACCACAACAAACCACTCTATGATATATTAATATAATTTTTTAAACCCAAAGACACCTTTATACATTTGGATGCTGCATTAAACAAATCCTTAAATGGAAAAAAAGTAAATAATAAATCAACTCCACAGCTGATTCCAAGTGATCGAGGGCTTAGGACGTTCCAGTTCAGCTCACTGCAGTTTCCGCCAATAGTGGGCACTCGTGCAACGTAAGCAATGATGTACATCCGAGTGAACGAGACGGAGGGAAGTTAGCGAGTGAAGGGCATGACAATTTTGGACTGGAACGCAGCCTAAATGAGGCAAGGGTGTAGAGTTACATTCAAGCTATTTTAAGGCATGAAGATTTTTTTTTTTTCAAGGAAAATACACAAAAATATGTAATTTTGGCGATCAGAGATGAGTTTTAAGGGATAAAATGATTGACTACAGGGAGAGTATAACTAATGACAAACTTTAATTTGTAAAGAATAATCTTACCTTTTGGTTTGCAAGTACTCTCATAGTAATCTGTTGTGGACCAAAAATGAACAAATAATGTCATGTGAAAGAGGTTCATACAACTTGTGCACTATAGACTAGTGTTGAAAGCCACAACAACCTAAATGTCAGGATTTCATGTCTCAAAGCTATTGTATGGCTTTCCCAATACCTGGAATATACAGTAGTCAACATTTGAAGAGGATAATAAATTAATCAAAGTTATCCTAACGGTTATAGTTGTAATTCATGTATAACTTTGATGAAAGGTTTTGATCAACTTCAAATGTTGACTACTGTAATACAACAGGGGTATGAACCTCTCCGTTTGCATTCCCCAGAAAATTAAAAGATAATTTTAACAAGTTTAGAAAGATTTGAGATAATGACAAAGCAGGAAATAAAGCTATAAAAAATCAAATTCTGCCCTAACAGAACTGCTACACACTTCATAGTGTAAATTGTGCTAAATTTTACTGGAGGTATTATTCCCCATAGTCTGATTCCCCAGCGTGACAGGTCTCTGGCTCAGACAGAAGTATTTAATATTTTGTACTAGTGACTCCATAACAGCAACGTTCACCACCTCTCATCAGAGCCGTCACGATCCAAATCCAACCTTTTAATCACAGTAATGGCTGCTATCTGCCCCTGATCTGTGTCCACGCACCCAACAAAAGCCCTAATTTCAATGATGTGCATGTAGTATATGTGTATATGTGTATGTTTGTATTTATGTGTGAATGCTTATGATTGTCAATCTGTTTGCAATTTACAAGAAAATTCACAAAAGAAATAAAAATTAAAGCTCTTCGATATGTCCTGCCTAATTTCGGTTTCAATAGGAAATATATCAGCACAGGACAGAAAATCAGACTCAAGCAGCTCTGTGTTTAAAAGACGTCTAATAGCCGTCCAAACACAACTTTGACCTCTAGGCTAAAACAATATTGGGCGATCAGTGAAAATGTTATAGACATCTAACCATAGCATAGCCCAAGAATAGATGCACAGGCTATGCATAGAACATGTCAAAGAAATAAAACAAAATACCTGGTATCACTGTTGACTATAGCAAGTTATTTTGGCAAAAACAACATGTAACCAAATTAAAGGTTATTTTGTCTAGAAGTGGGTTACTCATAGCCGGACTACATCGGGTCTAACCGAGAAAATGAAATGACGGCTATTGCTTGCTGGGCTATTTATAGACTTCAGATTAAGTGTTCTATTTTTTAGATGTTTCTATTGAGGAAAAAGATATCATGTGATCCCATGAACAAGTCAGAGATTTCACTAATTTCGTATCAAATTCTTCCAACACCAAATGATCTGAATTCCTATCCACATTTATTTTATAGCTCTTACTGTAGATCAACAATTGTCTGCTAACAAAGGACTTTTAGGACAAACATCTGAGACATTAAATGACAAGCAAATGAGGTAGGCCTACATCACAAGCTATTTGTCATAAAATTCAACCAATATTCCTTCATAGTCGAGAATGCCATATTTGAACTGAAGTATAAACTAGATTAGTTAAATTTAAGCTAAGCAGAAAGGAAGAAAAAGTGGAGACAAATAAACAAAATGGATACTTCAATGGAAGAACACTAATAAGTTTCCAGATCTATGAAAGAGCAGCAGGACAACTGTCCTCAAGGAGTTGATCTGTTGTCTGTCTTTTTCTACAACAACAAATCAATCCATCATGATGTCGCCACTGGTCTTCCTCAAATGACCCGAATACAGTTCGCATGAAGTTTGAGACAACTCTTAAATACCCTTTGCTGAAAGCGCATTCATGAATCATTGGCAGTAGCCTAGAGCTGCAATTTTCTTGATTAATTAGACACGGCAGTTAATTAGAAGCTTTGAGCCAAGACTTCTGCTCTCCAAACAAACATATGATAAAGAAAATGCTCAGCATATTTATCAAAATCTTCACTTTTCAAGCTTGTGAAGTTTACCAACACTACATAAGATATTTAAAATGTAGAAGTTTCACGGTTAATAAAGACCTTGACTACATTCTTGCTATAAATAATCTTCAAAAAAATCATCGTCAAATCATAACTGTAAACATATAAACATTGTTTATTATGATATTTGCCCCCTGGATATGCCTTATTAGAGGTTTTTCCAAACTAATGCTCATACTTAAGGTTAGAGATTTAAACTAAAATTAAATACAGTATTGTACACTGTAAAAAAACTTAACTCATTATTTTGAGTTATCTTTTTGCATGTTTTTTTTTTTAGTTTAACTAACTTATTTCGATAAGTTGAGGACAATAAAACTTAAAATTTCTTGTTGTCTGGACAATCTAGTTAAAAAAATAAGTTGAAATAACTAAATTGCTAAAATATTTTTTACAGTGTATAAAATACAGTATAAAAAGTAAATACAGACATGAATGATTCCTCAAATTTCCAAGTGATTAGATGAATTTTAGCTTACCATATGATAAAACAAGCAGAACAAAATCATTAATCCTACACTGAAAGACTACTATTTCAACCTTAAGTTTTCAATACGTAAGTAAGTTATTTACTGTGAATGTGTAAGACTTCGGATTTCATGAGCCACTTAAATAACTAGAAGATTGCATGGCCATGTTAGGTTTTATTGTATTTTTGCTCATGTTCATGTGTTTCCTTTCAGTTTAGTTCGCGTTTCCACGATTACTGGAATTACTGGATTACTGCATTCAAGCCATGTCGTAATTACCGTAACGATTCTGAACTGTAAAAAGCCTTCATGGACTTGTAGAACTTGTGTGTTCGACTTGAAGCGGCGCTGTGCAGACCGATCGGTGCATGACATCAAAGTACCATGAGAGCAATTCGAAAGCATACAGAGCTTTATTTACGGTAATTACGACATGCCGTGAACGCAGAATATGTTCTCCCTGTTTGTTATGAATCCCACATGTATCTAGTTTAAATTCTCCTGTTTTGTTTAATCCTCTTTCAGTTCATGTCATGATTAAGGGGATGTTTACACGACAAACTTGCACTAAAAAGTTCCTCTGTCACAAAGATCCGCCAAAATGACTAAAAACACTGTATTATTCATGCCAGGCCAGTAGTTGGCGATGTCACTTTGTAAAGAAACATTACGCGCCTATAAACTGAACACATAATACGCATGTGAGTAACTTGCACTTTGAAACCCGATTTCAAAAGCTTGCTTTTCAGGCTGCCAAAACGCTGTTGTCATGTAAATGTGTGGCAAAAAGACAAAAAGTTTTCAGTTTTTAGCTGATAACGGTGTCATGTAAATGTGCCCTTAGTGTGGTTAGTGTGAGTATTCATGTATTTTCCTGTTTATTAAAGTATCTATGTTAGAATTCTGCGTTATGCATCTCTTACCAAATACCACACTTGACAGAAGAGTAACAAAATGCAGCAAATGGTAAAACTTGCACTACAACCCAGTGTGTTTATGATAATAAACTGAAAAAATATGAAAACAAATACCAGGTGCCATTTCAAACTGGGAGTAGCTGACACCAGAAACCAGAGCATGTTTTTACCTGAAAAAGAGTAATACAAAAAACGAATATCGTAGAGACTTGTGAGCAGACAACAAGCAACCACACAAAAAACACACATTAACACACTGCACACAATAACAAACACAGACCAACACAGTGACCACAGTAGTCCAATTCATAAGCAAATTCAAATTCAAATCTTTTGAAGCAATTCATTTTAGTCAATCAAAAAAAAAATCATACAACCAGTGTAGTCTGATTCATGAACAAATTATTCTTTTGAGTCACTCCTTTTAATGACTCAATCAAAAAGACTTACTACCTCAGTCTGATGAATCCTTTATTGAATTAACTGACTGAATTCATAGCCTATATAAGGTGATACACTGCATACTCTTGTTTCATAAAAACACAACTCCTGTTGTCTTGCGTCTCTTGTATTAAAAATGACCTGAGAGGAGGAGTAATTTCTTGAACTAAAAGTTGTTATAAAATTGAAAGCACATTTAAATCTTGTATATTCAAAGTAATTTCAATATTTGAACAATTTGTACCATGATATCGTATAGTGATGTCTTTCTGTCCCCTGTATAGACCATGTTTTGAAGGTCTTGCTCTAGTGTGACTCAATACTGATGGATATAAATCTCTCATTTGACGGAGGGAGAGACAGGTTTTCCAAATCCGACACACTATTCTTGAACATCTGAGCAAATGCTTTCCACTGGCATGAAGTGAGCTTTTAGCCTATTTCCTTAAAGGAATGTTCCAGGTTCAATACAAGTTCAGCCCTTTCAACAGCATATGTGAAGTACCGTCCTTTACCACAGAAATAATTCAGACACAGAAAAACACAGAAACACTCATCCCTCGGTTTGTAAAAACAAGCAAAACAAAAGAAAACATTTATCATAAATGAACATTCAATGGAAGTTTTAAAAGCGCAAACGTGCAGCTTTTTGTTGAAGCACTTATATGCACTTATATTAATTCTTCCATTCAAAATGTGTTTTTTGAGCTGCAAAGTTGTAATAATCCTTTAAGCGGTGAGTCTGTTCAGCGGATGAACTACTGACATAATGCCTTTGTTTGGATTTTCCTGTGTAAACAGAGAAGGTTTACATGTTTACTGGCTTCACATGCTCATAACAGGCATTGAAATACTGGATACAACTTAACATGAACTTCTATGGTAAAAGTATTATATTTATTTATTTGTATTTGAACAGATCAATACAAGTTAAAACTAACAGCGTTTCATCAAATCCAGAATCTTCCTGTATTGTGCATGCTGTGCAACTATAAGCAACTAATAGGTCTATAATGGGGGATTTCACACAAATACATCATTCAATAAGGAGAGACCGATGGACTTCACACTGGCAAGTGAAAATTGTATTGCTGACAGCCTGATAATTCAGTGTCTCGATGCATAATAATAGCAACTGACATGAAAAAGTTCACATAAAAGCATTACCTAAAAATCAACAAAAAATAGCCACGATTTTCTCACTTGAATTAACTGTCACAGACATCAGTGCAATTACTGACCATTTAACGCACAATAACGGCAATTAGAGGAAACTCTGACAGCTAAGGTGCCTGTAGACACTTAGATTCTTTAGATCAACTAATGCAATGATTATTTATTCACAAAGAAACCTGTAGCAATCTTAGATCAAAATGTAATCTCTCCATTGACCCATTGCATGCCATTTCTAAATGACTAATGCTCACAGATGCACCTCGCAAAGTGATTTCAGTCCTCAAAACTCTTACTGTCAAACATTGGCCCTGGTGATTTGCTTTCACTTTCTCTTACAAACTCAATTTGAGTTTTATGAATGGAAGCCAGCAGCTTATTGTACCAAAAGGTCCTCTAATTTTGCAGTTAAGAGCCTGATGTGTTTTCTAGACCCCCAGACTTGGTTTAACAGCTCAGGGCAAAGACAGAGTAATTAAGGCCAGAAACACGCTTACGCAAGTGCGTGAACACAAACACTTCTAAATACGCAAGCTCAATTTTATGCGTCAGAAGACAATTCATGGCACAATACAAGAACGATTTGCCGCAAGGGGTGCAAAAACATGCATCAAACCAGTGGTTCTCAACTGGTGGGTTGCAGGTCTGTTCTGATAGCAGAAGGGGAAAAAACGTATGCTAAATTGCACTGTAAAAAATAACCCTGTAAAAAAAAACGGTAAACTACTGGCAGCTGGGGTTGCCAGCATCATACAGTAAACATACGGTGTGTTACTGTTTTTTAAATTAACAACTAAATACCGTTTTATCAGCTAAAACTGTAATTTAACAAAACGGTATTTAGCTGTTAATTTAAAAAATAGTAACACACCGTATTTTTATGTTATGATGCTGGCAACCACAGATGTCAGTAGTTTACCGTTTTTGTACAGGATTATTTTTTACAGTATGCGCATATTTAGGTGTCGCGTTTGGATTTTGGTTCATGTTTATGGTTTCATGTCTTTTATTTTGTAGTTTTCATAGCCATGCTTCCTGTTTGTCATGTGATTCCAATATCACGACATGTGATCCTGTCTTGTGTTTCTGTTAGCACTATAGGATAGCACATTAGGATAGTAAAATTAACAAGCTTTTAAACTTTTAAATGGAGGATAAAATGCTTACAGTACATGTCGTTCTTCAAACTCTGTATTTGCCGCAGATTAATTCGTCACTTCTATATGTTAGTAATAATGTAAACATGGACAGGTTGTGATGCAAGGTAAAAGAAAAGCTTTACTTTTTTTTTTTTTTACAGGATTATTTTTTACAGCATACGTTTTTTTCCCTTCTGCTATCAGAACAGACATGCAACCCACCAGTTGAGAACCACTGGTTAAATATTAAATATGGGATACTGGAGCAAAGCCAACTGAGAAACACTGCATTAAATTGTCATCTTCTTCATTCAGTTTTCTCTTTCAGCTGAACTGTAATACTTTGAAGAAAATCATGCAAGTTTGTAAAGTTTTGTATTTGCTATTGAATTTGTAAAGATAAACTTTTGACATGTGTCTAGTAGTTACTGTACCCAAAAAATAAAACGCTATAAAATAAAAAGGGTTAATGTCACATGCATTTAAAGGGAACTAGTGCCACCTTAAATCTTGAGATTTGATAGCAACATGCACTAAAAACACACCTCTTTGACCTAGCATACACATAACACATTATAGACTTCTGCCGGAACCGGGATCACTTCCCTTATATCCTGATGTACTTGTTACATCATGAGGAGGATGGCGTTTACGCTAATATTAGTCTCTCTGTTTATTCCAAGGTTTACCGCAGTCCACCGGATCCAGGCCGTATCCGGATCTGATGAAGGACCTGCGCCTGGACACGACGACAACGCAGTCCTGAAGTGTCAACTAGTCTCTCCCCTGTGAAGGCCCCTTTCTCCTTCCCTTTACCTCTGTACAGATAAAACGTTGTCGGGATAATTACGCTTCACGTGGCTACCGCGGAAGCAATAAATAATTCTTTATTATACATTTTTAAGCCCAGACAAGTACTTTGGTGAGGGTTGGATTGTAAAGAAGGACTACATGCCTGCGCACATATATATTCAAACGCACATACCTATAGACTAAACACGTGATGCGCATGAGCACACTGTTTTCACAGGTTTGCGTTTTTGAGGTTTGCGCAGAGATAACCTTTTTTTTTCAAAATCTTTCAAGGCTTGCACCTTGGGTTTGCGGGGTTATTTCAGGGTTTGCGTTCTCGAGCCACCAGGCACTGTTTTGTGCGATTGAGTGTTTTCTGTTAGAACAGTGTCGTGTTAGCTGCCCCTAAGTTAATAACTAATGATCTTTGCAACGGAAGTGAATCAATCAATCAAAACTAACTTTAGCTGGACAATAACTTTATTCTAGAGCTGCTGTAAAGATTTACAAAAATGTATTATTATCAATGTAAAGCTGCTTTGAAACAATCTATATTGTTAAAAGCGCTATATAAATAAAGGTGACTAGATACAAAAAGTATGTGTCTGTGTAGGGGATGTTTTTTGGCCAAAGCCTATTCATGGAATAAGGCCTGAAATGCACTTTATGCAACTATGCAAATGCAGACGCCCCTATTTTGCTATTTTAAAGGTGCCTAATTTTGTTTTGGAGGTCTCCTGGAATATATTTACATGACACTAAATAATTTGCAATGAGTTTTAGACAGACTAAAAATGCATCTCAATGAAGTTCAGGAGTCCACCAAAAAATATCTGAAATATTAATAATTATATTTGAATTTCCCACATTTTGTTTGCTTGGTTCACCTAATTAGGCACGAGGTTTAAAGAAACGCATTTGTTGTCAAAAAACATCAACATACTCATGTTGAGTTCAAAAAAGGTTCCCCATCCCACATGTGAATTTCACTGTTCTATTGTTTTATAATCTCATCTGATGCTTTTGGCAAGAGGCAATAAAATTCCTCTGTTCTACAAGCATCTGGGTCTCTGGCCCATAAAACTAAGAGTCAGCAAGGGATCTCTGTAGAGTTGTATGCCACATAAAGACGAGCCGTTAAAAATTGAGTACCTGGAGCTGTTTCATGAGCCAGAGCACTAAGTCTTATCATTAAAAAAACATGCGGTTTGCTACCGTGTCCCATCCAGCTAGAACGGCCACAGAAACGACATTCACAATTATGCAACTGCGGCACTGCTGAAGTGCTGATTTTTACTGCAGTTCATGCGGTCTGTCGGGGCTTATGTGGCTCTTCCATTGGAAGTTCTGTGACCGCTTTGTAATCCAAATGAGAGCGTGTATGTGTGTGCGTCTCAGAAAAAGATGTCCGAGCGACTCAGAGAAAGACGTGAGATTTGTGTATGTGTATGTATGACTCCCAGCATGCTCTCTGGAGCACTGCATTGCATTAAAGGTCTGCTCATAGATGTGTCATCTCTGTCTGTTAAGCGGGAAGGACGTGCCGTCTTTAAAGTGAGCGTCTGACAGGGAGAGTCATTACCGTGGGGTGAAGTAAAAGCTCATTTAACTCGGCTGTGATCGCGTTTGCCCTGACCGTGGAAAGCACGAGATACGGCCCCTCTTGCGTCAAGACAGAGCTAAAAACAGAGAAGTGATAACACATGCTGCATCCCAATTCACATACTATCTGTCCTAAACAGTATGTGAGATTAGAATTAGTGCATCCCAAATTATAGTTAGTAGAGCAGTGAGCCAAAGGTGCCAGGATGGATTTCGAAGTGTGCATTCGTGCATGCTTTGTTTGGCTGACAAAAGCCACAACCCCTTGAGGATGAGAAGAAGAGTTTGTGACTGTGCTATTTTTAATTTTTTCAGCTGTAGAAAATGGTGTCGAATACACAGATGATACTGTCACTACAGTTTTTTTTATGTACAATTAATAATATATTTTTGTTAAGTCTACTCAATGAGAGTCAATGGGGCTCAACATTGTTTGTCCCCCAACGCTCTTCAAAAAATCCTCTTTTTCAGAAGAGAGACAGTCATGACATAAGGTTTGATTTAAAGCTACAGTCCGTAGCTTTTCCTCTTTGTCACCATCTCTGTTCGAAATCTGCAATTGCAGTTATTCGTGGAATTATCATCTTTACGTGGGTTGTAAATCGGCATGAAACAGCGCGGATGAACACAGTGTTTTGAGGCGAGTGCTGCTGTCAATCACCGCGCTGTGTGGATACTGTCATTCAGAATCACAGATTCACTTTTTGAAAGTTTGACCAACATAAGAATTTTCACTGGAAAATGTCTTTTTTGTTCTGATCAACTAAGGGGGAAAAAGCATTCGACATGACAAGCGATCGTTAGATTTAATCAACGCGATTTACAGCAACCGTGCAAATTATACGAATTTGTTCTCAAATTCATGTTACCAACATCAGCATTGCGTGACTAACGTTACATTTAATGTGTTTTATGGTTACCTGTGTAGTTCAGAATTCATATTCTCCATAATAGCTAAACGAGAAAGGCACAACAATGGAAACTCCATAACTGTGTGAATTAAGAAAACAGTGGTACTGTTACACGATTGAACTATTGAAATGTCTTACTTGTTAAGCAGAAAAAAGCCGTCTCTTCTTCCGTTTTGAACCCCTTCAAAACACAGTTCACGCACCTTTCAAAAGCCCAGCCGATGTGTATCCTTGTGTTCACATGAGACGGTTTCTTTCTCTTTCTCTTTCCACCTTAAATCCGAAGTACGAAGTCTTTTGGGTTATATAACTGGTGAATCTCCAGTTGACACTGATGATTGTTGTTTTTTATTTAATTCACTCTAAAAAATGCTGGGTTGTTCTAACCCAATTTTGGGTCAAATATGGACAAATGCAAACATTGGGTTAAAAATATAATTAAGAAAATGTAACCCAATGGCTGGGTTTGTCCATATTTGACCCAAATTTGGGTTAAAACAACCCAGCATTTTTTAGAGTGTTCGTTTATGCATGCAAAAATATGCATACTAGATATTCTATTGTACATTCTAAAAATGTTATGTAATGTAAATGTAATTTACAATCATAAGCAAAGTACATACTTTCAGTGCGTAGCAGAAGTATGCGAATTGGGACACATTCATTCCTGACATGAAGACTTGAATAAAGCCTTTCCACAAACGACAGGTGTTTGGCATCACAAACATCAAAGACATTTCCAGAACTCAAGCATTGTGCTCGCAATCTGTCTCATGATATTTTCATGATGTTCTGACACATCAAACACATTTTAATGATCGACTGTGTAGAAATATCAGTGAAACAACAGGCTTTTCGTATGCAAAACATGGGCTAAATGGCTGTTTGAAACTGTCCCAAGCATATTTAAACAACAAAAACATGATAAATGGAAAGAGGTGGCTGTCGAGCCTTTGTCCACGCTTCAGCGAGCAATCTGTAGACTGGAATAATCACTCGCCGTGGTGCTGTGCCCCTCATCATACAGACGTAAAAATGTCCGTTTAATGAAGATCCACTGTACCTCTGCTTTTGTTCCACATTCGTTTCAGACTTTATTCCAGATGTGTTTAATTAGAGGGTTGGCTACAGACAGCTGTCCCCACAGACTCGGCCTATTGTCTAACACCTTTCTGTCATTCACAACAGCACAATGGGATAACTTCCTGTGAAATTGAAATGCACTTCATTGTTTTTGTATATTTATAAGTATATAATACATATATTATATTTTTGGAAATATTCCAAAAGAGAAACATTTTGAATATAGACACCGTGACCTGATTTTTCAATGTTTAATTAAGATGAATTAAGATTCTATTTCAGTCTTTCTACTTCAAAATGCCATGTTTAATTCAATGCATTACTTGTAGTTTCTTTGTAATCATTTGAGAAATTTAACAGAGGGAAAATTGTTTTAAAGTAAATCTCACACCATTTTTAGTATATGCTCACCATAGCTGGAATCAAATTGTGAAACTTTAATATACTGTAGTACTATATGCATGTACCCATAAGGTATTATAAAGAATATCATGGTATTATCATCAGGTTATGTCTATCATAACTACACTATTATTATAGCAAAAAGCCTGTTTTACCCGTGCCTGATTCAAATTTTTCAGCTTTAAAGGCATTTCTGACTTTTTATGTTTATGTTTCATATACCATACACAGTTAAATATGAGAATATACAAATATGACTTTGACATCTTATCATAACCAGCTTATGGGATCCCCTAAAAAATTTAAATATGCCTTTGACAAGGGCAGAAATCAACTTAGGGGCTTAGCAATGGCGCTGTTAATGAGATTACAGAATTTCCATGACAACTGTGAACTGGAAATGCTGGATTTAGGAACAATAAAGCTGTATTTTTTTCTTTGATCAATTACAAATAAACACGTAAGGCCTTGGTGTTCATGCGATTAGTTTAATCTGACATCCAAACGCAAACTCAACTTCATCTCAGATGCTTCCCCTAAACTTCATTTGGCGAAATAAAATCTTTTTATATATAATCTTTTTAGATATGGGCCATTCTACATTATTGGTGCAAACTGCTGTCCCAGAACTAAAAAACACATTTAAAAAGCATTTAACTAATCAAGTCTTAGATGTTTACTAAGATCCTTCTATTATCTATTGAATCCCACAATAATATTTAAAATATCAGTAAGCTTAATAATATATATATAAAAATCATAATTTATTGTGTACTTTCAATTGGGAGGTGACTGTCCTGAACCCCAAACCCATAAATTTCAACTTGCAGTTGTTTTCAATTTTTTTCCATTGTTGTTTTTAAAATATCTTTTAGAGGTTTTTTTTTTTTAAAGTAGATCAAAAATTGCTTTTAATTATTTTAGATTTTCTTTGTAAATCATGAAACTTTATATTTAGAAAATGTGTCCTGCATTTTCATGTGACTACCGAGTTGTTTCTGTCCATTGGCGGAGACTGGTTTTAACCACACCCCTACATTTTTGATCAGGAAATATTCCCTCTCTCTCATGGCTTCTCTTTCATAGTAGATAGGTACCATCATTTTGAGGTGAATGTGTTTAAAAGACTGAAAATCGGTGTGTAACTTTTTTTTGTAATTAAGCAAACTTTTTTGGAAGTAATTCGATAAAATGTTTTAGTTTAGAGTTTTTCTGTAAAGTTATGTTTCCTTCTCTAAAATTCTGTAATGTGATGTGGTCGCTACCAAAACATTAATGTCTCTAACGAAAATATGCAGTCAGATTTTAACTGCATTAACTGCATTAACACATTTAATGTGTACCTTGGATATTATACAATTTGCATACATTACAAAATTTGTGCAAAAAAGAAACAGGAAAATTCAAGATGTTTCCAACTCTGACTTTGAACCAATTCTGTAGAATGGCCCATATACAAAGATGGTGCAGTCCTACTATGAATGATAGAAAGCGCAACACACAATATGGCACAATAAGTTCAGACTTCTAAATAAAAGAGGTCCATACGGTCCAGCCTAAAAAAATTCAGCTTTTTGTAATAATTTGAGCATTTAGAAACCAAATGAATGAGGCCACTGTTGTCAGATTTCATTGGTGATTTCAAATATGAAATTGAATCGTAAGCTTGGTGAACAGCTTTGGACAGTTTGATGTTTCCCCATTCAAAGATATAGGAGCTGTATTTGCATTACTGAAACAGTTTTAAAGATCGCCTTAAATTACTTGGCTTAAAGGGACTTTGATAAAAATAGACACAAAGGAGTTAATTTTCAAGTATATCAAGTAAGTTGTAAACTGAATGTAGAGAGCAGCTCAGATCATGTGGAGAAAGGGTTTAGTTAATATCTATGATAAGCAGAAGCAAAGCAGAAATGTGTTCTCCCGTTGCTGCCTACAAGAATCAGATGAGATTAAAGAGATCTCATTTGTGGTTTTATTTCCCAATGGTCTCTCTTGAAAATGTTTTTGTTTTGCCAAAGCATATCGATTAAGATCAATCGGCGATCATTACGAGCTTTGTTCTCAAATGAAGTACGGGCTCTTTATAGCTCAATAATGCACCACAGATGGGCTAAGGGAGCACAAATTGTAATATGACATTCAAAACAGCTTCTCTTGGGGTCTTAACCAGAGTACACTGAACCGTAGAAGCCATATAGAATCCCTCTGACTATGTTGTCTTGTTCCATTAGGGAAGAGCTAAAAAAAAGCTTTATTAGTCTGTCACTCGGTCGACTCTCATAAAATCAATTTCCCATTTCACCTTACAAAAGAGAAAAAAAGCCTCTACATGCACTGAGAACAATATGTCCGCTTTTCATTTCGCTTCAAACATAAGAACCATGTAGGAAGGGATTTGAGTCTTGTGGAACCCGAGGATATAGGGAGCAAGATAGCCCTCTCAAAAAAGCTTACACCAGGGGAGCAAATCACACCATTCGTCACAGACATTCTCTCATTCTCGGGCAGGGTGTCCAATGCCAGGAAGCCATGTGTTCTCAGACGAGTCTAATTTTGCACTATGAGGAAGCCACCAAGAATGACCCTCTTGGGAGGAATTTGTAGCCGTTTCAGGACGAAAAAATAGTTGTTCACACTTGTTTCAACCTCCTCCTGCATTTGTTTGCTGAAGGAAAAATGTGCACAGGTTTTGTGCTTTGTTATGGGTACAATTCTGATCATAAATGCTTGCGGTTGCCAATTATGCCCAATCACAACCTTGTCCCTGCCAAGCTGTTCAGTTCTCGTTGTAGTTGTTTCTCCATGCTTTTGTTGTAGCACACACACTAAAAAAAACTCTGATTACACAAATGTGCTCTCTAATCTTCGTCCAAATTGAGCTTGATCCAACAACAATGCACTCACCAGTTTTTCAGGCAAGCAAATTGGACACTGTGAGTCACAAGTTCACTCATGCATATGCAAGATTTATTTCCAGAAAATGTTTAGTAACTATGATTGGGCTGAGATGATAAGAGGTCATATGATGCACGAACAATGTGGAGTTTAAATCTAACTGCAAAATCTTAAACATAATAAGCAGTTGCCACAATAATGACAAAGTAAAGGTAGTTCAACGATGCAAAATAAAGTATCACAGGGTTTTAAAGCCCTGCGTGTTTTGATGAGGATCACTAAATATGATTGCTGCTCAAAGTGAATATGATATGCAATGATAGTTTCCCCCACCATGGCAAGCATCACGGGAGGTTGGCATTTCGAGATGCGGATGAAACATTTGTCGCCACAACACATGGAGCTTTGTAATGTCAGCCCAGTGTTACTGCAGTCCAGACGCGAATTTTCCAAACCTTCCCATTAAAATTCAACGAGCGCAGAACGCAATTTTAATGACTGCTGCACCAAACAGCACATACCACTGCAACATCATTTGAGAATTGAAAGTTTGGTACTGCATAGAATTAGAATCTAGAGCTGTTGAGAATAAAAATTAGCCTAAATGCTTGCCGGATTTAAGAAAAAGCCGAACTAATATTCAAAAGCCTGCGGGATACCAAAGAGATAGAGGCTGAATCCATGATTAGTTGGTCTATCTAATCCTCCTCGTCAATTAACGCAAGGTTCTGGCCTGTAGGCATCGAGATCCAGTCAAGCATCCATTTTCAAGCAGATTGACAGGTATAATGGGGCAAACCCTAAGGTATGGGTGTACAAAGGAATAACAATTATAGGGTCAATGTGAAAGTCAGACAATCAGACTTTCAAACTAAAACTACCCATCAAATCAAAGGGAAATGAAATGCTGATGTAAACCTAAAATTATTTGTAAAATCATAATTTCTGATTTGTTGTGGTTCCAGGAATTCCAGATTGTAGCTCCAGGACCAACAAAGATATTGATCCAGGAACATGTCGAAAGTTTTCAAAAATGCAAATCAAATTTAATGTTAACTTAAATGTAAATTTAAGAAATTCATTGTGATCATACAATTATATTTTTTTATTTAGTTTGTTTAAAGGTTTAAACCTCATGGATGGATGGATGGATGGATGGATGGATGGATGGATGGATGGATGGATGGATGGATGGATGGATGGATGGATGGATGGATGGATGGATGGATGGATGGATGGATGGATGGATGGATGGATGGATGGATGGATGGATGGATGGATGGATGGATGGACAGATAATAAATTGAATTTTGCATAACCCTGGTATATACAATATATTGATTTGCTCACTCACATACATGCATATGGGTTCTCACCTCAAACAATCGCAGGACATTGGCCACCATGATGGACACCGAGCTGCCTGACGCCCCTATCACGCCCACCACACGCTCAGGCTTGCGTATGATTGGTTGTTCGCCATTGGAGCAGCGGATGTCAGACGTGTCTTTCTGAATGAGGGCCTGGACAAATGTCAGAGACTGCTCTAGAGCGTAAGTGTCCCTGGAACATGTATCAAGAATCCGAGCCCCTAGTGTGATGTTGGGCAGTAGTTCTGGGTCACTGTTGATCTGGTCAAGTGCGTACAGCATGGCCTCCATCCGGTGGATTCCTTTCTCTTTCTTTATTTCTCCACATGGGACTCCTGCGGGACCCCTGGAATGGACTGGGAAAAGGCCTCCCAAGGTGATGTCTCCAGGGATTTTGATGGAATGTGGGTGCGAGTGGTGGTGAACCGATGAACACGGGCTTAGCCACACCCACAGAATCCACAAGAGGCTTGACCATGTGGTAGATTGGCAGCTGCTCCAGCTTAAAACACGGAACATCCCGACCTGATGGTTCAGTAAGAACGGAGGAGGGTGTGACGTCATAATGAATCAAACACGTTAGTGTTCATCCACTATCTGAGGAACCTGTAGGAGATAAAAAAAATCATGAAGAAGCATAGGGGAGCATGTATTAGTGATGCTTTCTTTGACTAAACTAGGGCAGGGCTAGTAACGATTGACTAAACGATATGGGGGGGGGGGGGGGGAGATTACAATACTAATATTTCTGGCTGTCTTCATTTCTCTATTGACATTTCCATATAAAAATTTCGTTTTATTTTGATTAATCATGCAGCCATAACTCTAACATAATGCAAGTCCTGCATGCTCTTTTGACTCTGGTGTCCAATCCAAATAGTAACACACACAAAAATGAACAATGAATCAAATTGGCAACCACCCCACATCAGTGTGTTAGAGCAAAACTTGAAACTTTTTAAGTGTCACTCTTGCAAACTTGAGTTTTAACTCTACATTCTTACAATGCACAGTTCCATTTTATGGATTCACAACATGCTCTTATGACAACAATTCTACAAGTGTTTTATGGAAATAAGTGTAATTTGAATGTCTAGTACTCTCTAACTATTCATGCACAATGTATAACACATCATAAACAAGAGCAGATACAATATGCTTTAAAGAACGCAGGTTTCATTCTGAAAGCATCCACTGGGAAAAGCACTGCATTGAAACCCTGTGAATGGAGAGTGATATAGGCTGGCGTGTGGTGAAGCTCCAGGGAATGGATCCCAACTGCTCTGATGTGTACTGATTGTAAGACCAGCTGTGGTATGAGTGCCTCTCCAAAGGGTTCAAAGGTCAATGGAAGATTGAATTTGCTCAGAAAGCAGCAAGAGAAAAGACAAGATTCGGCTAAGAATGAGAGAGACTGTATAGCCAGTAGCTAAATCTTCAATACAAGAAAAGTTAACTTTGAGGCTGAGAGTGTGTAGAATATTGCTCTTCTCTATAGGATGATCACACCGTTACTCAGAGATGCAAGAAAGAGTAATTCATTGGAGAAAGATGAACAGACCTGTATATGAATGAAAAGATATGATGAATCACCATGAGAATCAAGATGGTGCTTCTTCAATGATTTTGACAATAAACTAACTAGTTTATTTATAGATTCAACACAGGAGAATTCTGTCCCATTTGTCATTTTCCTGAATCAACAGATGTCATCTCCAGCATATCTCTAATGATTTTGTTTCACACTGTAGCATTCTGTGGAAATGACAGTGATGGATCCAAAAATGTGTCTTTGCTGATACTAATTTCATACCAACCCTTTTATGTATCCTAAATAGAAACGATTTTTAATATTTTACTATAAAACAGTATCTATTACAGCTTGACTTGAATGAAAATGACAATAAAATATTCTATTCACAAGTAACATTTACTTTCATTTTTCTTTGCACATATACATATGGCATTGTTTGATTATTGTGTTGTTGTATCATTGGTCAAGTCACTTTTATTTTTATAGCGCTTCTTACAATTAAAGGTGTCTGAAAGCAGCTTCAGAGAAATAAACAGGTAACAGGTAACAAATTAACAGAATGAATGATTCAATCTTCATTCAGGGGCGTAGGAGCCATTATACGTGCACGGGGGACATGTCCCCCCCACATTTCAAAATCTAAGTTTTGTCCCCCCCACTATTTCCCAATGTAAGATTTTGTTTTGCATTGCCTGCCTATCTCTGCCAATTTCTGAGTCTCCAAATGAATCCATTCTGCAACTTTTAAATACATAATTCAATTTTTAAAAACGTCCGTATTCTTCAGCTGCTTATGTCATCAGTCGACCATGATCGTGCACCGCTAGGGCATGCGCATCTAGGTGACACGGATAAATGTACTCATCCTGGGAGATCCGTAGTTGCACGGGATGTGGAAGCGCGCAAAAGTTCCAGAAATGTACAAAAAGTGCCCTGGCCTTGAATGACAAGGTAAGGAAAATAAGACTAAACCAAAATTAAATAACCAAGACTTGGTTGGTAATTTTCTCAGGAGATGTTTTGAGCATTTTACTTCAGACACCGGATTATCAGCAAACTGCCAAGAGAACTGCTAGCTGGCTACTCAAAATAAACTAGTAATCTATTCAGTCAGCATATTTGTGTTTGATCTGTGTGAATTAATTGAAATATAAGACTTGCTAGACCTACTTTTAGCTACCAAGCAACCTTTCCACAAGGGATAGATTGATTTTATTTTTTAGTATTTTATAGTTAATGGAAATCAAATCAACCATTTATTTGAGTTAATCAGTAGGCTACATGACCCCCCTAGCATTTACTGTCCCCCCCAGGTTCAGAATTGCTCCGTCCTACGCCCCTGATCAAATATGAGACAAATTCAAGTTCTGCTGTAAAGAAGCATTGTTATTCAGCTCATTTCAGGTCAGTGGTGATTCAGTTCAGTTCAATAACTGTGAAAAGTTTTTTCATTATGAAGCACAATTTTGCTATAAAACAGCTCTAGAGAAAACAATAGTGAAATTATTAAACTTCTACCAATAGTGTCAATGCAGTCAAATCAATAATATTGTTGAATATTAAGTTGGTAATTAAAAAAAAAAAATTAAAGACTTTATTAGGAAAAAGTAAAAATATAAAAGATATTAAAATTTATAATAAAATTATAATAACAATAAATGTTCCATTGGTGCTCTGACCCAAAAAAGGCATTTGAGAAGTAGCAAGAAAATTATGAAGGTAAAAAGCTTTAACAGATTTAACACTTAAATCTGCTTTAACACCTTATACTAATTATTGAATCAGACAGCCAAAGTCAAAAGCAAACTCATTTTTGTTTTGTTGCAGCACACAGTCAATAGTAAACAATAATTCCATTCCGAACACAAGCCATGGTTTATGTACGAGAGTGGAAGGATAAATCATTGGGGCTGCATCTGACAGCTTTCAGAACCTCTTAGTAGAGAGGCATTACATTTTGATGAAAATTTTACATCACACTCCAGAGCACAAGGCTGTAGCGAATGCATCTGCCTTTTGCTGCAGTTGTTTTGCGTTAGCTCAAAACTGCAACATCTACTCAGTGACAGGTGTTCAGCAGTAAACTTCAGATATCGAACACCGGAGTATACGTTCTTTATGAGCCTTGATTGCATTTACAGTAGGAACTGGATATTGCATTTGCTTGGAGTAGCCTAATCAAATCCTAAACCCTTATGCTCTTTTCGCCAGCTTCTTGTCCTGCCTGCCAAAGGCTTTTTCTCTTGCCTTCCCTTTAAATTCATTCAGCTAACACAAATCAGATTGAATATCTAGAGCAAAGAAATAAGTCTCCCTTACTGTTATCAAACATTGTTTCCCCCTTACATGAGCTGGAGATGTGTGTGTAAAGTACCAGAGCACCCCATTGCTACTTCTGAAATTAAAAGACATATTTAATATTGCAAACTAATTGTTTTGAAAGTGGGTTCATTTCCTTGTGAGAAGTAATTTGATTCCAGGCTGGCACTAAAGTGGCAGAGGCACAACGTCAGGTGGTAATCGAAGGAGACAAGCTTTTCCCTCCGCTCTCTCTGGTAAATATCATTTTCACGGTGATAAAACATCATTTGAAGCTGTTAAACATAATGGGCTGTTTCAATAATCCATGGTGGCATCATCTAATCACAGTAATCACTGTTTGTGAAGGACCTCGCATGGTTGGCGCTCACAGCACAGGGGCCGCATGTTGTAATGTGGCATCAAAATAAATGCAAGACCGCTTTGTGCATTCAGACAGGGCGAACGGTTTTCGTAGGACGCCTCCCAATGCTGATCCCATCTAAAGAAAGAGACAAACCTGTAAACAAGCAATAAAAGCCACCAATGAAAAAGACCACCCCATGATAAAAAGCAGCATGTTTATGAGGCATTTGAAAAGGGAGAGGAAAACGCTTTCTAAATCATTTGCACATCAGAGGCAGTGTAGCACTCAATAATAGCCGACTATTATAATAGATTTCTGTCTTTCACTGAGTTTCTTTGCTTTTCCTTCAATATATCCAATTAACTTAAGTATTATATCACTAAGAATTTGAATTAAAGTAGAAACCTAATTATTAGGAATGGCCTCTGCAATGGAAAAAATATAAATCGTTCATTTCTTAACACAATTTCTTTAAATCCCTCAGCCAAAAAAAAACATTTCTGGTATTTTCATATTCAACCAAAATCCCAATTTCATTTTGTAGTCTGTGAATAGAGGCCTAGTTAATGCTTTTTAAAATTCATCAGCTGAAACTATTAATGCCCATTCGGGTGTCTGGGCTGGTGACAAATGGTGAGGTCATTCCCAGCGTGACATACTTACTCAAGATAATGTGATCACTCTTCAGAAATGAAGGGCTGGAATAATGGATAATACAACAAATCATTGGGGGCTTTTTTCCATCGTATTAGACCTAAATCGTGCAGCTGATATCCATTAGGAGCCGTTGGAGAGAAGTTTGAGAGAACTCGTTCTGAAATGATAGACTAGACGAAGTCAAAGTGACCAGCCACAAAAGAGGGTGTCGCGTACAGGAATTGTACCTGGATTAAGATGGACCATTCTGCAATAATGAGGTCAGCAGTTCGGATATAAGCTGAGAGTCTTTGCAATAGACTGTCCATAATAGTTGTAACAGACACTGGGGGTATTTTGAAAACCCATTCATCTTCTTGTTACCTGGATATGAGGGTTCATTCAGGATATAATGGACAAAGGGAACTTTGGCAAATCCTACATTGCGCAGAAAACAAGCTAATACCACAGCAAAATGTGGACCAGCCTCAGATGCCGCCCAACATGAGCATACTTTGGTGATGTAATGATGCATAAAAGGACAGGTAATAGTCCGCATCAGGCAAAAGGGCGAATCGAGGGAGCGCTGTGGCCTCAAAAAGATCCCTTCAGAATCATGCTACGGTCTTGCTGGATTCTGTAACGGTCACCAGCTGGAGTGCCTTTGAGAGCCACCAGAGGGCACTCCACATCAGACTATTGTCATTCACTCATAAACTACATTTCCCATAACTCACTGTCCGGACTTATCATCCCTGATTGCATCCACCTGTGTCTCATTACCTTGCCAGTCTCAGCCTATTTAAACCATGTACACTCATTCATTCCCAGCAAAGTCTTGTTTAGTGTCACACTGCAATTCCAAGCATTCTCCCTGGTTTCATGTCTCTTGGATCTTGGATTTCTCCCTTGTTGTGTTTGTTTGTATGGACTGCCTGTGTTTGACCCTGCCTGTACTTTGGATAAGTCTTTGGATTACCCTGTTCAATAAATACTGCATTTGGATCTGCAACCTTTGTGTTTCGGGGCACATAAGTGTCTTATTTGGGACAAGGCCTATGTCATGCCACCAATGCTACACATACACAGCTTTTTGGTTACAGAAAAATTGTGAACTACTAAAACCATGATAAACTTGTAATGTCATATCTGGGCATTTCTAAATGCTACTAGAAAAACTTAAATATCACAACCAAGTTTAGGTTGGTTAGCCCCTGCTGGTAGACGCTATTACTATAGCGTTGGACACAAAAACATATTCCTTCACTGACGAATTCAAAAGTAGCTGTATCAAGGAGTTTTATTTATGTACTAAGTAAAGAAAAAACAAAATAAATATCAAGGTTTACATTTAATTCCGTAAGATTTTTTTCTTCAAGACCTATTAAACTGTCTACTGCACTCAAGTAGGAAAAGTAACACAAAACAGTAAACTAGAATCAAATCTATGCATATATAGAATCGAAATATGATTTAAAATCGAGAATTGATTTTTAATCGAATTGGGACCTCAAAAATCGTTTTGAATCGAATCGCGAGGTACCAAAAGATTCCCAGCCCTTATTTATTTGTACACCTTGATTTGTATATTATGTTAAAAACTTGAAATAAAATATATACATTTTATCATACCGTAAAAATGATTTTCCCCATCTTCCTGACATCATTCATGGCAGACGTCAAAAGCCACTACTGAAGATTTTGTTCAGTCCTGTGCTGCCATCAGCCAATCGGAGTTATCATTACATCATTTTCTTGCTTCTCAACAATAATTAGTCTCACTATTTATGGCTTTTATGGCTCAGGTGGTTGGCAAAAAAAAAAAAAAAAAAAATCTCCTGCATATGGAACTAAGTGCCCATGAGTACAAAAAAAATCACTTCTGTCGTGAGGGATTTCACATGAACTCTTGCTGATTTTTCTATGGCCATCTCACAGAGCACACGCGTTATCAAACAAAGATCACACACTGTGATTTCTTGACTTTATGCGAGAGAGCAGAGGGAGCAGCTACAACACTTTTTGCAAACATCCCTGACAACACATGACATTGTGTTCACACAAACGGAAGACTTTTAAATGCTGACCTCTCATGCACAGACGCATGACACAGCCGACAGGGGGTTCACTGTTGCAATGATAATTCAAAGAGACTCAACAGACCTCATAGCATGGATTAAGAAACTAGGAATTCATCCTACAGGACATGGAAAGCAGATAAAAGGAGCTTCAGACAAATGCACAAATGAGCACAAAAGTCATCTATATTGCTATGTTTGTCAAAGCCTTACAAGAGCTAACTCCTCTTTTGTGTAATCATGGACACGTCAACGCCTATGAATATCTACATTATGAAATAATGCATCATACTGTTAATGCAGGGTTGGCTCACTACACTAAATTTGCATAATAGAGGCACATCAAGTAAACAAAATCCATACAGGATTAAAGATGCATTGATAAAATGATCAGAATGGCTTTTCCCAACAGAGAAAAAAAATTATTAAACCCCAGCCCATTTCTTCCACTATGTTGGCAAAATCTTGAGATTGCTCTGTGTTGACTAAATGCAAAAAATTTGGGAAATCTGCAATTTCAGCAGCATTTGAATGCCAGTTTTGTGAACAGTCACTATTGAATTTGAGAAAGGCGTATCACATTCTAACATAAAATACCTATAAAACATGATGGGAATGCCAGAAGTTTCAGAACAGTCGAATAAAGGGTAACACTATAATATCCATCAATTACATTAACAAACATTATTACATTATATAATGCTCAACATCTTTAATGTCGTATTAAAAATGTAATAAAAATTGTATTCCTATATTTATATTCCTATTCCTATATATTCTTATTCCTATATTTTACGAACTAATCTGTTAAGTACGGCTTATTTGCCTTTACAAAAAAGTATGATACAGTGATGTTAATAGATAATAGTAAATAATACATACTGAATGCATGATTACTTACCATATGCATTTACCATATACAAGGCAAGGCACAGTACATTCTATTCCAAGGCACTTCAAAGAATATCATAAAATAACCATAATGATAGTTTCCTAAAAGATGTTATTATGGTTCTTTGTCCCAAAAACCTATTTCCATGGTACAATGCATAATATCCTAAGCATATTCAGTTGCACTTTATTTTCAGGTGTCATTGTTGCATGTAGCCTAATTATGCATAATTTAGTGTTATTTGTACTATGGTAAGTACATGTAGCCTAACATGTAACAAGGACAAAATAAAGTGTTACCGCATTTTCAAATAGCATGGAATTTACATTGTAGGCTACTTCAAGGCACTTCAAGGATGCTATATCATGATCATAGTACTGTATGATTGATATTTAAATTCATTTACTATTCCGCTTAGTTTCTTGGAGTAGCTACCGTGTTGCATGAATAAAAAAAAGAAAAGGAAAAAGGTAATAAAACATGATAATACCATGGTACTTTTTGTCCGTCCATTGTATCATGTTTTAATGACTTCTTTAAAAAAAAAGACTGAAAACCAAATAAACTTGGTGGGCGAGCGCGACAAACGACATGTGTTAAAGATTTACAACACGACAAAAACTTAAGATTTACAACACAAACATTATTGTCCGATTATTTTACCTGTTCATCCTGATGTTGAACTTTCTCCAAGTCTGTCGAGACATCCACGACTTCTCCTCAAACCCTCGAATAGCCTACATTACGACTCACTCAAACCACCTGCAGATTTTGGCATTTGTTTAGTTCTCCTATGACCTATAGAGATCACCTATGACCTGTTTAAAGAAACCCGGAGCTCTTTTCCATTTCTTTCATTCATTCAGTGTTGCGTCCCTCAGTTCTGTCCGCGTTCTCGCCTCGCTCTGCGTTTTCACCATGAAATGAGATTCATATCGAACATGCAGTATTTCTCAACACTGTGCCGCTTCTAATCTCTATCAAATCTCCTAAAAGCTCGATTCCCCTCCCTTCCTCTCGCTCTCCAAATGTGTGACTCTCTCTCTCTCTCTCTCTCTCTCTCTCTCTCTCTCTCTCTCTCTCTCTCTCTCTCTCTCTCTCTCTCTCTCTCTCTCTCTTCACTCCACGTATGCTGTCATGCAGTTTGTGCTGGTCACTCTACCCCTCATGTTCAGTTTGGGGAGTGTTGCTGTTTATTTTCATCTCTTTTATTGTAATTTTCTGCAATAGGCTATATTTTGCTAAGGACCTGAAGCACAACTCGTAATTAGAATGGAGTTACATTACATTACAAAATACATGAGTAGGAAATAGTGATGGGGAAAAAAAGCTTCAATACTAATTTGATTACTGGGTTTTGATTAGCTCAGACAAATCTATTGAAATCAGATTATTTAAATGGTAAAAAGTCTGGTAAAACATGGTAAAACATAAGGTCTTTAAATTGAATTTAACTTGAAAAGAAATTTACTTTTTTAAATAATAATGTAACAAAGCAAAAAGTACTTAAAAATACACATGTACATACAGCTTAATTATAACAGAGAAACCATCTGTTTTATGGTTTTCTTGTCAATTTACAACAAAACAGCTTCCAGCATCTTTGTTATGCCACACATTTTAATAGATTTATAGACGCAGACCAAAAAAAAAAATCCTGTCATTGATCCATACATCACTGTGACTGCAAGAATAAAAACATGAAATGGTAAAGTCAATCTCCACAGAACATAACAGAGCATGTTATGTGCTGTACATTTGTAATATTTATTCATGGCAAGAAACAGATTTGTTAAAAATTCACATTTAGAGTTTGGTTCAAATCTTTGTGAAAAAACTCAAGAATCATTTATAAATCAAATAAGATCCTACTGTATACAACATCATTATTATTTATTAATTTATTCAATAAGAATCTGCTATATCTGCTATTACACGTTATGCAAGTAGATCATATTTGGCACATGTTCATTTACATGTGCCAGTCAGTAATGGGTTTTCCCAACTTATTCAGTCTTATTGAGATTTTTCTTTGCCACTTTCACCTTTGACTTGTTCACTGGGGTCATTGAGGCTCTGTGAGGCTGTATGGATGTATTGTGCAACTGAAAGAAAAAAGAAACGATTCAATTAGTATTCCCTTGGGGTTTTCTTTTTGTGATTCAGTACCTTTAACAACACCTTCTGTTCACTTCAACCTTACCGGTGTGATATCCTGTCAAAAGCAGAAAAATCTCTCACCTATAGTGGCTCTAGGTTGAGCAAACACACAAAAGTGAATAAAAACCATCTGTTTTCTGTGTAAACGCTGAACTGATGACTTTAAAACAACTGCACTGCATCATCAGCCAGAAAGCCTGACTTTGTCATCCAGAAGCTAAAATGAGGTCTAAATGCTGATTAGCAGGAATGTTTGGAAAATCTGCATAAAGAGATACAAATCAGAAGCCAGGCTTAACTCTAGAACACATTTTGCTTCATGGAATATGTGCAGGTCAAAACTGACATGGGATATACTATTTAAGATAATTTAGAGATTTGGGATTTACTTAGTTTGGGGACAAATTTGTTGCTAAATTCTAAGGGACATTTAGAGACGCCCTTATTTGGAAAAATTACCACATTAACCAAATTCTCAATAGCCTAAACAAATTTGTTGAATAAATCACAAATCTCATGCACTTTTTTTGCACTCTTCTAAACACATTCTCACTCACTAAAACACATATCGCACTGTGATGCACGAGAAAGAGCAAGATGTGGACAGTGGTCAAGGCTGGATCCGACACACAAGGGTTTTTCCCTTTGCCTGGGAAGAGACGACATTGCCTGTGATGTGGACAGAGTCCTCAGGCTGGACCCAGAACAAAGACGTGATGCTGAGACGGAAAGAATCTCTCACTGACTTTGATTTTGCAGTTGCACAACTCTTGTAACACTTTCATTTAGAGTTTGCAGTTGGACTACTGTATTTTTACAGTATGCAAGTGCTGAATAAACAGACATTCTGTTATATTCAGTACAATACTATGATTGCAGTGCATACAGTATACAATTTATTCACCTTACTACTGTAAGTTGTTTTTTAAAAACATTTTTTACTGTTACAATATTTTTTTTTTTTGTAACTGCATGCTTTGGATCCTGTGTTCTCAAATTTTTTATGTAGTGTCTAATGAAAGATCTGTAGTGTTTATAATATTGACTCGCTGTGTATATGATCTAAAAAGCATTATTTGATTTTGAGCACAGATAAAAAATAGTTTTGAGGCCCAATTTGATTTTGCCCAACAGTCAGATGTTCTCTGAATGTAGTTTGAAGATTTGGTTTTGTGTTTAAGGTTTTGAGAAAATGGGTGATGGTTTTGAGAAATGTGTTTTAGCAATTCAGAAAAACTGTAATACCAGTGTTTGGGGTAATACTGTTACGAATACTGCTCGGAGATAAGACTGTGAGATGCAAACACACGTTTTATTAAGTGTAATCCATAAAACAGGCATAAGGTCAACACCACAGAGCAAACCATCCAGATAATAACAAAGGTTCAAGGCACAAGCAAACAGGGAAATCCAGGGAGATAGGATGACAAGACCATGACACGGGCACCAGAAGTAGCGCTCAGAAATGCATTCTAACACCAACACGATTTTTCAACGCGTGAGTTGAAACAGAGCTTATAAAGCCCAACATTTACCAGCCAGTGACACACAGGTGTCACAGTCTTCGTCTGCACCTGTCTGTCTTCGTCTTCACTACACTCCCCAGAATCCTCCTTGTCTCCACACCTGAACTCACTCCCTCACTTACCAGCCTGTCCCTCGTTATCATCATCAGTGTCACCTGTTTTCACCTTGTTATGTCTGATTCCTCCGTGTATTTAGTTCCCTTGGTTCATTCAGTCTTTGTCGGTCAATGTTTGTTGTTAGCCCGTGTGGTGCCCGTGTTCCTGACTTTCTGCCTGTGTTGTATATATATTAAAAGTGATCTTTACCGATATTCTGGACTCCTCGTTCCTCTGCCTGAACCACACCTTGACAGATTGACCGACCCCAAGGAAATGGATTCCTTCGTTGCAGTCCAATTGCTCTGCTTAGAGCAAGAAGATCGTCCCTTGGAGGATCATCTGGCGGATTTCCTCCGGCTCGTTCCCGCCACGACCTTCCCGGACGACAGCCTCTGCAGCTTCCTCTATGCTGGGCTCAACACCGCCACCAGAGAGCTGTTGTCTGGGAAGGCTCCCCAGGTGAGCTTCGCAGCTTATGTGGAGTGGGTGCTGGTGTCCTGCGGATCTCCCTTCACCATCGATGACGGCACCAGCCCCACTCCACCACCCGAGCCTTCCTCATCGCTGGTTCCGTCCAGCCCCGTCCAGCCCGCTCCAGAGACCGTCCAGCCCGCACCAGTGACCGTCCACCCAGAGACTTCTTCACCGCTGGTCCCGTCCAGCACAGAGCCCTCACCGCAGGTCCCGTCCAGCACAGAGCCTTCACCGCTGGTCCCGTCCAGCACAGAGCCTTCACCGCTGGTCCCGTCCAGCACAGAGCCTTCACCGCTGGTCCCGTCCAGCACAGAGCCTTCACCGCTGGTCCCGTCCAGCACAGAGCCTTCACCGCTGGTCCCGTCCAGCACAGAGCCTTCACCGCTGGTCCCGTCCAGCACAGAGCCTTCACCGCTGGTCCCGTCCAGCACAGAGCCTTCACCGCTGGTCCCGTCCAGCACAAAGCCTTCACCGCTGGTCCCGTCCAGCACAGAGCCTTCACCGCTGGTCCCGTCCAGCACAAAGCCTTCACCGCTGGTCCCGTCCAGCACAGAGCCCTCACCGCTGGTCCCGTCCAGCACAGAGCCGTCCAGCACAGAGCCCTCACCGCTGGTCCCGTCCAGCACAGAGCCTTCACCGCCAGAGACCGTCCAGCCGGAGACCGTCCAGCCGGAGACCGTCCAGCCGGAGACCGTCCAGCCGGAGACCGTCCAGCCGGAGACCGTCCAGCCAGAGACCGTCCAGCCAGAGACCGTCCAGCCAGAGACCGTCCAGCCAGAGACCGTCCAGCCAGAGACCGTCCAGCCAGAGACCGTCCAGCCAGAGACCGTCCAGCCAGAGACCGTCCAGCCAGAGACCGTCCAGCCAGAGACCGTCCAGCCAGAGACCGTCCAGCCAGAGCTTCACGTCAGCCACGTCCAGCCAGAGACCGTCCAGCCAGAGACCGTCCAGCCAGAGACCGTCCAGCCAGAGCTTCACGTCAGCCACGTCCAGCCAGAGCTTCACGTCAGCCACGTCCAGCCAGAGCTTCACGTCAGCCACGTCCAGCCTGAGCTTCACGTTCCCTGCAGCCCTGCCGAGCCTGAGCTTCCCTGCAGCCCTGCCGAGCCTGAGCTTCCCTGCAGCCCTGCCGAGCCTGAGCTTCCCTGCAGCCCTGCCGAGCCTGAGCTTCCCTGCATGCCTGCCGAGCCAGTGCTTCGCGTCACGCCTGCCGAGCCAGAGCCTTCCCCGCTGGTCCCGTCCAGCCCTTCAGAGCCTTCTTCGCTGGTCCCGTCCAGCCCTCCAGAGCCTTCACCGCTGGTTCCGTCCAGCATAGCCGGGCCTTCACCGCTAGCCCAACCAGAGACTGTTCACGTCCCGTCTGCCCAGCCAGAGACTGTTCACGTCCCGTCTGCCCAGCCAGAGACTGTTCACTTCCCGTCTGCCCAGCCAGATACTGTTCACGTCCCGTCTGCCCAGCCAGAGACTGTTCACGTCACGTCTGCCCAGCCGGTCCCAGAGCCTGTCCCTCATCCAGTCACTCTCCCCAAGAATTTTTTGGGGGGGGGCCATAGGTCATCGCCATGGCCACCCGAGGGGGTCTCTCCGCCATGGCCACCCGAGGGGGTCTCTCCGCCATGGCCACCCGAGGGGGTCTCTCCGCCATGGCCACCCGAGGGGGTCTCTCCGCCATGGCCACCCGAGGGGGTCTCTCCGCCATGGCCACCCGAAGGGTCCTCACCGCCGTGGCCGCCCGAAGGGTTCTCACCGCCTTGGCCGCCTTCACGTCCTGCTCCGCCCTGGCCGCCTGCACGTCCTGCTCCGCCCTGGCCGCCTGCACGTCCTGCTCCGCCCTGGCCGCCTGCACGTCCTGCTCCGCCCTGGAGGCTTCCCCTCCTAGTTTGGTCACGCCCTGGCCAGCCTTCAGGGCGCCCGCCCCCCCACCCCTTTGATGTTCTACGGCGCGAGGTCGCGCCTTGTTGAGGGGGGCGTTCTGTCACAGTCTTCGTCTGCACCTGTCTGTCTTCGTCTTCACTACACTCCCCAGAATCCTCCTTGTCTCCACACCTGAACTCACTCCCTCACTTACCAGCCTGTCCCTCGTTATCATCATCAGTGTCACCTGTTTTCACCTTGTTATGTCTGATTCCTCCGTGTATTTAGTTCCCTTGGTTCATTCAGTCTTTGTCGGTCAATGTTTGTTGTTAGCCCGTGTGGTGCCCGTGTTCCTGACTTTCTGCCTGTGTTGTATATATATTAAAAGTGATCTTTACCGATATTCTGGACTCCTCGTTCCTCTGCCTGAACCACACCTTGACAACAGGTAGAAGTGATCAAATTATAATGAGTCCAGTAAATGGGTTATGGGAATTGTTCATGATGGGAAAGCAAAGGAGATCATGGGCACTTCAGCTGGTGGATGTAACAAACACAGTAACGTGAGTTACGTGATCAGATTACTTTTTTCAAGTAACTAAAGTAACGCAATCATTTAAAATTTACACTAACTGAGATACTTTTTCAAATACTTTTTCACATTTATTGACTGACTTTGCATTTTCTTCAGCCTGAGGCTTATCCATTTCACTTTAGGTGTGAAAGAGCCTTTACATTTGCCAGAAAATTGAACAAACAAGCAAGCCCAGCCAAGGTGAGAAAAGGTTACGGAAAAGGAACGTAATGCATAACTTTCTATAAAGTATAACTTAGTTTGTATATAAAATAACTAAGTATCGCAATTATTTACTGCAATATTGTGATGCATTACTTTTAAAAGTAACTTTCCCAAACACTGGTAAATACAAATTCCCTTTTGATATAAAATAGCACACCAAATATTAAAACAATTATTTAATATGACCAAAGACACCTCAATGATGGAAATAACACTTACTTCATGGGAAAAATGTAGCAAAAAAGGAGATGCATTTTAAGGTTAAAGTAGAGATCAGCATTCTTCTGTGAGTCCATGCATAAGTAATTCCAGTGTTGTATTTTTAGTGCAATAAGGAAACTGTGCAGGGTCTGAAGACATTAAAGTTGCATAAACTCAAGGGGGATGTTCCAAGACCTGGAACCAACCGCTTAACACGGAAGCAGCTGATCATGGTTTTCCATGGATAAAAATATGTTAGAGAAATATAAAAAACACGTTTCAACCAAATGATAATAAATTGGAAAATGAAACAACTGATATAAGATTTAAAATCAATGTTTGATAAAGTGATGAAAGATGTAGTTCCTCTGCTAGAAAAAGTATGTGAAATTGAGGAGAACTGACTTCATACATCCACCAAGTTAATACATGAAGAAAAAGAAAGTCAGTTCTTCTGAGAAAAGCTCTAGCAGCATTTATTTGCAGATGCCACTTAAATTTTTTACATTTTTAAGTGTGGCACTTTAAGTAAGAACTTTTGGGGCTGCTGTACATCTGATCTACTGAATGAGCACATTAAATGCGTTTTAAGACAGATGTCCTGACTCTGAAATCTGAAGTCCTGACTCTTCCAGAAAATAGCCAGAGAGTAACTGGGTTCGATGTTGGGCTCAAGACCTATACCTTTATCTCTCCAAACAAGCCAGCAAAGAGTGTCTGAATTATTCAGTGGCAATTAGAGTACCAAACCAGCAACAGAAAAGATCCAGATCAGTTCACACTATTTATTTTCATTGATAACCAGTACTTGAAATGGGGGGAAAAAAATTGCTGCAGGTACTTCCCTTGTTTGTATAGCCTATTCCATCAAATGTCATTCTACCAAAATCTTTGAGGCCAGCAAGCAAGATATTATACCCTATTCATTGCTTCACATGCTATGACGTTTCTGGCCTAGATATAATTATAATAAACAGTAATGATGTTGAAAATGTTAAAGTCTCTGCCCACTAGCGTTTCCCAGAGATACCAAGGCTACTTTTCTTTCTTACAACACAATCTACCAAGAGCAGCACAAATTAGCATTTGGTTTAAGCCATGCTTTTTTTGGGTGTAAAATAATAGTGCAAATACCATAAATTGACTAGCGCAAACCTTAGTAAATCACCTTGGTGATTCATTTAAATACTCTCCTTATTTGCAATAATTTCAGCCGCAAAATTAACCCTGTCTATACATTTTCAGTGCTAATTTTTCACTGCGTGCCTTAAGTAAATCCTGACAGTAGTTTTTAATGCCAAAAGAGGGTTTGCGCTGGCCTGCACAAGTGCACAAACTTTTCATCGCAACTGACTTGATCAGAGTTCGGCACTCAGTGTTCAGTTTTAATACGCCAAGATAAAAATAGCTAAATTCACTTTACATGGTAGGCTATTTAAACATAAATGTGTGTCGGCAGTACACAACCAGCCTATAATAGTAAAAATCCACCCACTCCTTTTTTTAATCCCCATAAATCATAGGCAGTGTTTCAGAATAAGTCGTTTCTACTCTTTTTTTTTATTTTGCATTTTAATAAGAACAAAACATAATTTACATACAAGAGTCCATATAACCCTACATATAAGGGGTACATATAATTAATATATTTTAATATCAATTTTAAATTGTTCAAATTTTGGCATTTTTTCATTCCATTTGCCCTGACCCCGCTCTGTACAGTGAGCTGTACACAGTCCGCCATGTTTATCTCCTCGCCAGAGCATTTTACAGGCGAGTTCAAGTAAAATAAAATCTTCAACAGGTTAATACAGCAGTTAAAACACAGATCTAATTTACACATTTACTTGCTGTTTACATTCACAGACAGAACTGACTGTGTTTGTGAACTTTGTGTGTGTTTTTGACATAACCTTCCTTGAACGTGAAAGAGAAAACTTTTAGTTTAATACTCACGCGACGCGCCGTCTGACAGACAGATTTTTGTGCGCGTGATTGGGCTTTGTGCGCTCAGAAAAACAAATATCAGAAGTTTAGATTGATATGGCTTTAAAACGCATGCAGATAATAAGCTTTCATGATGATTAAGTACTGTAATGTCACGTGAGAGTGACCACGATAGAGATGATAATCGAAACCAAACAGATCTTTTTAGTTTTTGGTAGAGTATCTGAGGAAGGACATGTAAAGGCCCCGCCCTCTTCTGGAAGGGTGGGGAGCAGCAGCTCATTTGCATTTAAAGATATATGCACAAAAGCAGCATGGTTTTCCATCCATTTAAAGGAACACTCCGACTTTTTGGGACTTTAGCCTATTCACCTTATCCCCCAGAGTTAGATAAGTCCATACATACCTTTTTCATCTCCGTGCGTGCTATAAGTCTGTTTGACGCACCCACCGCTAGCCTAGCTTAGCACAAAGACTGGATGTAAATGGTTACAGGCACAGCTAGCATACTAATCCAAATAAGAGACAAAATAACGCAAACATTTTCCTATTTACATGTTGTGATTTGTATAGTCACAGAGTGTACAAAAAACAAAGTCACATGAGACACAGACACATTTAACCGCAGCACCTGAGACGCGCTCTCTGCTCCTCACCACGACGCGTCTCAGGTGCTGCGGTTATCACTCCGCCCAAGTAGCAGTGCTTCGCCTTCAGAGAATATAGTTCCCAGTATTTATACGGTTAAAATATGTCTGTGTCTCATGTGACTTTGTTTTTTGCACACTCTGTGACTATACAAATCACAACATGTAAATAGGAAAATGTTTGCGTTATTTTGTCACTTATTTGGATTAGTATGCTAGCTGTAACCATTTACATCCAGTCTTTGTGCTAAGCTAGGCTAGCGGTGGGTGCGTCAAACAGACTTATAGCACGCACGGAGATGAAAAAGGTATGTATGGACTTATCTAACTCTGGGGGATAAGGTGAATAGGCTAAAGTCCCAAAAAGTCGGAGTGTTCCTTTAAAATGTACAACATGGTATCATAAATTATCTGTAGGGTATTTTGAGCTGAAACTTCACAGACACATTCTGGGGAATGGGGACACCTGAGACTTGTATTGCATCTTGTGAAAAGGGGCATAATAGGTCCTTTTTAAAAAGAGGCTTTCTCAAGGTGTTCCATTCATTTGTGCTCAAGTAAATGCGTCTGTCGCGAGTAGGCCCTATTATGTCTAAGTCCATATTTGACTCGTTTTTGTAGAGATTTACTGAATTTCAATTTGAGTAAAAAGTCCCATAACGCATAATCATGATGAATATTGTTTTCATTATCAACCATTTGTGCCACTTGCTCTCTAGTACTCAGCGTGTCCAGGGAAAGAATGAGTCAATCTGTGTGAGAGAGATGGGAAGCATAATCCCTTTTAAAAGTTCATAATCACACGTTTTTTACCCCTTCTGTAGTGATCGACCCAACAGGGAAGGTTCTCATAACTTCCCTCACGTTCTGGCAAGGTTCTCTCAAAGCAATGAACATATTTTTTTACAGTAAATAAAAAAATATTTTTGTTTGCTGGGGACCCGTCAGTCACTGTAAAGAACTAAATAAATAAAACCGATGTTGAGAAATAGATGAATGCCAGAAGAATGACCAGCTACTGACCACTGATGTGATCATGCTGCATTTGTTGATTTTCTTTCCACTGCATTCAATAAAGCAACAACTAATATACATTATGTGTGCCTATTACAAATGCAAAGCATGTTTGGCCTGCGATCAGCAGTCTTTGACTGTAAAGCGTGCGAGTTCGACTCACACTGAGATAAAACCTCATGTCGTGGCACATTTCCCATTTATCTCAGAGTGAACAGAACCTCCTGCAGTTCAATTGCACATTTGCTTTCCCCCTACCTGATCAATATTTAAAATGTGTAAATAAATCATTAACGTATGAAGCCCCTCAGGTAGTGGAGAGTTCATTTAGAGATGATGTCAGTGTCTGCATTTGTGTTTGTGTTGCTTTGCGACTTCACCTTTGCGTGATCGAGCAAGTGCGTGTTTAGAAGGTCAATGCACCTTGAGTTATGTGAAATCCACTAGGTGCTTTGATTAGTGTGTGTGTGTGTGTGTGTGTGTGTGTGTGTGTGTGTGTGTGTGTGTGTGTGTGTTGTCATAGGGGCCTAGACAGATGGCTCTGTGTTTTATTCTCTCTGGTTCTGGCTGTAGTTATGGATGCTGTTTGAAGTTTGCGGTAACATAGTCATAGCTTGCAAACCCATTTCATTACCCTCTCCCAGTCTTCCCATTAATTATGTGGTCTGCTTTGACAAGACATTGTATCAAAAGAGAATAATTCACTAAATGAAATGGATTTGACAAATTGGACTAGAGTTTTTGTGATATGTTTCATGATGCCTAGATGCAGCGCGGGGATTGAGCTGGAAATAACATCAGCTGGAGTTTTCCTTGTTCTGCTGCATTGCTCTATGCACCCTTGTTGCTTTTGTTGCCTGTCGCAATCTATCCACACCATCATGACCCGTGAGCCGTTTGGTGTGCGTATAAATTTGGTGGACAGTGTACTGTCAGAAACGTGTCTTTAGTTGTCAGTCACAATCTGCATAAAACAAACACACGCAAACATGTTCCTCAAATGATTTCACATCTGTCAAACGGTTCTTGGTGTTTCAACTGGCCAGGACCCAAATGAACCATGAAGATGATTTATATAAAATCAAATAAAAAAAAATGTCAATTTAGGTTTAGTTCATCTGTGTATCACATCACATTTCCTCTAGACTGTCATGATGTCAGTGATAATTTCCATACGCAATGGCTCGGTATGATAATGCGCCTGCAATCTGTACCCAGATACTGCATGTCCAAAGCAATTTGCCTTTGTGTACATTATATTTTTTTCCCCACAGAAGATTACTTTGTTTTTTTTATCAACATGCACTGAAAAAACTGTAATATTCCTCTGCTGTTTTTTATGAGCAAAGAATTAAAAAAGTCTAGCAGTTAGAATTAGATCTAAAAATGACAGACTGAAAGGAATAATGACATCAAAGCCTAAACAAATCTTTGTGTTAAAGATTTACTTCTGTAAAAAGATTTGTAATACTTATACTCAACAAGGATGCATTAAATTGATCAAAAGTGACAGAAAAGAGACATTTATAATGCTTCAAATGATTTTTATTCCAAATAAACCCTGTTCTTTTGAACGTTCTATTCAAAGAATTCTGGGGGGAAAATGTATCACAGTTTCCAGAAAAACATTAAGTAGCAAAAACTGTTTTCAACATTGATAATAATAAGAATCAATATTAATAATTGAGCAGAAAATCTGAATATTAGAATGATTTCTGAAGGATCATGTGACACTGAAGACTGAAAAATCAGCTTTGAATCACAGGAATAAATTACATTTCAAAATATATTAATATAGAAAACCTTTATTTTAAATTGTAATAATATTTAACTGTTTTTACTGTATTTTTGATCATATAAATGCAGCCTTATTGAGTAAAAGAGACTTCTACAAAAACATTACAATTCACACACTGTTATTGGAATGCCATTTTGCCAAAAAGTTAAACAATTATCAATTGTCAAGGCCGGTCTCCTGTATTAGGCTACATGAGCTAACATAAACACTGCTCTCTCCGTGGGCACAGAAGCAAAGTTTGGTTTTAAGGAGGAGATTGGGTCTTCCTCCGCTTAGTGATGATGCCATTTCTGATGAATCCCTTGAGCCTGTGGCCCTGGTGTTCGGGGTTAAATGTGAATAGACAGATGTGCCAGAGCCAGAACTGCTGCAGAGCTCTCTGTAAACCCAAGCCATCCTCTTCAATAATGCAGGAACCCACATGTGACGGGCACATGGCCATGCATAGAGCCGAGCATCCCTGCAGGGAGGAACACACTCCTGGGTATAACGGTAGACCATGTCTTTACTTCTTTTGAACGCTTCTAAACATCCCTTCCTTTTCATTGTGCCATTATTTTACAGGTCTTTATTTATACCAGCTACTCAGTAATGCATTTTTGATGATTGGTTTGAAGGTTTCTGTAGCTGAAAGATAAATCTGAGAAGACCTGGGGAATGTGTGAAATTTTTTGTAGGTTTTTCTTCATAAAATGAGGCTTCTATAAAAATAACCACTATTTATTTATTTTATTTTTTTGGTATAGGAAACATATATATGTTCCAGCACTAACAATCCCATTAAATGCTTTATATTTCATAGTTAATGTTTCAATTGATCCCGTACAGTTACATTTGCTATCAGCAAGTGTAATCATTTATGTTCGACATACATAAAACATTTTTAAATGTAAAACCTAGTTTAAATTCAAAATCATCATAACTTTGGACAGCAGAATTCAGTACAGTAAATCATTTTTTTTAACACATATTGTAATATATATATATATATATATATATATATATATATATATATATATATATATATATATATATATATATATATATATATATATATATATATATATTAAATTTTTGCTATAATAATACCTATATTTTTTCTGACAAAAAAATATCTTTACTGAAAATGTTGAATAATTATCATCACATTTATTTATCATTAAAGATGCAATTGCATCCCTACCACATCCATCTTCTCGTCTTGAGAGTAGATTTTTCTTAATTCTTAATTTTTCAGCAATACATTACTGATCATGATGTTCAAACGTGTGGGCTAAGTTTTAACATTAAAATTTGCACATTATAACGTTAATTCTTTATTTAATGCCTTTTATATGACGTAAAATGCATTAGCTCCAATATTTCCTTTTCCCAATATTTACTTCCTGTATTTTGTCGCCCTCTACTGTTTAATATGAAGACTACAATAAAATAGTCATTCAAATAATTTTCCATTCTTGTAGTAATGCCTGAGATATATTAAATGCAGATAGATTTAGAATATTATTTAATGTAGTCCTAAGAATATATTTCACATTAAACCTATAATAAAATGTATTGTAATGGATATTATTGGACGCATTATATAAAAAGAGTTCTGTCTCTTTAAGAAAAACCATTCTGTCTTACTGACGCTTGATTTAGACGTCAGAGCTACTTTCTGCGCCACATGTGTTGAACGAGTCGATTAATCTCTGTAGTTTTCCTCAAAAACATCTTGGAATGGACTCAAATCTTTATGGATAAAGACAATATTTTATAAGAAACACTCTTTTAAAGTAAGAATTACTTCAAATAAATGTGTTTTTGAAAAGGTATTGACGTACACCGATGTTACTAACTTACAGCATTACATTAGATATATTAGAGCTGCAACTATCTGTTTTAGTGTGATTTTACAAGATATCCTGCATTCTTTTTTTCAGTCTGTAATAGTTGTGACAAGCAGTAATGGCTCTCCTGGAGAAGAATGACGTTACAACAGATCTAGAAACACAAGCTATGGCCAGTGAAGAAGAGTTAAATGACCCTAAACCAGAGGAGGAGGAGAAAGCAAACTGTGTCCAACATGCTGACCAGGAGATGAACTGTGAAGATGGTAATGATGATGGTGGAGCTCTTGAAGCGCGGATTAATGAAGAAGATGAGCTTGAGAAACCAACGGGCAAGAAACTTATTCCAGGTATCGTGTATATAGGACACATCCCTCCGAGGATGAGACCAAAACACATGCGGAATATGTTGAGTGTGTACGGAGAGATCGGCAGGATCTTCCTACAGCCTGAAGGTAAAAAACTACATGACTGAAATAAAGTTATTGTCTTGACTTGACTTTAAAAAACAACTACTTCTTTCTAAAACATACCAAAACTTTTGAACAGCAAGGAATGTGTCTGTATATATATATATATATATATATATATATATATATATATATATATATTTTTTTTTATATGCGTGTGTGTATGTATGTATGAATGTATATAGTATTATATATACATATAATGCATGCACACACATACACTGTCCGCTGTTTGGATTTAAATAGGCAGATGCTTAAGAATCAATGATTAGGTCATTATAGCTGTGATTATAATGTTTGTGGCATGTTATATGTTTGGTAACAGTTCTTGCAACTTTTCATTTCTTAAACAATCATGTAGAAGACATGACAATGTCAAGATCAAGCTCAAATTGTGAAAGAATGGTTGTGAGGGAGCATGAACAATTTTTACACATGAATTGAGTCCAGACCTTTAATTCATTGAAAGTCTTTGGGATGTGCTGGACTCTTGCATTTTCAAAACAAGTTTTTGACCAAAAATTGATGCACCTCTTGATGGTAATAATAAATGTGATATTTCCATCAAGAGGTGCATACATTTTTCTCACTTACTGTGTAAATGTGCATGTTTTCATGTTTGACCAACATTCCCACTAAAATCTGACTCTCTTCTAGATCGTTGTGTAAAAAATAAGAAAAAGAAGGCAGGGAGCAGATCATCCGGTTTCACTGAGGGGTGGGTGGAGTTCAGAGACAAGCGCATCGCTAAGAGAGTCTCAACCAGTCTGCACAACACACCCATGGCCAACAGGAAGAGGAGCCATTTCAGCAGTGACCTGTGGTCCATCAAGGTACATAATACAGATACACTGCCACAGAGGTGTGAAGAGTACCTGAAAACAGTGAGGTGCTAAAATATGGAGGAAATTATGTTTTCTTTTTAAAGCATATTCTAGTATACCCCAAAACAAAATCAAGACTTTGTAAAAGGGAAAAATAGGACCCCTTTAAGTAATTTACTCCTACTGAATGTAGGCTCAGAGATGCACTAGTCCTCAACACCTAACATGCCAGTTAAAAACAAGAAACTGTTTATTTGTGAGGAGAGCAATCCTGTTTATTTTCTAAAATCAAGATAGAACTGAACACCTCAAAATTGCAATCGACACAACAGCCTCTTAAATTTAAGTTAAAAGCTCAAGGTCTCACAAAGGGCATAAGTAAACCAATTTCCTTCAAAAAGTTATTTCAACATAACAGATCAATCAAATAATGTTGCACTTACACTGGTTTCTGTCACTGAATAATAAACACTTACCCTACACTGGGCCTCATCACTGGCTGCATGTTCTCATCTCATATTTGAAACACAAGATATAGTACCTTCAATGCCCTGTAGATAGCGACATCACTTATTTTGTAGCAGAAACTGCTACAGAAAAAGTTCAGTCTGGTGCAGAATGTAATGTGTAATTGCATTACCAGAGCCCGTCTACGGAGAGCCTGGCCACTCCCTATTAAGTCCTATTGTACCGAATTTTGGTTGTAGTTCCACCAGAGTTCCACTGGGGGCGATCGTCCGAGTGCAAAATGAATGGGAGTCTATGGAGCTAGACGGCTAAATGTGTCTCTTTCACCCGATTGCTGTTGAGAAATTTGTAGGTTTTGCAAGTTCAACACGGGTTATAGGTCGAAAGTTGAACGAGTGAACGAGTACTTATGTCCTTTTGATTTCTTACGGGTTGAGTTGTTGTTGCCCATAAGCACACTAGCATTCTGCTAATGATGCTGATTGGTCAGTGAAGGACTGATTACGACCAGAGATACCGCTTGATGGAATCGTGGCATCCGAAGCGGGACCAGAATGTTAAGAACTTTAGTCAAACAAAAACTCTTCTAGCACGTGTGTTTACCTGTGTCAGCTGTGTTGTCGATGCCTCGAGAGAAAAGAAGTGCAGAGCGTGAAAGCACCAAAGTGAATGAAGGATTGCCGTAAAGCAGTATCTCTGGTCGTACGATGTGTATGATGTCATTGACATTGTAAAAGACTTTTTTAAGCAAATAAGTGACTCTAAAAAATCTAACACCCAGCAATGTAATTTCTTTCCATCTCCTTTCGAATACAACGTTCAAATTACTAGACAAAAAATTATATCCTGAGAAAAGTGGATTTTGAGGGGTATAGCTCCATAGACCTCCATTCATTCTGCACTCGTCCTGTGAGCGCCCTCATATGGAACAGAGTGGAACTGCAACCAGTTCAGAAGCCGGAAGATTACTGAGAGTGGGAGTTCCTCCCCTATTAGACATCACGATTCTATCGGAGTGTACATGTACTATACTAGTTACATTTACTCAAATACTTTACACCAATGCACTACCGTTCAAAAGTTTAGGGTCAGTACCAGAAATTTTTTATAATTGCAGCATAAGAGACAACCCACACTTTTGAACAATATAAAATTCATAATGTTTTTTTTGTTTTTTTTTCTCTCTTTCATCAAGTATCTGCACCGGTTCCATTGGTGCCATCTCAGCGAGCGATTGGCTTATGAACAGACGGTCTATCACCAGCGTATGAGGACGGAAATCTCCCAGGCGAAGAAGGAGACCAACTTCTACCTGGCTAGTGTGGAAAAGAGCCAGAATCTGGAGAAACTAAAGAAGAAGAAGGAGAAGAAGGGAGAGGTTGTAGAGGAGAAGACATGGGACTACAAACAGCGTTCTACAGAAGAAGAGATCCACCTGAAACGGTTTAAGGACAAAGGCATATCCAAGAAGAACCTCCAGAAGGCACAAGAGAAGAGCAAAACCATCCAGGACAAAGCTCAATCAAACATCTCCCTCCTGGCCAAGATCTTCAGTAGTGGAAGGGCTCAGGAATGATGTGCTGAGAACATTAGGGTTACTGTCAGGTTTGGGTGATTCTGCAGAGTGGTATTGGCGATTACTTCAGATGCATTTTTTTGTTGTTGTAATTGTTTGCATACTTCTCAACATGCAATCTTTGAACAGATGTTCTACTTGTACTGTTTTTTTCTATCAAAGAACAGATGTAAAGCTCTTGTAGATTGTTCTGATTGACACAGTTTCATACTTTCAGAGTAAAACACTGTATAACTCACACAAGAACGCCCCACTATTGTGAAAACGGTGCTCCATTTTCCCATGAAAAGAGGCGTAATGTCCTCTGAAAGCATAATAAATTGTTTATTCATGAAATTGTACTCTAATTCTACCTCCTGCCTGTTTCCAAAATTTAAGTAATTTTTTTATTATTATTTTTAGTCTTTGTTTTTAACATATAAATTATCATTGGGTGAGTTTTTGGGGGTCATATCAATTACTCATTATTTTAATATTAATAATATTGTCTTTAGATATAAATTGTCCTAAGTAATGAGCCAATGGTAATGATTTTATTTATTGTATGAATTCAATCTCAATATGAAGGACTTCTGTGCTTAGAAAACCCCCCCAAGATTTTTAAGAGATTGAATTTTGTTTATCAAACAATACAATTACCTTCCTGAAAATGTTTACAAGATATCACAAGGTTGTATTGTAACATATCTTAAACCATAGGTCAGTAGAAATGGTGTACCATGACATTTCACAGCATTACGTTGTTGCCGTTTTTTTTTTTTTCTTGGTAAGGACAAAAAGATCAGTTTGTCTGATCCTAGAAGACATGGCATCACAAGACAGAAACATTGGGTATTTCAGAGGAATTGGCTTGTTCTTTTCCCCCTTGTTTCACCCCTGTTTTACACAACCTTTTATGGTAACGGTTCCTTTTACAGTACAGTACTTACAGTGTACTTACCTAGAAAGTACTGGCTAATATAAGGTAAGTACATGCAATAGGGGTAGGTTCAGGGTTAGTACCTAGTTATTACCCAGTAATTGTAATTACTAAAATAAGTACATAGTATGTACATGGGTAACTGGACTGTAAAAGGAAGCATTACTCCTTTTATGCTCATCTGCTTGTAAAATGAGACCTTCCTCATCCTAAGAAGACAGATTTCTCCAGGCCATCTTCTGCTTTGGTGTATTCCAGGTAGGACTTGTAGTACCGGCTCTCATAGCGTGGGTTGTTCCTCACATATTTCAAATATTCTGGGGCTCCAGGACAAATGACGTTGTCAGCCAACAGGACCGTGCCTTTTTTGAGTAGACCACAGTCCTACAATGTCATAAAATAAATACATTTGTATTTTTCCTTATGTTAGGATGATTACTTATGGGGTTAAAGTACACTCTTAAAGGGGTCATTGGATGCAAAATTCACTTTTATATGGTGTTTGCATATAAATGTGTTTTTTCAGTGTGTGGACAACAACGATATAATGAAAAAAATCAGTTCACTTCATTTTTTTTTATCCTCAAAAAGTCTAAACACTCTCAATAATCAGGCGTTTGGATTTTCTGAGCGATATGATGTCATAATGTTCATGCTCCGCCCACGACCACTGACCCATATCAGCATACTGGTGAAACTCGAAAAATTAGAATATACTAATTAGTTTTTGAGGAGGTAAAAGGGTGTTGTTTTACACAACCATTGAGGAATTTTAACCAAAGTATATTACAAACTTTACAGGAACACCCTAAAGAATCATACCAGCTTGTGGTAAATGGGCATCCAATGACAAAATGGGTTTTCCACTGAAAAAACGGTACTGTAAAGAACCTTTTGTGCAGTGGAAAACTTCTATGGACGTTAAAAGTTAATTGGAACCATAGATGACAATAAAGAATCTTTATTTTTTTAAGTGTGTAAAACAGTGTAATTTTGGGGCTTCTTACCTCAAGAAGTTTCGTATCTGGAACATAACGATCTTTCCAGTGGTCCAAAAACACAAAATCAAAAGATTTTAATCCAAATCGCTCCTTCATTTTGGGAATCAAATCACCAGAGGCTCCCTCCACTATAGTAACCTTTAAAAAACAACGAAGGCATTTTCAGTGCTTTGAGATGTCACTGCTGGTATCAACAAAATAATCACTTAGTTTGGCATTACAAAATGTTCTGTTTCCTGCCTTCAATTCAAACAAAACTGGCATTTGAATAATAAAAAAGGGCAATAGAGAAGCAACAGCGAAGATTAAAAAGCATTTGGTTTAACAGAAAAGATTTTGTTATTTTCCAACATCCCACATTTTTTGATGTTCTTTGTACTGTATTGATCTGTCCACCTAAAATACACTTTTGATGATGAGGATGAAAGAGGAAGGGAGGAGATGGCTAGATGACAGGATTTTGTTTAGTTTAACTCTTTTTATTGATGCTTTTCAATCAGAGTTACTAGAAGACAGACAATACAGTATTTGTTTCAACATATTAACCATATCCAACTGAAATTAAACCATTCCTTACTCTCAGTTACACAAGCAAAGAGGGGGAAATACAATATTAGTACAAGTTTAGATGTAAACTGTTGCCGACTACCCAATTTTATACTTTTGAATTACAACTATTTACCATTCACCTACTTAGCCCAGTGACCTGTGCCCTTATTTATAGACCACCAAAATATAATAAGGACTTTATTCAGGAATTTGGGACATTTCTGTCTAATATAGTTCCCACTGTGGATAATCTGCTACTCCTGGGTGATTTTAATATTCATGTCTGCTGTCCTTCCCATCACCTGGCCACTGACTTTCTGCAACTCATAGACTCATTCGAACTCATCCAACATATCAATGGTCCAACACACGAACATGGACATACCATTGATCTTGTTTTAACATATGGTCTTTCATTATGTAACATTGATATTGAGCAAAGCTGCCTGTCGGATCATATGTCTGTCTTGTTTAATATAATAGTGCCATATTTACCCCCTAATGACGAGAGGGATGTACACTTCTCTCGTGTGATTAGGCCCTCAACTATAACTGACTTTTCAAACGCCTATACAGAGTCTTTAACAAGGTCTGTTTTGGAAGCCCCATCACTTAACCTCACTATTGAGGAAATGACTTTGTTGTTTAATGAGACATGTTCAAATATCTTAGACTCGGTTGCACCACTAAAATCAAAGCGCCCTAAACGCAGCTCTCGCCCTTGGTTTAATCATCAGACCCAGGCTCTCAGGCAGGAGTGCCGTAAAGCAGAGCGTAAATGGAAAAAAGATAGGTTACATATCTCATCAGAAATTTTCAAGAACCACCTGTCTACCTATCAGTGCGCTGTCAAAGCAGCTAAAATTGAGTACTTCTCGGATTTGATAAAGAAAAATTCACATAATCCTAAAGTACTGTTTAATACTTTTAATAATGTGGTTAACACGAAGCCTCCTTCATATCTAGATGCTACTCCTGAGTTGTGTACACAATTTCTTGATTTTTTTAGGAACAAGATTGAGGTTCTATACTCGAGCATCCCCACCTATCATGCCTCCAATTCACTATCCTCTTCCACCGATCATGTTTTTATTTCTTCCCATTCTAGCCAAAATAAGGTTCAGTTAATGCATTTTAATCCAATTGATCTTACTACAATGACAGAGCTAATTTTAAAACTGAAACCGACTACCTCACCAGCGGATATTATGCCGACAAGTCTTTTTAGAGAGGTGTTAGGTGCGATTGGCCCTTCCGTGTTGACTATAATGAATAGATCATTATACACTGGCATTATTCCGTCCTGTATTAAGCATACCGTGATTAGGCCATTTTTGAAGAAGCCAAGTCTCGATCCATCTGAATTCAATAACTTTCGACCTATCTCTACAATACCGTTTCTGTCTAAAGTGTTGGAGAAGATCGTCCTTCTCCAACTCTTTACATTTTTAACAGACCAAGATCTTCTTGATAAATTTCAATCGGGATTTAGGACCCGTCATAGTACTGAAACCGTCCTCCTTAAAGTGACAAATGACCTTTTGCGCACCTTGGACTTAGGTAAATCCTCGATTCTAATTTTGCTCGACCTAACCGCCGCCTTTGATACAATCCATCACGGTATCCTTTTAGATCGTCTAGAGCACGAAGTTGGGCTTAGCGGTGTGGTCTTACGCTGGTTCCAGTCATATCTTTCAAATAGATCTGCATCAGTTAAAATTGGTAATTATTCATCTCCCTCAGCACCATCAATATGTGGGCTCCCACAAGGGTCCATACTGAGTCCTATACTATTTTCCTTGTATATGCTGCCTTTGGGCTCTATTTTTAGGAAATATGAGATCACATATCAATGTTACGCTGATGACACTCAATTGTTTGTCCCACTACACCCTCTCGATAAGTCATGCTCCAATCTTGTAAACTGTCTTGATGAGGTAAAGTGCTGGATGGTTAAGAATTTTCTCCACTTAAATGAGAGCAAAACTGAGGCTATTGTTTTTGGCCCTCTTAGCTCTTCACCACTCATCTCTTCCTATTTGGGGCCACTATCCAGTAATATCCACCCTGGCGCTAAAAATCTGGGTGTATTTTTTGATTATGAATTAAAGTTTACTAAACAAGTAAGTGCTGTGGTGAAATGCAGTTTCTACTATCTAAGACTAATAGCGAAAATGAAACCAATGCTTTCACGTAGGGATTTGGAAACTATCATCCACGCATTTATATCATCAAGACTGGACTATTGCAACGTGGTATATTTGGGACTCTCTCAGTCACTGCTGAACCGATTGCAGCTGGTTCAAAACGCTGCTGCTAGACTTTTGACCAGCTCGAGAAAGAGAGATAGCATCACCCCAATTCTAAAGTCCCTTCGATGGCTACCAATCAGATTTCGGATCGACTACAAGATCTTAACATTCGTTTTTAAAATTTTAAATGATATGGCACCCTCCTACCTTTCTGATCTTATCAATCTGCACCAGCCAGTAAAGAATCTGAGATCGGCTGAGAAATCATTGCTCCAGGTGCCGCGGTCCAGACTCAAGACGAAAGGTGACCGAGCGTTTTCGATAGCTGGGCCTAGGCTATGGAATTCCTTACCATTCGCCATCCGCACCATCCCTACGATGCATTCCTTTAAAACTGCACTGAAAAAGCACTTTTATATCTTGGCATTTGCCTCCGATCAAAGAGAGACCTAAATATTTTAATATTATGTTGTTGTGTTGTGTCCTATCTGTTTGGTTTTATTGTTGGAATTGTACAGCACTTTGGGCTGCACTTGAGGCAGTAGAAATGTGCTATATAAGAAATAAACTAAACTAAACTAAACTAAGTAAAATAATATTAAATAAACATATGTGTATTACGTATATGTGTGGTAGCAATAGGCAAAATAAATAAATTAAAACATTACTAAGGGGAAAAAAGGAAAAGGACTAAAACAACTTTTCTATGTATTCTCTGTTTCTTAATCAATCAGGGGCGCGAGAAAGGACAAGAACAGCAAGGGTCAAATGTAGTGGAATGGTTACAGGGTAACTTAGTGGAAACTGATTATTTTTATAAGTATAAAAGAAAAGGTTGCCAGATCGTGTGAAATTGTTTTGTTCTGCCAAGCATTGTAAATCAATTTTTTTCAATTTGAATAAACTGCAACAGGTGGGGAAGGATATGTTCATTAGAATAAGCCTTTTAGCAATTATTAGGCAAAAGGCTATAGTGCATTTGACTGTAAAGATGATAAGGACACCTTTGTGAGATTAAGACCAAATAGGGCCACTAAGGGGAATGGTTCAACATGAAATGAATGTATGAAATCCAAATAATCATATAAATATTTTTTTCTTTTCTTTGTTTTGTGGCTAGTAGAAGTTCTGAATGCCGGTAACTTAAAAATTTAGAAGCCAAATTGGCCGGTGAGTGAAAAAGTTCATTTCAAACCCTGAAAGTAATAATTATGGATATTTTTCTTACAAGAACGCTTTGCTATAGAAAGCCTTTATTAAACCCCTGGAGCCATGTGGATTACTTTTAGGGTTGATGGAAGCCTCTTTTTTGGGATTCAAAATTATAATTCACACCCATAATAAAGCTTGGAAAAGCCAGGATATTTTTTAATAAAACTCCAATTGTGTTTGGCTAAAAGTCATATACCAAAAATGGCTCTAGGGTGAGTAAATTATTGAATAATTTTCAGGGTGAACAAACCCTTTAATTTAAACTAATGTAAACAAATGGACCCTTTTTGTAAGTTGTTATCGATAATTTGATGCCATTTGCTGAATTAAACATACAATGGAAAGAGGTCAAATGAAAAAATGTAGCCTATTATAATTTCACACTTTGTAGTTTATTTACATATATACTGTTTAGAAACTAGTAGCCTATACAGTTTGCAACAAGCGGCACAGTAATATTCTATTCCAAATATAGCCTATGCATAGCTCTTTTTTTCTTACTTTGTCCTGAAGGCCGGCGTAGGCGATGATCTGACGAGCAATGGCGGCAAAGGCTGGGTTGAATTCGACGGTAATGAGTTTGGAGTTGGGGGACAGCAGTCGAGCGATACGAACGCTGGAGTAACCACAGTATGTGCCAAGCTCCAGAGCCATGCTGGGGTTCACCTCCGTCAACACCGAATCCAGTATGAGCCCTTCAGAGAGACACACAACTCAACTGAATTCAGAAAACAAATCAATGACATGGCTAATGGCGTAGTCGAAATATCATTAGGGCCTTTCTGCCCCATTAGCAGCATTTAGCAGTGCCTGCTGTCGCACATGAGCTGCACCAGATTGCAGAAGGAAACTAAAAATAGTACAAAAATTTATTTAAAACAAAAACTCAGAACTAAGCTTAGAGTAGGCTAATGCCGAGTTCAGACTGCACGATTTTCAAAGTAGTCGGGTCACTGTTCTTTTCACACTGCATGACTATCTTGGCCAGCATTCAGTCGCTGCTGTGTTCACACTGAACGATGGATCGGCGACAGGAGGTTTCACACTGCATGACTTTACAAGAGGAAGAATCGCCGACAACTGTTTGACACGCAAACTACGTTTCACAACCAAACACACGCGCGAAGTGATAAGAAAATAACGCAAGATCACGCGTGCGTGAGACCGGAGTTCTCGCGCGAGACTCAAATTGTTATTAAAAATTATAGCCTGCAAGAAGCTTGCGATCCCAATCTGTGAGCTGATTTGCAGCGAAAAGGAGAACAAAAATAAGATTATGCAGGAGGAAATGGTTGGGGAGAGAGATCAACTTGTTGAGCTCTGAGCAAGGATTGTGTGTTCTACAAAGAGAGTTGAGGGTAAAGAAATAATTTTGCAATGTGCTGCTGGTCAAGCAATATGTAGGCTACTTTGTTTCTGTTTGATATAATTGTAAATATATCTATTAAAATACTGATATTCTGGTCTATAACTCCTCCCGAACTCCCCGCTGTCCTGTATCTTGCTCTCTCATTGGCTGTCGGTCATCGCCGATGTAGTTTTCAGTCAGAACACTTTTCACACAGCAGGATTTTGAATCGCCGACAGGTCCAGATATTTAGCATGCCAAATATCTCACGGGTGTCGGCGACTCGTCGGCGATTCTTTCAGATCGCGTCTTTGCTCATTCACACTGCATGATTGTCACTCGCGTGAACGAGCACCGATTTACCTGTGATTTCGGGCATTTGTCGGCGATTTCTCAAAACCTGTCGCCGAGCCAAAATCGGGGCTAAAATCGTGCAGTCTGAACTTGGCATAACGTTATATCATTCAGTGAAAAAGAAATGCTTATAGGCTAACGTTACATTATATTTGCTTGTTTTCCAGTTTGGAACGTCTAAACATACTTCAATTAAAATACATTTAGCATAATTGAGACGTAAAATGACTTAAGATATACAAAATTACAAGATATTAAGTCTGAGATGTGTTTCAAAATTAAGTTAAGGTTTCCTTAAAGGGTTAACGTTAGTTCGCCCAAAAATGAAAATTCTGTCAGTATACTCACCCTCATGATGTTCCATCCCCGTAAGACTTTCGTTCATCTTCAGAACACGAATTAAGATATTTTTGATTAAATCTGAGAGCTGGATGATCACTCCTCCATAGGCTTTATAAGGGACAAACTTGTTCCCCCGAAAAGTTATTAAAAACATCGTTAAAATAGTCCAAGTGACTACAGTGGCTCAATCTTCAGTTTATTAAGCGACGAGAATACTTTTTGTGCGCAAAAATAACTACTTTATTTCAACTATATTTACTAATTTCCTTCTCTGTGGGCCTCATCAGTTAACGTAGTGTGATAGCGTAGGGCTACGTCACACGCAGGCTCACTATTGGCCGACGCTGGTCATTTGTGTGATGCGTGTGACGTCCACCACAGAAGCGCTACGCAGTTTTACTACGAGAGGCCGAGAAGGAAATTAATAGTTAAATAAAGTCGATATTTTGGGGGGTTTTTTGCACACAAAAAGTATTCTCGTCGCTTAATAAACTGAAGATTGAGCCACTGTATTCACTTGGACTATTTTAACGATGTGGGGGGGAACTTTTTGGGGGAACAAGTTTCAGTCCCTTAGAAGCCTATGGAGGAGTGATCCAGCTCTCAGATTTAATCAAAAATATCTTAATTCGTGTTCCGAAGATGAACGAAAGTATTACGGGGTTGGAACAACATAAGGGTGAGTAATTACTGACAGAATTTACATTTTCCTTTTGAATGAATTTTTTTACACCATAGGCAGGGTTATTGTAGTTAACTAAAACTAAAACCATAAAAAACAACGAAAAAACAAACTGGAGTAGCCTACATGCCATGGCAACACTTCTCATTTTCTTTTGGTAGCTTGATGTACTAAAATAACTAAAACTAAAATTTCATCTTTATAAAATACTTTTTTTAAACTAATAAAAATTACGAAACAACAAAATTGTAAAGTTAAAATAAAAAATGGACAACATATTAAAATATTTAAACATTTAAAATATTAACAAAAACTACAATATCTCGATTATTTTGCTTCTCAGGTAAATGTATCTTGATATACTTATAAATATATGATCTGTAAAACAAGACAAAACATTTTTTGCAGTGTTTTTCAGTAGCACCTCATTGCAGTACACGAGATCCAGGGGGCGGAGTCGGATCCAGATATAAGGGGTGGAGTTGGGTAGGTTTAGGGGTGGGTTTAGGGATCAGGGGGTGGAGCTGGGTAGGTTTAGGTATATGTAAGGTGGGAGGAGTTGGATCTGGATCCGACTCCTCCCCGTGGATTTCATGTTCTGCAGTGAGGACCATCTCGTGTTTTTGCTCATTTCCTTTTTTCTTCTTTTTTGGGTGATCTTTAAAGGTTTTATGAAGTCGGTTCGCCTCAAATTCAAATTATAGACGTGTTCCACTACAGTCTGACAACTATCACCAACTATCAAAATATACTAACTTTGTATATCACATTAAATAGATTCACAGCCCATTGGGGATCACATGTGAAATGAATCAACCCTCAGTCCCATAATGCATTTGTGCATTGTGTTGGATGCAATGGCTGCACATTGTTCACAGGCGTAGCCTACGTGCAACTAGTGTGCGTGTGTGCAGTCACGCAGAGAGCATATTGACCCAGTAGACAGGAGACTGCCATCACTTCTCATTCAGAACAGCCGGCTGTGAGAAGCCTCAAGGCCATTTACTCAAGAGCAGAGGAGAGAGAGAGAGATAATACAAGGAAAAAAAATATCAAGCAATTGGTAAGAAAATTAGAATGGGCGCAGAGAAGAAGGCAGGGAATGGAAAACAGGTTGCTACCTTTCTCATCGCCCACGTTCATGGCCCATTCTTTGTGCCGGCAGTAGTAGTCGATGGCTGAGATCACGCTCTGAGAGTCGCCTTTTGTGGCGTTCTCTTGAACAGCTTTCAGCATGCGCTGTGTTCATAATCAGAAATGATCAACACCATTGTTCTTCAGCAAAGCCAGAGAACAATACTTGCAAGATAAAGACATAACATGAGGCCAGTAATTACTCTTGCTTTCAAAAAGGTTATTTGAATCTATTTTACAGAGTTTTATGATTCTGTTTAATCATCATTCCTTAAAAAAAAAAAAAAAAGACTGTCACAGTACCGTGGTATTTGAATATGGTACTGAATGATTATCTTATTCACGTACCATGGTATTTATATAGTACTCCGAGGTACTTAAAAGAAATCCATAGCATTTATATGATGCATTAGATTCTTATTAAAGCAACACCATGGAACTCTTCCTCTTCGGTCGCCCTACTGGTTGGAAACGAAATTGTCCTTTACTGCTGTCGTAAATAATTTATCCTACCGTCGCACGCACGCTCGCTGTTTATCCACACCGGCTTTAGAATGAACAATGTTCACAGACAGGGTAGATGTTTCAAGATTTCATGAAAGTATGATGTATTGCGAGATCAGAAACGAAGAAAAACTAAATAAGTAAAGCAAGTCAAATGTGTAGTTTTCTTATGTCTCATTCGGACTACAGAAACGCGACCCGATCTGGCAAACTTGCATAGTGTGGTTATAGCAGATATAGGACCGCAAAGCGAATCCAGAAGTGCCTTTCACCCTGTTACGACTTGATGAACCACTGATAAGATTTTGGAAACATTATTTTAAGGTAAAAAATGTTCCATAGTGTGTTGCTTTAATACAATTAATAATAAAAATCATTTGAATTTTTTATTTATTTAAATTACGTGCATTATGTAACCATAATGTAGCCTATAAATATTTTACAATTTAAATAATAAAAATAATGCTACAATGCCTAAAAGTGGCTTTATTATTTTTTATGGAAAAATGGTAACACTTTGTTCACTAACAATGAACAATTCTTGTACAGCATTTATTAATCACATTTACTACTACATTTTAAGATCGAAAGTTGTATTTGTTATTATTAGTTAATGTAATCTAACATGAACATGACATTTTTTATTAACTAACATGAACCAATGTTAAAAAATGCTGTATTAATATATTGCTCATTGTTAGTTTGTTTGTTGATGCATTAACTAGTGTAACAAATGAAACCTTATTGTAAAGTATTTATTGTAATAATAAATTCAATTAAAAATAACAAATAAATACCCAAAAAAGGATTTTGAAATGTTGGGAAATGTTCTTAAATGTGATGAAATTACACAGTGCAAAAAAAGAAATTAGACTCCAAAATAGGGTCCACCATAAATATAAATAATATATTTTTTAATAATAAATAAATGTATATACTGTTTTAAAGTATTTGTTAAATTCACCAAAAACATAATATTACCATGTACAAGACAGTACTTCCATGAAACATGGAATCCAAAACGTAATGCCATGGTACCTTTTGTTACTTTTTTATCAGCCTCTTTGAACATCATAAAAAACTTGCATCGTAGCCAGCAGGATGATCTCTGCACACGTGAGTGATGTATGTGAATGACAGCTAGGGTCACCTGAGGTCGTGATGATCCCGTCGTGATATTAAGGACCCGCTCAAGGATGACATCGTACCAGATGAGCGCCAGCCAGCCGCTGTTCTGCACAGCTGCAGGGATGAGCCAGTGATAGAGGACGTACAGGACAGCTGCTGAAACCACCGCCACTGCCAACAAACTCAACAGCATCCTGAGAGAGAGAGACAGAGGATCGCTAAGAGAATAAATGATTAAGGTCAGCAAAAAAAAAAAAAAAAAGACATTAACAGCACCACGTTTCACAAAGGATGAGACTTCAAAGCATTGTCAGGAAGAATTACACAAAAACAGACATGGCATCAGTGTAAATCAGGGAAATGTGTTAGAAATAAAGATGGTCAAAGGCTAAATCTACAAAGCCAGTGAGAAATAATTAATGATCTAATATATGATCTAGTTCGATCATGAAAGAGGGTGTAGACTGATCTGCAAGCAATCACATCATTATCACATGGCACAAGCTGATTGGCCTCTGCTGATCCTGCAGCCAATGAGATTGCTTGCTCAACATTTAAATGTTTCTCTGAAACCCTCCACCTCCCCCAGCTCCACCTGCCTTGATCTGCTACAGGATTTATGTATGTCTATGTAACGAGCAGGACGAGGCCGAGGGCCGTGAGAGAATGGCGTGAAGCATAAAAGGAGGAGTGGCGACAGTGGAGATCAAGAGATGCCAGGCCTGGATTTTATTTGATGTTTTGACTTTCGTTGTTGTATTTGTTTTTTATTTATTAAAAGTAGCCCATCTTGCATGCTCACAGCAGCGTCTGTGTATCTTAGCAGTAGCAAGTCTATACTTGCTCAGCAGCAGCAGATCTAGTCCGCCAGTACCAAATATATTAACATTGCCATATTCAAGAAATGAGATTCAACCATGTCTGAACACAATGATTTTTATTTAAATCAAAATAAAGGCAGAACAACAAATTCTACCATACAAATATTTTACAGTCTAAACAATGTATTATTTTTATTGTCTGTTTTTATTTTATTTTATTTTATTTTATTTCACCTTTATTTAACCAGGTTAATCGGTTGAGTAACAAGTTCTCATTTGCAACCGCGACCTGGCCAAGACAAGGCTAAAAGTGCAAGGCAACATAAAATTACACGTTGTGTATAACATTCAAGTATTTAATCACACATAAAAATGTTCACGTTCAATTAAGATGCTGAACATAGAGTACAAAAATTAGTGATAAATGAGAGCACAAGCAATATAGCAGGAGGATATAGATAACCTGAAACAGCATGACTAACATGGTGAAGTGTAAGTTATTTCAAACCTAGCTATTCAGTTGGATATGCACAAGATGCAATATTAACAATGGTCCGTTAGTAGTTTTGAAAGTGTTGCTTTAAAAGTGGTGATAGGAACGAAGGATTCTAGTTTAAGAGATTTTTGTAAATTGTTCCAATCGTTTGCAGCAGAAAATTGGAAAGAGAGGAGGCCGAATGAGGTGCAGGCTTTTTTAGCAACTAGAAAGATGTATCTACTCGAGCGCAGGTTGAGTGTAGGTTCTGCTACAGGTATTAAAGATCTTGATGGTGTTTTGCCTAATAAGGACTTATAGATTAGATGATACCAGTGGCTTAGGCGCCGGGTGTATTATCCATCCATTAGTTGGATAAGGCCATCCAACTAATGAATAAAGGGTGGGTGTTATGGGGCGTTTATTACAAAACGAATAGCACTATATGGTAAACAACATCCAGTTTCTTGAGGAGAAAGCTTGAAGCAGTTCTGTACACTAAAGTCAAGCATTGGGACGATGGTCATTTTCACAAGGGCATGTTTTGCAGAAAAACTAAAAGTAGCCTTATTTCGAAATAGGAACCCAATCCTTGATTTAATCTTGGTCTGGAGATAGTTTAAGTTGGTTAAGTTTGTGCATTATGATGAGAATGCTATTTTTGAGTAATTAAAATAATGTCACAATGCAAAAACATTTTTAATTTTATTAATGCAAAATTATTTTTATAAAATGATTTAATATTTGTATTTATTCATCTTTATTTTTACTGATTTTGGAGAGAAATACAACAGGCTTGAAACTAATCTCAAAACTCATTTCACCATTGACCTTCCTCAAACCTAAAGCAACAAAACCTTTGGACCTAAGTTATTGATTAACTCATGGGTAATTGACATACAGCCACACCAATGTAAATATACCCACAGTTCTAGCAGCAATATTATGATGCAATGATCACATGCCTACAATAAGAACGTTAATAGCCAACATTTAAGATATTACAAATAATCAGTAGTATTCTGACTGGCCACATAAAAAATGACACGCTACATGAAATTAAAGAAAGGGCAGGGTTAAAAAAAACCCTGTTCGACTCTCGGTGGCGTGGAGTGCCAAACTCTCCAATCCCCTCTCCTGATTCAATCCAGTGCTCCTGGAAAACAGTGAAAGCTCCTTTGTCTTTGCTGCAGATTTGGCCACAAGCATGGGGAAGGAAATGAATTAACACAGCTTCATCCCACAGCTGATTTACCGCTAACATGAACAGAGTGTGCTTTGTAACGGCTTGCAAAATGATGATTCAAAAGTTTTATGCCAACTTTTTCTAGCCAAAAATGGATTTTAAAGGACTAGTCCACCCAAAATAAATATTATGCCATCATTTACTCAACCTTATCTCATTCCAAAACCTGTATGAATTTGTACAACATTAGACCCCACTGACTTTCATTGTACAGAGATTTTTTACATATATTCTTTGTGCTCCACAGAAAGAAAGAACGTTTAGAATGACATGAAGGTGAATAAACGCTGACAGAAATTTCATTTTTGGATGAACTAAAGAACCTCAAGAGTACAGAGAAGTATACATGTGCAATATACCGCCACGTGTATGAGATATTACAGTGCTGGCACTGATCCTAATACATTCCTAAAAATAAAGCTCAGAATAAGGACTCCAGCTCCGGCTTTCTGTGCAGACATAATGGGTCGCTCATAAAGGACTCCAAACACGATCCACTGGAGGCACATAGTGACAGTAGGAGCCTGTGTGCTGTCAGAGCGTGCTTTAATTAAAGATGGTATCGCTACATGTGCAGACCTGCAGCTGAAAATACAAACCTAAAAGAAACAGACAGACTGAAAGACAGAAGTGTCTTTCTTAAGCGGACAGTTTTACAGCTTCTGGCTCCTCCACACGTGCTGATAGAGTAGGTGTTATCTGCCTGCCACAAGCAGGACTGAATTCTGATTACAAGGCCACATGAATATTTAAATCTTCTGCTTAATTATAGATTGCAGCTAGACGTGAAGCTGAAGTGTGCTGTTTACACAAAGGCACCATATTAACACCTTTGCATGCTGTGTGCGAGATGTGTCAGGATTTCAATCACCATCTTGCTTGTGAATAAATATTGAAGTGTGAACAATATTGGTTGAGCTGGATCATGCATACAGTTACATAAACACAACGTGTTCCTGCAAGAAATGATTCTCACATAATACATAACTCACATATTTACAGCATGCATTTACAGTAACAAAGAACAATCTGTTGCAATATTGTGCCAAACAAGATTTCCATAATCTTACTTCCTTTTGCAGCTGTCTTCACATAGGCTACACACACAGAGAGAGAGAGAGAGATGAGCTTCCCTTTCCCTTTTCCTCCAATGCTTTTATGGCTTTCTCTGACAAGTCTTTCTCGCTGGCCCCTCTCTCTCTCTCTCTCTCTCTCTCTCTCTCTCTCTACTCTACCTCTCTCCCCTCCCACTTCTGTTTTCTCTTTCTAACCTGTTCTTCTGGTCTGCTCGATATGTGTTGAGAGCGATAAACAGCCATTGGTCACACTAGAGAGAGAGAGAGAGAGACACACAGATGCATGCACACACATGCATGCAACACTCATAAATACTCAGACACGCACTTACACCCGGTTGGAGAAGGAGCTGAACCTCAGGCAACTGGGCTGAGTTTTTAATCCTCCTTTAGCCAATCATTCTCTAATCTTCCTCCTGCCTCCTTCGTTTTCCCCATCTCTCTTCCTCTTGCCCTCCCCTTTCACACACTGACACATGGATATGATGACAAAAGAGAGGCCTAGGCATCACCATTTTCCATATGGGATTATGAAGGGGAGTGTACATGATTATAAAGCATGACATGTCTTCTGCAAAAACACAGTTCATTCAGTGCAATACTAAATAAACATACATTATGATGTGTTATATATATATATATATATATATATAATACTGGATATTTAATTGTGCATGCTCATTTCCACTATTATACCTATCATCTTATGCTCACTTAAATTTAATACCACTGTTAAATTGCAAATCTATCTATCTATCTATCTATCTATCTATCTATCTATCTATCTATCTATCTATCTATCTATCTATCTATCTATCTATCTATCTATCTATCTATCTATCTATCTATCTATCTATCTATCTATCTATCTATCTATCTATCTATCTATATATATATATATATAAATATATATATGTACACACACACACACACACACACACACACACTATGTGTGTTCATTCTATATTTTGATGCCATTACAATTATCAGCTGAAATTGTCCACTTTTTTAATTGATATTATTGACCGATATTGAGTATTTGTGCATGGATCTACCAGATAATTAGATTAAAATAGCTTGAAATTTCCTGGTAAAACCATTTTGTTATATGTGAATCATTAGGAGCATGATGCTTTATACAAATAAAAATCACATGTAAATATACACGTGAGAAATTCATGTTTATTTTCTATTTGGATTCATACAAACACACTAACATGAGCTCATGCATGAGACTTATGAGAAAACAGAGAGAAAGAGAAGAAAGAAGGAGAGAGAGAGAGGTTACAGATCCTAAATGTAATACATGTCATTCCCAATCTAAATCATCCACACACACAAACAGTTTGTGCATCACATCCACAGGTACATCAGAGCTCCGGCGTTCTGTTGTTCTTGTGGTTCTGTGAACCTCTAATGCTGCATTATGGTGTCGCAGTCTCGCTCTTAACATGTTAGGCACTTGAAATGTGACTGTGCTAATGAATGCAGCACATTAAAGCATGCGTCAATGGGTTTTCCTTTAAGGTTTACCATCAGCCATTTAACTCCTCTTATCTGCATTATTATTCACCAGTATAAATGAGACCTTAATAACATCCTTATTTCTAATGAGAGCCCAATCATATGTGGTCATCTTCAAGAAATAATAAGCATGGCATATAGTGCTGAAGTCACCTGACCTGGCTGAACAGTGGCTACTGGTGGGCAAAAGAGGCATTTTCAAAAGTGCTCTCTTAATCAAGACAAGGTCAAACATACATGTGTGCCCTTGCTGGCGGTGGCTATAGTGTTACACATAATTAAGCGCTTCTGAGCATGGATGTTGAAAAACAACACGATTTGTAATATCTTTTTCCCAAATGCATGGTTACTTATAACAAAAAGTATAACTTTACAGCATATAAATATCTACTGCTAATTTATGTTGTATTTTGTGTATGTATACTTGATATATATATTTTTCGATATATGTATATATATATATTTTTTATATATATTTTCATGTAATAGTGGTTCAGATACAGCGCCCATATACAGGGCTTTAAGTTTAAGACCAAGTCATGGTGTGCACAAAACCTCTAGATAATTCCCTGCATTCAGTATCTTCCCTGGTGAAGCAAAATGTTGAAAGCTATCAAAAGAACAAAAGAAATGTTCATTTGCACCCAAGGCACATTGACGCAACCCCCATACAGTGGGTTTCCAGGACTAAAGTAACTGCTGGGGGCTCTGAGGCATGCCAGAGTGGTGACTCACTGTGGGGCTCCACTGCTCTGCATCTCTCTCACTCACTCACACACACACACACACACACGCACACGCACACACACACACACACACACACACACACACACACACACACACACACACACACACACACACACACACACACACACACACACACACACACACAGAGAGAGAGAGAGAGAGAGAGAGAGAGAGAGAGAGAGAGAAAGAGAGAGGTTAGGTTTCCCTCAGCCCTTTTAACCCATCTCGTTTAATTATCATATAAATCAATGCTTAGATATTCAAAACAAAATGCTCCAATAAGGTTACATGTGATTAAAGTAGTTATGCCATTTTTGACATTGCAGGATACACCGAAATGTAATGCATTATTTAACATAATTTTATGTAAATAAAAAAACGTTTTACACATATTATAATTTTAGGAGGACCAATGTAGGTTTTTCCTAAGTCAATTTGAGGATATTTATTTTATTTGAAATAAATATATAAATATTTAAAATGTCTGATTTCCATGCCTGATTACAAATAATTCTAATAGAAAGATTATTTATTACTTCAAACGAACAAAAAGACAGACAGACTGAATTCCTGTATAGCCTACAAACCATAATACACTCATGATCTTAAGCTATGGGTGGAACAATGTAAATCTACATTTAGGCATTTTTTTAGTAAAACTGATCCTATTACGAAAAAACTGCAGTTTAACGTATTTTCGTAAACAAATAATATGCCAAAAATGTAACAGCTCAGCATGACATACAGTGGCTCACAGCATTCTGCATTACTGCACTCCCACTGCCTCTCCCCTGCGCATTCCGCCTGAATGGTACAGTCTGACTTGCTTGAATTTAATTTGGATCAGCCCATTATAAGCCAGGTTAATTTATTAGGGGTAGACGCTTGCACTTCATATTTAAATTTCATGACTGCAGGGACGCATAATTTACTAAACCAATCTAATCAAGAATACATTATAATAAAATTTAGATATAACATAAAACTCATTAATTACATATGAATTAGCCCAACGACATAATTAAATGTTCTCCAGCCTATCCAAAGAGTCCTGGTGGTGGTGGTGGAGTGAGTGACTCCTGAATCTATTCGCAGCTGCTCTGTCGCTTCCATGATTCACTCCAGTCCGGATTTGGCAAGGAAAGGAACAGCTGCTGTAACGTTTTAGCAAAAAGGAGCAAGTAGTGAGACATGCGGGGTCTGGAGGAGTCGCTCCAGCAGCATTGGAGACCGGAGGAGCAGCAGCAGCACTAGATGATCATGGCCGAGGACTATTGGGAGCGCGAGGCGGCTTTGGGATATTATTACTGCTGTTAAGATTACACGAGCAACACGCACTCACTTACAAAAGCGCACACGGATCTCAACTCCACGGGTAAGAAAAGCACCCCTGTCCACCCTGATATTTCATCTTAAAGTGGAAAAAGCATCATAATGTGACAGAAAAAGTACATTTAGGCCGTTTTTGTGTGAGTTTATTTGAGCCGGACTATGTGTGATATCCTGTTTGGGTCGGTTGGGCTGTCTGAATGAAAACTGAGAGATTGTTTTATTATATATGCGAATGGACAACAGAAAAACTAGAATGAATGAATGAATAAAAATAAAAAAGAGGAATCATTCTCGCATTCCTGTACAATGTCCGTTTCATGCTGGTCTTTAAAGCCAGCTAACTAGCTAACCTGGCTAGCTTGTTTATGTGTGTTCTACTGTGAATTAGTCAGCAGTCTGGCTGCAATCAATGTTTAATTTCCTTATTTTTGACTTATTTATGGCTTGCCTGAATAATTATCTTATCCTGAGGGAGTCGTGTGTTTTATTCAGTCATGTTGTGCTCTTATGTCATTGAATTACCTCAAATGCTTACAGTATGCATTTATTTAAGATGTATGTTCATTTTAGGCAGTTTTGTTTAAAATTCATATTATAAAAGATAATATTTCATGAAATGGTTTTAAAAGAGAGGAAACATTATCGATGACGTACTTTACTGTGGCAATGTATCTTATGAAGACAGCGTAACGTCACTCATTCAAAACATGATGTGGTGTTATATAAGTCTACGTCATTGTTGTGAATATGTAGTATTGTCTTAATGTTATCCTGGGGTAAAGCTGCGTTTTTAGCATAAAAAGGCCATAATGATCCTTCCAGCTCACAATGATTTGCCAGCTGGTGAAACCACTTTTGGTGCAAGTTAAACTGATGGAATGGGGAAGGAGTTAGGGTCAGGGTGATCCTGTCCGACTTGATCAAACCATTGTGTAAGATGCAGCAAGGAGAAGTCACGGTTAAAGACTCGAGTCTGGTCAGATGGAGGCACATGTTTGACAGTTGCCAGTCTGATTCAGAATGGCTTGTTGTAGGCGTAAATGCATGTTGAGTGGGTTGGTTTTTTGGAGTATTATCATAAGGTTGTGACAGATGGTTTAGGAGTCTTTAAGTTTGCTTTCCTCCCCTTACACAGTTGCAGCGGTAGCACGCATAATTTTGATGGCGTTCATCAACCCATATTTAAGTATTAGTTTCCATTGATTGCTTATTTAAAAGAATTAGGGAAAGCACTTGACCTTTGGCTTCCGTGTTGGGAGTAATTGGCTTTGAAGCAAGACTAGAATAATTCCAAAGGAACGTGCATTGATGCTTGCAGAAATGGTCTGTAGTCATTCTTAATAAGGGTATTATTTTTTTGTGATAGAAGGATATATTGACTGAAATCTGTTCATGATCGACTGATAAGCAGAAGTTGTACTGTACTTCATCTTTGTTTTAGCGCCAGAAATCTACCAACAGCTTTTTCAATGCATATAGTTTTTTTTTTGTGCTTGTTTCTTTTTAGCACTTCTGTGTATTTTCCATCATCATGTAATAATCCTTGCTCTCTAGTCTCAGTATCCGCATCAGTCATTGAAAAAAACATATTGGTCAAGCATTGGCTTATTTTGGCTACATGATCTTGTTTTTGGTATTGTAGGCTTAAAGATATATTCCCAAAATACCTTCATACCATTTTTCCACAATATTTCTGGCGTCGTCCCTGACTTTGGAATTGTACGTGGCACGTTGTTGACAACAAACTATTCCTCTGAGTAAGTGAATAATAATAATAAACAATATTTGTATAATAGGCTATCTTTCATGGATTTTTTTTTTATTGTAAATCATTATGCAAGCTGCATTACAGTAAGCAACAACGAGCACAAGTAAAACGAGTAAAAATAGTACAAATAATTAAAAGCTAAAATAAGAAGATCCGTTTTTAGCTTTCTTTCAAAAATATTTAGCGAGCCGGCTTCCTTAATATCTATTGGTAGTGTGTTCCATAGCTTTGGGCATAATTGACAAATGCTGCATCCTGTTGCAACTGTTGCAAGAGGACTTTATTATTGCGGCGGTATTTGAGAATGTGCGATCCCATAATTCCTCAATGAATAGCATTGTCCAGTTAGAAAGTAACCTACTTGAACAGGCTGATTTTTCCAGTCCTGGCATGTGTCAACAGCATAATAATATTAATGAAGTGCTGCACTGTACGGACATCATCTTCAACTTTTCTGCCACCATGGAGAAATGACAGCAACACAAACACATTTGCGCTTAGAGGCTGGTTGATGTAGTGCTGTCTGGACCTGGTGTTCCAGAATCAGTCTCTATGAAGGTCACCCCCGTTGGGGTGTCACCTTGTGTTTGGATGCATGTCAGTCTAGTTGGAGAGGGATGTTTGTTGCCATGTGGCCAATATGAACTGGTGCTTTGTTTAACTCTTGCATAGATCAAATGTGAATTAAAGATGTTTTGCAGGAAACAGGCTACTTTTTGCCACTTGGCTGAGCAGGTTTGTAAACTCATCCATATGGGCGAAGACCAAGCTGTCACTGTCAGTTGTCTGAACCCCATGAAGCTTTTATTGACTTATGGGGTGGATAAATGAGCCTCAGCTTGTGCCGTATTGATGCTGGACAGTTAAAGAAACATAGTGGCTCTGAAACCAAACCCTGCCAGTCTGTTTGCAGGACAGTGAGATGTTAGCTGCATGCGGTTTTGATGGTCGACTGCTGAAGGCAGTAATGAAAAGTGATAGAAAGAGTCTTAAGAGTCATCAACCCTGATTAAGCAGCACTAAGACGTTGCTGAGAGCTGAAACCGGCCCTTAACCCAGTGTAGACCGCTGATGGGGCCACAATCACTCACTAGGTCATGAATTAAGCCAGTGTGGAGGACAAACAGTTTAACGCCGCAGCTGCGATATGGCTTCATAACGACCGGAAGTCATTCATTTCCTAATATGGAGATTCGCAGACTTCATGCGAATGAGTCCGAAACGGGTCCGAACGAGTGCGGTGCGAAGAAAATCGTGTCAGTTGGTCATCCGGATGCGTTAAAAAAAATTTAACTCTTGCGAAAGGCTACGGACGGTTCCTATCTAGCGTTGCCACCCGTCCCGGTTTTCCGGAGATTGTTCTCTTTTTTTGAGCGACTGTCCCGGAAAATGTATATTCTTTCCCGTGACGCGTTTTTTGTGAAAATGTACTTCTAAAGTAGAATTTCCTGGTTTCAAATTAAGCCGTTTCCTTCTACTGCTATTGTGTTTTCTTCATGGTTGGGTACATCCAATCCTGTGTCCGAAAACTGGTAAAACACGGGATTGGCCAATGCCAGGCATTTACTTTTATTTGATTGGAAGCAGAAATACAAAGCTCAAATTATCGCCTATCAACTGCCTGTGCTGTCGGTCGTTCGTTCGCAAACAGTGTTTCAACACGAGGTCAGTTGCTAGCTAGCTTTTTTCAAACTTTCTAATTACTACCCCCACGTCCGGATGAAAAATTAATCTGAGTGTCCCGGTTTTTCACAAATCAAAGGTGGCAACCCTATTCCTATCCGACAATTCCAGCGGAAGTTAGCGTTGCTGTGGTACTGATGAACAAACCTGAATTCGTAACTTTTAATAAAATAAATAATGATTCTATAACTATAAGTTTTCATGTAATTTCTTTTATTTTCATGATTTTCTAACGTTATTAGGGCACTTAATACAATTATACCACTATCACATGTAGCCAACCTGACATGTCAATGTCCTGGGCAACTTTCCTCCATGCAGCAGCCTTCCCATTTATGTCTCTGTAACCCTCATCAAAGAGATCATACAGAATTGTACATTCTGACACTGACAGAACCGTTCTAATCTCTCCGCCATTTTTGTTCTCGCTTCCGACGCTTCTCAACGGTGTAGTACGACGTCCGCTTATATAGCCTATATATACACTCACCGGCCACTTTATTAGGTACACCTGTCCAACTGCTCCTTAACACTTAATTTCTAAGCAGCCAATCACATGGCGGCAACTCAGTGCATTTAGGCATGTAGACATGGTCAAGACAATCTCCTGCAGTTCAAACCGAGCATCAGTATGGGGAAGAAAGGTGATTTGAGTGACTTTGAACGTGGCATGATTGTTGGTGCCAGAAGGGCTGGTCTGAGTATTTCAGAAACTGCTAATCTACTGGGATTTTCACGCACAACCATCTCTAGGGTTTACAGAGAATGGTCCGAAAAAGAAAAAACATCCAGTGAGCGGCAGTTCTGTGGGCGGAAATGCCTTGTTGATGCCAGAGGTCAGAGGAGAATGGCCAGACTGGTTCGAGCTGATAGAAGGGCAACAGTGACTCAAATAACCACCCGTTACAACCAAGGTTGGCAGAAGAGCATCTCTGAACGCACAGTACGTCGAACTTTGAGGCAGATGGGCTACAGCAGCAGAAGACCACACCGGGTGCCACTCCTTTCAGCTAAGAACAGGAAACTGAGGCTACAATTTGCACAAGCTCATCGAAATTGGACAATAGAAGATTGGAAAAACGTTGCCTGGTCTGATGAGTCTCGATTTCTGCTGCGACATTCGGATGGTAGGGTCAGAATTTGGCGTCTACAACATGAAAGCATGGATCCATCCTGCCTTGTATCAACGGTTCAGGCTGGTGGTGGTGGTGTCATGGTGTGGGGAATATTTTCTTGGCACTCTTTGGGCCCCTTGGTACCAATTGAGCATCGTTGCAACGCCACAGCCTACCTGAGTATTGTTGCTGACCATGTCCATCCCTTTATGACCACAATGTACCCAACTTCTGATGGCTACTTTCAGCAGGATAATGCGCCATGTCATAAAGCTGGAATCATCTCAGACTGGTTTCTTGAACATGACAATGAGTTCACTGTACTCAAATGGCCTCCACAGTCACCAGATCTTAATCCAATAGAGCATCTTTGGGATGTGGTGGAACGGGAGATTCGCATCATGGATGTGCAGCCGACAAATCTGCGGCAACTGTGTGATGCCATCATGTCAATATGGACCAAACTCCCTGAGGAATGCTTCCAGCACCTTGTTGAATCTATGCCACGAAGAATTGAGGCAGTTCTGAAGGCAAAAGGGAGTCCAACCCGTTACTAGCATGGGGTACCTAATAAAGTGGCCGGTGAGTGTGTGTATATATATATATATATATATATATATATAAAAAAAACAGTCTTGTTTGTCTTTGATTACTGAAATGATTGGACAATGACTAGATTTATCTTTGCATCAGAGCAGCTGATATAACACACTGCTTTGTCAGCCATTCAGCCACATTTTCTTTTCCAGTTGAATGCGACTGATTGTTGTTCAAAATGCAAACCATGATAATGAATATTTTTCCATAGTGTCCAGAGTCAAAGTCCCTCTTCAGGGCTGTTGATATTGTTTTACCCTAAACAAGAGCGAAGGTTTGTGGATCACCTTGTATTTCCTGTTGATTGTCTGATTCAGAAGATCTGATTTTAGGCTGGTTGGTTTATTTTAGTTTATAGGTAGGATGAACCAAAGAGGCTTCAAATGCCTTGTAGTGCCTTTATTGCCATTGGCTCTGTCCCCATTTATTTGCTCTTCTTTTTTATATTTCTCTTGAACATCTGTATTTTTTTTGCCGTCTTGGATTTCAGGCGTGTTTCCGTGATACCCCTCAGGGAAGAAAGGAAACACCACTCTCACTATTTCAAGTATTTCAACTATTTATAATATTTTTGGTGTTAACCTTCCAAATGTTTGCCTTGGAGTGGCTTAGAACCCTTTGGACTGTTCACTATGTGCCACCACATCCTTTAGATTGAGATGACGTGACGGTTAAAAACATTGATAAAGGTTTTCCTTTTGTCATCACTTGCGTGAATGTTTCCAAACCTTATGCATTCTGCTTAATGTGCTTTTAAACCCATCAACTTGGATTTTACCTTCAAATACTGCTGGGATGTGTATTTTCTTGTCATAAATGCTTCTTTGGCAAATTAAGGCTGTGTTCACGCAGTTCAGTTCTCTTGGTTCTTTTGATCCGTCGTCCGGACCACAAAAAAAAGATTTATATTTTTTTGTCCTGGTTCGGTTAGCGTTTGCACTGTCATTTTTAACACGGAACCTAAAGAAGACAAAAATAAAAGCTTTTATATTTTGCAGGGGTATAACGAAACACATGTACCCACCCTTATGTCTTTTCAATTCAAACCCATAAGATTTTTTTCATTTTCCAAACACAAATTAAGTTAGTTTATGAAACTTGAGAGATTTCTGTCCCTCCAATTTAAGTCAAAAGATCCAAAAAAAGGTCAAAGGCATCGTAAAAATAATCAATCGAGTGGTCTACTACTCCAATCAGGTCTTCTGAAGAGACAGAACAGATTTACAACGCACATACTGTAGTAAACACGGAGGTTGAAATGTACGTGTGTGTGTGTGTGGCACCTGGCACGCAAAATGACATGAGGTAAATGAAGAATTAAACATTTTGGATGAACTAATAAAGTATGGGAATAGTCATTTTGACATGCTTTTAGTGAGCACCGGGTGAGTCTCTGCACGCGGATTGTATGTGCTAACCAATGCCTGCATTGAAAGCGCAAGTGTACTGCGTTAGAAAAATTACAGTTTTCAGAGTACTACTTTATATTTAATGTTGAATATAATGTATAATAATGAAATGGGGGAATATTTGTGGATCCTGATAATGCCAAATTTCACTTTTTTTACCAGTAGAAAAGGGCGTATGTACATTATGTAGTCCGTGACAGAGTGCAAAAAACAGGACCAAGCCTATTCAAGTCCACCTCCCAAGTCCATACCAAATTTAACATTATAATCAACAAAAAATGTTGTTAACTTGCTAGTACCATATTTCTTAGTAGTAATTATCATCATCAATCATCGAAAACCCTCTTCTTTATTTTGGCTTAAAGTATCATGATAGTATCGTATCGTGAGTTCAGTATCGTGAATCGGTTCGAATCTTGGCACGAGTGTATCGTTACACCCCTAATATTTTGCGATGGAATGGAACTTGCTGAACATCCAAAACAATGCTGTGGCTAAATTCGCTCGCTGGATATATGTTCATGTCATATTTTTACCAGCTGAGAAAGTGTGTGAAGCAGTCAAAACCACACCAGGAATTTCTCCGTCACTCACAAACGAAGATGTGCTGTGAGCATACAGCATTTCCAACGCCTGTACCGAATTGTAATGGGCAAGGCACCATGACGAGAAGAACCAGGTATGCTTAAGCATTCTGTCCTTTTTTAGGGTCGTATCGGGTGACATCATGTTTTCATTTTTGGTTCGTTTACATGTCTTTGGTCCGTGTTACATTCATATTTCAGTCGAATTGCACCAGAGTTCGTTTGGAAGCGGACCGAGACCCATCTTTTCAGCTGTCTCGATCCGCTTGTTTGGTGCGCACCAGGCAGCGTACACACTTATTTAAATGAACCGTACTAACAGCAACATGCCACGTGTTATCACACCCTGAGCTTCAATGCACTTTTACTGTTTTGAGTGGTTTGTTAGCATTATCATATCTCACAGATGTTCCAGATGTGTGAAATATTACATGTTACAGAGTTCCTGCATATCCCAATATTGTGGGAAATATTTCTAAAGAACATGTGGCCTGTGTTTAAACATGTTCAATCTCTTAGTGTGGACGGTGATGTCTATCTGCTGCACAGGAAACAAGTGTTTGAAATCCTGTGCCTGGGTAGAATCCCATCCTCAGGCAACTTGTTAGTGGGTCACATTAAGTTCAAGGACCCAAAGTTTGGATTTGCAGATTGTTGCCCATCTTTGTGCCAAAGCATGTGATTAGTCTAAAGGAAAGGCAAAACCTTCTGGCATTTTGGCTGTTCCTAAAGAGAAGCCCCTGTGTTCCCCACAAGCACTGAGGATAATTTAGCTTTCTCTTTAAGGCTGTGTGTTCATGAATGGAAAACTACCTCCGTGTGTGTATATATACTGTATCCTGTTGTTTAAAATACCCGCTGTACATTTAGGGACAGGCAAAACTGAAATACTATGGATTTAATGTACTGGTAGCTTATTAGCCTGTTAGCATACTTGCATGCTAGCTTGGCATGCCCTAACTGATTAGCCTGCTATCTTAAAATACCTTTAAGCCTACCATATACAGACGTTACCAGTATTTATTTCTGCTATTTATTATTTGTAGCTACCATTACTGCAAAAGCATAACCGGAAAGGCTCTTTTAATTATACAGAGTCAAGGAGGAGATTATAATGGTTAGGTTATCACATTCAATTCTATTGTCATACTGCAAATGGAAGGTCAAGTCGAGACTGTCAAGTGCTTTGCATTTCGGTATGCTTTGCTCATGTGTACTGCACATTATAGTAGGTCATCTGGGTGTTTTGTGCAAAAAAGTAATATGCTATTCTCAACATTCCCATAGTCTCTCACTGTTTTCTTTGAACTTCACTGAACTGAGATGAATGTTCATGCTCAAGTCTGTTCTGTGATCATTAACATGTGTTTAGTGCTTTCTCCCTGCTCAAGACTCTTTTAATGGATCTCTGTTTGCATCTCTCTGTGAGTCTCCCAGTTGGATTACTTGCATTTCCGGCCTAAATACACTTGACTCCGCGACGTCTGCAATCCTTGAAGCACTTGTTTTTATAAATGAAAACAATCTCACTTAAAATTAGGGGTGTAACAATACATCGATATGGATCGATGCATCGATCAAAAGTCTAACGATACGATGCATCGATGCCACACATAAAATATCGATTATACGGTACCTTTATTTTGACACTCTCCACATCCTCACGTAACTTTTCTCAGCTGAAATAGACGCCTGACAAGATTGACTGAACCCTTTGTCATAAAAGCCGGTATTTTCCACTGTCAAAGTATCGCGAGTTCATCTTTTACAGCAGAAACGACAAGCACCCTTGTTTGTGAATTCAACCCGAAAAGTCTGTGTTTGCGAATCAGTGCGCAGTATTCAGGTCAGGTGACAAGCCTGCTAGTCACTTTGAAAAGACGCGCTAGCTGAGAGGAGTTTCGTCAAAGCTGATTAAAAGTGATCGAGGATTTCAACGAACTTGATGAACCCGTGATATCTTCTTCATGGTGTAAAAGGAAAATAAGATCTGAAACTTTTTCACGGAATCTTGCTAAAACAGCAGGTTAGTGGTGAGGGAAAAGCTCTCTGTATCGCGTGTAAGTTACGTTATTCACAACAACAAAGTTTGACAGGCGTCTAACTAGATGTCAGCTGAGGAGATTAACGTTACAAAGATTAAGTGTTTTATTAAGTATCATAGCAATTACTAGGCTTTGTTTAACTCTGAAACATGAAATGTGGAGTTATCTGCTTTTGCCACACACACACAATAAAAATATATATAAAAAAATACTTTCAGTTTTTTTTGTTATTATTACTTAATCAAAACAACCTCTTCTGTTAGTTCATTTGCAAAAACAGATAACTCCGTTCTTGTTCATTTTCATATATCATTTTTTTTTACTTGTAACTTAACAAACAACTTGTAAATGTCCCAATTGGGAGAGGGTGTGCAAAGAGTTTAATTAAACTTTCATATATTTTTGGATGCATTTGTGAGTTAATAAATGTAACTGGTTGTGTAAACTTGGCACATAATATCTAAATATCGATAAATCGATTTATAACCCTGAATCGAATCGAATCGTAATCGTATCGCAGAATTTTTTGAGGTATCGGCAATAATCGTATCGCTGGCTGAGAGAATCGATATCGTATCGTATCGTGATGAACTGTCCGATTTACACCCCTACTTAAAATAAGTGTGAAAACACTGTTGCTAATTATTACTTGTGTGCAACTACAGTTGACTGTGTGATCTCTTACTTTGAACCTCTTCAGTTACTGTCTCTCGCTTTGATGTCCACTCCAAAGAGTGCCATCCACTCAAATAAAGTTCAGTGCTTATGAAATAAGCAAATTTGTCCTCTGAATCACCTCTCTGCTCCACATTTGTCTTACCATTGTTAACCCATAATCTTAAGATCATATTTATCCCATAATATATTCAATCATTCCATTACAGTCTTAAGAGAACGGCGTCCTTGAAAATGCATGACTTTGCTCTCTCCGGTAATCACGAAAGATATCAAATGTACCAGGAAGCAGCTTGTAACGTCCTGCTTGTGTGTCTCCGACAGGGCGGTTGAACAGTGGCAGCCCCTCCACCCCCCTCATCTCGGCCCCCCTTACCCCCACTGATGGACCGCATGAGGAAGATCAAGCGGCAGCTGTCCCTGACGCTGCGAGGGGGTAACAGCGGGGACAAGACCATGAGTGACACCATCAGCTCTCAGGACACAGGGGCGCACAGCGATTCCGGTACAGTAACGTTCACTTTCTTGAAATACGACACGGAAGCCAAACACACTCGGCATACAGTGGTTTACTGAATGGATGCAGTTACACTTAACCAGTAAAGCATAGAAGAGTGCCCATTAGGGCTCCACGATTTGTGCTTATGCTTATCAAGGCTATGAAATAATAATAATTACTATTTTATTATTAGTATCATTATTGTTATTAAATAAAAAGAAAGTGATACTATTATTGTTAAATAAAGAAATTGAGTATTTAAGAAAAATAGTCAATTATTATTTTATTTTACATTACAACTGTAAAATGACAATACTAATATTTTTGGCTGTCTTCAGGGTTCACTCTGAAAAATGCAGTGCCTATATTTATTTAATTAAATCACTGGCTTAGCCATTTGATAATGGCACTAAGCCATGTCGTGATTTCGGTTTTATTTCAATTAGGCTATTGCATTATTAGCTTCTCAGTAAACCTGCATAGAACCTGCATCTGCAGAATTCCACAGAACGTTCCACAGCTTTCCAAAAAAACTCAAATGAATTTGTGAGTTCTTTCCAAATAACTCACAGATTTCCTAAGAACAAAAATTCATCCCTTGCTTTTGTTTATTAAAAATGTAGACTATTTTGCTACTTTTAACTAATTAATTAATTTGACCATGTTTAAAGGCCCATTCACACCAAGAACGAGGACTTTAAAGATAACTATAACAATAACTTTATTGGCGTCCACACCAATGCACAATATCGTTCTGTTTATTCTAAGCACTCGCTGAAGGTTTGTTGTCTGCTGCTTATAATGCTCATGCTCTTGCAGGCAGGATGGATTCTGATTGGCTGTCAATGTTTTTATCGTTCATCAGTGGGGAAAAAATAATTCTGAAAGTGATTCCAATGATATCTCAGTGACATTATCGTTATAGATGTGGTGAGAACTCTGCTGTTCTATTTATATTTAGAAAGAGTTTTAGAACTATATTATCGTATATCGTCCTCGGTGTGAACGGGCCATGACTCCATTCTGGTGTATTCCACAGATGCAATGGATGCAGAAAATGTGCAAACTTGTACTTATCTGTTTTATGATCACTAATCAAAGTTAGTGTGGTAAAGCATATCTAACCCAAACATTTGCAACATAATTACCTTTCATCTCTAGGTCGTGCTAGTCATTCTTTCCCAATATTGGGATATGCATGAACTCTGTGGCATGTAATATTTCACACACTCATAACCAGTGTGTATGTGTTTGTGTGTACGTGAGAGAGAGCATTCTTACCGGAGGGGATGAAAACAGCTCAAATTCAGCGCCATCTGTACAATCTGTTCCAGGGTTTTTATATAATGGCAGCCAGAAAGTGGCCAGAATTGTTACTAATGGCCAGACTTCAAAAAGAGCATTTATTCTGTCAACAGACTTCAAGTGCTGTAATTCTCAGCATGTTGAGTGTAAAGTATGTAGTTTTAGTTAAATTGATAATTTCCTCTCTATGCTTATGTTTTAATGAGAGATTTGTGGATTTTGCTTCCGCTATGATGTAAATCTGGAACAGAGTAGCTATGAATTTGAATACAGTGCATTTACTTTACAGCAGTGTTTCCTGTGCCACTGTTCAGTGGAGGTGCTCACCTCTGCTGAGTCCACAGCGCCATGGCAAAATAAATGACATTTTACCCAAGTTGTGAGCTTGCATCTGAAATGTAATATGAAAAAGACAAAAAAATAGATTGTCTTTGCTGACAGCATGCAATCGAAAACAAGGCAGAATATTCAGCTGGAATATGAATTTATCCATCATGATTAATATTAAATACAGAGAAAATTACTGTTTTAAGTATTTTAATGAAAGATGAAAACAAATTTTTATATACGAGTAGCATGCACCAAGGAACATATAAGACATTTATACAGAAAGCAAATAAGGGTCGACTTTGATTTCATGATGAATTTAAAAGTCCTGATTCACTCTAGAACACTTCAGTCCATGTGGTTTTAAAGCTTAACCAGATCTTTTTATCAAACACAGGAAGTGTCTTTCAGCCATTCGTCATTGAGCGCATACATTCACCTCCGCCTCCCTACGTGTTGCCTGCAAGTGTGATCGGGGTATGCAGATATAGAGCATTGCATTAAACCATTGAAATGAGTTTTAAAGCCAATCTGTCAGGGCTGGCTATGGCTCTGTGTGCGTTGAGCTAAGCTACCGTCTCCTGCCTGCTGTTACCCCCTCTGACCAATCAGCATGCGTCTTTTAGCATGGCTTCCCATCTCAAGCTAACTGCACTGACAGTTCCTGCTCATCTCGACGGTTTCAACGAAACAGCTTCAGTTTGACATCTATCTCCATAACCGTCTCATCCAAGCTGATAATATATATGTACATGCTATATGTTGTAATTACCATATGCCAACACATCATCATATTGACTGGCAAATCCATCTCTTTCTTTTGTAGTGTGTTTTGGCATTTCTCCAAACCCGGCACAAATTTGAAATGCATTTGGCTTTCATATGCTGATGAATCGATGCCCTTGTGTGCCGTTTTAATCGCCGCCACAGTGCAGAGCATCATTAGAAACAATTACCGGCAGCGAGAAAATGAATTTATCAGTGTCGTTGCTTAATTGTGGCCCTTGAACCTCATTTACTAACACTGAAGATGTTCCTTGTAAATTGATCCTTTAATAACCTTTTTTTTTATTTTATTTTAATAACAGTTTTGGAAAAATGAATGCATGCTATAAAATTTGACTTTTTCTGTTTTTAATTTGATATTTCCTCTTTTTTTTTTTCTTCTCATCCTGTAACCTTTCCCCCTCCAACCTTGTTTTTCCTCTTCCTTTTCCTTCTCTAATAATCACAAACACTTGCAACTTAACATTACCATTTCATCCGAACCATATCACTCACTCCCAACCTCTTCTTTTTTTATCTCCATAATATGATAATCTTCTTTATGCACCCCTTTTCCATTCACTTCTGCTCCTTTTTCTTTCCCCTACCCATAATGCTCAATTCCATTATGTGTCCCGCCACATTTACATTTCCTTCCCGGCTCCTTCTCTGCCCTTCCCCCCCCTCTCCTTCGTCCTCATTTCCTCTGTGTCGTCCTCCTCCCCTCTCCTCCCTCCCAGAGGCCATGCCAGTTGGCGGCAGTGGTGGTCTGCGGGGTTCAGTGAGAGGTTCGGGGGGTTCCTTCAGCATGCACTCCCTCCTGCAGTCCTACAGCAGCGCCCTGCGCAGACCACGCAGCCTGGGCCGCAGTCTCAGCTCCTATCTCAACCACACCACACGCCTCGGTACATTCACACGCACGAACACGCATGCACACAGAGGACCAGAGTGTGATGAGTGTGAAGTTGCACAGTAGGGATGGGAATCGTCAGGAATTGTTGCTTCCGATTCCATGTTCCTTATCGCTTCTGTTAATGATTCTTTTAGAAACCATTCCTTTTGCTTTCACTTCCCTTAAAGGCCTGTTTTCAAACAATTAGATAATTTCAGCAGAACAGTAATGACAAAGCAAGTTCTCTGTTTTTATTTCTCTTTAACTCAAAATCCGCTAGATTCAAAGTAGGTTTAAGAGAGAGAGACAGCAAAGGTGAAATAATATATTTTTTAAAGAATTGTATACTGTTTCTGATTGTGTAAGTGCTTCTGATCTGTTATTACTATTTTGCTAAAATTATCTCATACAATTGATGTCTACAAAATGGCATGTGTGTCCTGAAAAAGCACATTACTCAGACTTTTTAATTGCGAGAAGCAATACACCACTTGCTTAAATGTTTGTTCACATGCATGTTGGATGAAAATAAGATGTGCAATATATTGCTGATTTTATTAGCAGTTCCATCCTCATTGTTGGAAGATTGCAAGCGCTTCAGATGGTTAACGGAACTGATCGTCATAAAATCATTCGGTTGACGTGTTTTCTTAAAAAAAAAATTAAACTGGTTCTTGATTCCCAATTCTACTGCACAGCTTGGACTCTCGTGTAGCAGCATAGACACATACACTATTACAGTGGTTCTCAATTGGTGAGTTGCAACCCAGGGAAAAACAGTGCGAAATGCAAATAATAAAAATTAAACTAACCGTATGATTGTGCATAATTAGGATAGCAAAATGAATATGCTTATCAAGAGAGAAAGAAAGAAACATTTCTCATATCTTTTTGTTGTTAAAGTCTGTACGTCCAGTCAGACACTACAAATTATTTTTGTATACTGACAAATGTCCCTTAGTGGAAAATTAGGCCGATTCCAAAATGGAAATGTTTACATCAATCAAAAATGTATTCTATTGCCTTTCAATCAAATCTAATGCTATTTTAAAGTGCTTTTACAAGTGTAAACAAGCAATTAACACAAAATATATGTGATGTTCATAAAGCAAAATCGAATACAAATAAGTGGTAATGATGTAGATAAAATAAACATGAATCATAGGATTATAAATCATAGAATTAAATGTATAAGACATGTATAAGTATAAGACAATAAATGTATAAACTTAACATAAAAAACATACTAGAAATGTGGGTTTTCATGTCATCATCCTCAAAGCATAAATAAAATTATACGAGATAAAAGAAAATAAAACCTAATATACCTCCGTTATTGGCTACCAAGAGCGTGAAACTATTGAAAATTCAAGATTTTTATTTTTTTTGAATTATTCTGATTAATTCTTATTAATCTGCATCCTGAAGCAAAACCATTTGAGAACCACTGCGCTGTTATACACTGATCTAGACAGGCTGAGTGTGGCGCGAGAGGGGGTGGGAGGTTGGGTTATGATTTAATGGGGGGGATGGGGCAGCGAGTGAATAAATGAGAGTGGAAGATAATGACTTCTATTTTTTTCCTTTTGTGTGGGTACGAGACGGATCTCCTTTCAGAGCAGCTAAGTAGTTCCTCAGCTGTAGTGGTTTGAATCTCTGAGTCTTTATAAATGCTTCAGATGCGAGAAACAGACAGCTAAATGTGTAAGAGATGCATTTGGAGAGTTGCAGGCTCACAGATAATACATCAGCATTACTTGCGTGTTTTAAAATAGAATAACGAAGAAGTGGAGAGACATTTAGAAACCTTACATTTGATTTATTCAATAAATGTTATCATTGAAATAGTGACGTCAGCATAGCATGCCAATGTTTTTGTGTGTGTGGTTGTGTCCGAAAATGCAGAAATCGTCCACGAGGATGTAAAAATGGGTTCAGATGGAGAGAGCGATCAGGCTTCGGCCACATCCTCAGATGAGGTGCACAGCCCTGTCCGAGTTCGTCTGAGAAACAATCCTGGTCGCAAAATTTCCTCAGAGGTACGTTCACGTTTCTGACCGTGCATGGCTTGTTTTTCTAGCCAGTATTTTTAGAGCGTGACGCTGTGAATAATACATGACATGTTGGGTAATAAAAACATACAATTTTCCTTACTTCTGTTTTTGTTTTGTTTGCTTGAATTAAACCGTGTACCACATAATAACCATTAGCTTGTTTGTTGCTATTGAAGGTACATTAGTTGCGCGTGACTAATGGTGCATTGTGGGTATTGAAAATGCTCCACGGCATGGTAGCCATCAGTTAGATGACTAGCCTGCGGGCCAGATGGGTTATTACTGTTATGGAGTGTAAGAGAACCTTTAGGCCTTAACTAATAATGGTTTTCCCCTCCTCCTTCCCTCTCAGGACATAAATAAACGTCTGTCTCTGCCTGCCGATATCAGGCTTCCTGATGGCTACCTGGAGAAATTCAGCCTCAACAGCCCCCTGTTTGACAAACCGCTCAGCCGGAGATTACGCAGAGTATCGCTGGTAATGCCTCTCCATTGGTTTTCCCTCTTATTTTCCCATCATTCTCTCTCTGCTTTCTGTAAACCTCTTTTCTTTTTTTCCTGTCTCTTTTTATGCCCAGTTTTGATTTTCCGCTGATATAAAAAAAATTCATGAGGTTGTTCACTTTTTAATGTGGGTCATATCATATACTAGTCTAATACATTTTGTAACATAACTTAATATTTTAAGTATAGAATATTTGAATACATGACTAAATATATTTTAAGTTCTTTGGACTTCCATTTTAATGCCTTTTAGCCTCTTCCCTCCTACTGTTCATTCTCTTGGAGTGTTTTTTTGCTCTTCTCCTTGACTTGTCTTGTTTGTTCATGGTCACATTATTATTATGCTTTGAAATCATTGCAAACACACAGACTTTCATGGCACGTCTCGCTGCTGAAACCATTCTCAAAATATTAGTTCCAGAGTGTCATAGGAAAAAGAGTGAAGCTCATAAAGTAATGCCCAAATCTAAAGAAGAAATGCTGCAGCTCTAGTTTTCATTGAAGAAAATTAAGCCTAAGTTTTATGATCATTATGGGACTTTTATTTTTAATTTTTTTTTATGCATTCGGCAGATGCTTTATCTAAAACTGATTTAGTTTGCATTACTCATTATTTATATATATGTATATATATGTATATGTACCTCCAAAACGTATGTAAATCATATATGATTATGTTGTATATTGGCTATAGAATGTTTTTTTGGTTCACACTGTGTTAATTTGAAAGGAAAGTATTCTTAACAGAATGTCAAAATCATGTTTTCAGTTCATTATTATAAAATACTACAACTTCAGCTGCCCTTGATATGATATATAAACCCAGACCGTGAGGTTTATTCAGTGCTGTTGACACACGCTTGGTCTGTGATGCGTTTAAACGCCTAATTTGTTACACTTCAGTTGTTCCCAATTTATTTTGGGGAGGGATATTTAAGCTCATGTTGTCTGTGTGCATTATATAAACCTCTGCGACCAGCACAGCACAGCCGTCTGAAACGGGAGCAGTGTAATTTGGGTGCATTTTAGTTCACATGAATGCCTTTGAAATTTTCTGCCCTGTATCCCTATGTTAAGTGTTGCTTTTTAGGACCATGTTGTGACATACTTTTTGTCTTTGTGTGTCTGCAGTCTGAGATTGGATTTGGGAAGTTGGAGACGTATGTGAAACTGGATAAACTAGGGGAGGTAACTTCACAGCAGTGTTATTTTATTTTTATATCATTATAGTAGTTTTATTTCATTATAGTTTCAATAATATTTTGAATTAGCTTTTGTCTTTATATTTTTAGTTTGTTATTACTGTTATTATTTTTTAAATATTGTTATTTAGATTTTTTTTATATCGTTTTTAGTTAGTTGGTTAGTTAGCTATTCAAATTTTGTGTTTAGTTTAAGCTTTTCAACTAATATTTCAATAATATTTTATGCCATGGTCTGTCTGAATATTTGATTCTGATTGGCTGGAAGGTGTGCAATAAAAACATCTAATGCACAGGTAGCTACAAGTCAGTTTAATCGCCATTCTATATTTACGCGCTGGTTCATTGACGTGCACTCACAGGTCACTCGCACACAGAGATCGGAGATCACGCTGTGCACACACACAAACATTTCAACACTGCCCCACGACTTTTATTAAAAAATTAATAAAAGCTGGTTTTTGGTTTTTTAAACCACTGCTGGTTTTTAAGTAATTAAACTCACAGCTTCACAGACGTCGATAATTCACACACACACATCTCTCATTTCTAATGCTTCGCTCTCAAATAAATGCTATAATTAATTTATTCAAATACATTTAATAATCCTACGCACTACTTAATCCATGTCTGATATAAAGCAGGCAGAATGCTACTTCTAACAAACCATGACTGACAAAAATAACCATAATTTTTACCCTTCAGTTTAAATATTGCACTGCAAACTCTGCATAACAGCTTTAAGTTGTCAATGCTGGCAAGTTACCATGTTATAAGTGGGATAATCCACGGCTAGCTGTGCATTAAACTCTTCACGTCGGGTGGTTCTTGGCTTCCACGTCCTGCATTAAAAACGTTTAATGCCCAGCTAGTCATGGATTATTCTTTACTTGTTTCAATTGTATTTAAATGATTAACATATCTATTAATAGTTTTCATTAATGATAATAACCCTAATTCACAGCCTGTTCCAGAACAGATATTGTTTCTCAGATGGTTTTGTCATTTAAAGTTCCTCTGCGTTATGTCTTTTTCTCTCTCAGGGCACCTACGCTACAGTATATAAGGGCCGCAGTAAGTTGACGGATAACCTGGTGGCTCTGAAGGAGATCCGTTTGGAGCACGAGGAAGGAGCTCCATGCACTGCCATTAGAGAAGGTGAGTTACAAGCATGCCGTAGTGGTTGACACTAAAATTAGATCAGCAAACTACTGCCCCAAATTTCCCACATGCTTGCGCAGTGACAGACATTTGTATTCATATATGTGAGAGGTTCTAAATTAGCCAGCGAATCCATAAATTCACTACCAACAGCTTTTGTTCAAGTCATTCAGCTGGTTAAAAGGGTTATAATATGGAAAGCAGGATTTTTGTGCTCTTTTGAATAAAGTTTGATGTACTGTAACGTTTATTCAAAGCTTCTTCCCAGCACACCCAGACCATTAATGAAAATGAAACCGCAAAAACATGTTGTTTTAGGCTAGCAAACCATAACAGATATCATTTACATTCTAAAGTTTTAAAAGTACAGTAGCAAAAGTGCATATACGTTTGATTTTGTTTGGGAAAAATATATATTTTGTAGCTGTTTTTGCAGCTTCAGACTAACTTTGTGTAGCTTGTCGTTTTGTCCTTGTCATTTTTCAATGAATATTCATAAAGGCATGTGAAGTACTAGAGGTCATGTGTTTGAGGAATAACCTGTCTCTGTGTCTCCGTAGTGTCTCTGCTGAAGGACCTGAAACACGCAAATATTGTGACTCTTCATGACATCATCCACACTCAGAAGTCTCTTACACTTGTGTTTGAGTACTTGGTGAGTCACTCACATGTGCAGTATTTCACTGCACTCTGTACACTCTTTAGGGTACTCCTGATCTCACACATGCAGTCATCTACACACCAGTGTAGGAGAAGCTATTTGGAAACTAGCTTGCCAAGCTTGGCTGCATGCTACTCATAATTAAAAGTAGTTCAACTACAGTCAAGTTACTCTTGTGCAAACAATGTGGCATGCTGGATGGCATATCTTTTCCTCAGCTTAAGTGATGCAAAATCAAGGATCTCAAATTGACAACATCGGAACTAAATGTAAAACTAATAATTAAATGTTAAATAAAAATATTTTTTAAATCAATCAGAATAAAACGCTTAATCTATTAAACGCCTAAACTATTAAATATAATCAATTGAATATAACACTTAAAAATCATAATATAATAAAAAATAAAAATGTCATTAAACTATGACCATGAACCAGGACCATGCAAAAATGGGTACTTTTTTTAATACATTTTTTTTATTAAGTAAATATTTGTGTGGGTTTGGCTGGCAAAAAAAATTTGGATTCCCTGCCCTAATTCCCGGTACACAGTGTATGATTTTGGGCTGTCTTAGAGGACAGATGACCAATCGTGGAGGTTTCTGTGGTCGTGGCTCCTAAACAGTGGTCCTACGTCGTACAGTGAGAGAGTTTCAAAGACGGCCATTGTCACTGTCTTGCGACCAAAGATAGTCTCCGATAATTTCAGATATTTAGCATGATCATCTCACAGTGTGTTTGCTGCTACGACCTATGTCTACTGACTAGCCAATAAAAATGCAACATGAAATGGCATATATTGATCAATCCGGCATGGCTCTAAAACTTAAACCTACTTGCTTCAAGCTCCATTTGCAAAACCGGCATGCCAAGTTACCCTCTTTTCCCTAGCCATGAACGTGATCATATACTCCTCTTTTGCTTCCCCCTCTTTTTTTCAGCACACATAAAAACCACAATTGCCAAACTGTGATTCATCTTGATCTATTTGTTTACCACTAGCGCATGCTGATGACCCAAGTTTATTATATCCATGTCATACTGTGAATTCGTAGTCTGTACCGAATTCGCACAGTCTGTAGCAGGCATTAAAACACACATTCACTATGTATCTAGTTCAGTCATTAAACTCTAAAGAGCGCAGGCTGATAGGTCCTTTACATGCAATCTGTAAGCAATCTCATTATTACTGCATTGCACAAGCTGATTGGCCTCTGCTGATCCTGCAGCCAATGTGATCCTTGCTTAACAATTTAATAGTCTGGTTGATTGTTTGCCGTAAGCTAGTCCTGGAGCCCACTAGTTTCTATGAAACCCTCTACCTCCCCCAGCTCCACCTGCCTTGATCTGCTACAGGATTTATGTGTTTATTTATGCAGCAGCATATCTTGCATGCTCACAGCATTGTGTGTCTGTGTATCTATTTGCATTAGCAAGTCTGGACTTGCTCAGCAGCAGCAGCAATAACGTGGTGGCAGATCTAGTCCTCCAAGACCAAATACATTTACCTTGCCATATTCAATAACATGCTAAAACTGTTCAGAGAGTTGTCATGATTGAAATTAATATAACTGTATTTTGCTTATTTATCTAATCTTTATCTTCCTTTGTCTCCTAGGATAAAGACCTGAAACAGTACCTAGATGATTGTGGAAACTGCATTCATATGCACAATGTCAAGGTAAAACTTCGACAAATATCTTTCATTTCTTTTTCTCATAATTGTTGTGCTGCACATGGCAATCAGAGATGGTGTACTTATTTATTCACCTGTGTATGTGTTTTTCCCCTCTCAGCTCTTCCTGTTTCAGCTGTTGCGAGGTCTGAACTACTGTCACAGACGTAAAGTCCTTCACCGAGACCTCAAGCCCCAAAATCTCCTGATCAACGAACGTGGGGAGCTAAAGCTGGCTGACTTTGGTCTGTAACAATACATACCTGGTTTAACTCATTCTTGCTCTCACTGTTTTTTTCATGGTTACCGTTTGTGTTCTGTGGGTGGTGTAGCCTAGTGGTCAGTAAAAACCAGCTGCCCACTTACCAACTCCAAACACTTAACCTCAGGTTTCTCTGGTTGCATTGTCTCTGTAATCATTGTACTGTAATTGTAAAGTTCCTTTGGCTAAAAGCATGTAGTGTACTAAACGTCTGTTAGGACGTAAGTGGAGTTGATGTACCGGTATAATATCTTTTAAAGCTCTAGAAAGCTTGCTGAAACTGGTCGAAGCACTTTTAAATTTGTTTTTTGTTTGGTCTTCAGGTCTGGCACGAGCAAAGTCGATTCCCACCAAGACCTACTCCAATGAGGTGGTGACCCTCTGGTACCGCCCCCCTGACATCCTATTGGGCAGCACAGATTATTCCACTCAGATTGACATGTGGTGAGCATCCAACTGATGATTTATACTTTATTTGTGGTATCAGTTATTTTTGGTGGTATTTATATACTATTAAAGTATTTATTAATATTTTGTTTTAGTATTTTTATAATGTGCTTTTGTCATTTTTATTTTTGTTTCTATATAGCTTAATTTTTATTTCAGTTTTTAAAAATAATTTAAATAATTTACTTTATAGTTAGTTGACAAGGCAACATTTCAGTCAAGTCAAGTTTTTTTTGTTTTTTTTTCATCTAATATTTATTTTGTATTTTATTACAGCAATACGCTTCTGATTATCACTAGTAAATTTATATTTTTGTTGAATTGGCTATTATTTTTTTAATGATTTTATTATTTGTATTGAAAGTTCAGGTTTATTTTATTGCTATTTTGCACCATGTACTTATTGAACAACAGCTAGATGTCGCGTAGCAGATGCCAAAGACCCACTTTTGAACTTTTTTAACTTGACACAAGTATTAATCGACGACTGTTATCATATTAGGTGTGAATGGTTCCTAACATGGTAAAAGTTCTCGATTATTGAGGAGTGATTATTTGTGGTTCAGTCTGGTGCTAATTCAGTAAACGGCTCTGATGGATCGAGTCATTATTTAAATGATTCAAACATTACCTTTTGTAGTCTTTTTGTGTGATTCATAGAAAGAAACCGCTCATAAGAGTAATGCTCATACATCAGACTGCAGTTTTATGCGAGAAGACAGTGTGATTCAGTGTTATTGTAAACGAATACTATTAAAAATCATTGCTACATTCACCCAGGTTGCAACAAGGGCCCCCCTCTTTTTTTTCTTTTTTTTTCTTAAGAGAACAATGTTTTGCTGACCTTTAAAGATGGTGCGTAAAGCAAAAGCTTGTATTATCTTTTTTGTTTGAGTCCATCTTAAATCATGCCGTTTTTACATATTTTTTTGGCTTCAGCTTTTCCGGGTTAGTATTTCTACCCTGGGTTGTTTTGTCAAATTTAGAGTGAAAATGCAGATATCAGATAGGGTTGCTTTTAAAAGAAGAGAAAAAAAAATGGATACATAGTCAACCAATCGGAATTGGGCATCAAGACCTGCTGTGTAAATGTGGCCTACCTGAGATAAGTTTAAGTACTATAAGTAGAACTGAAATAAAATTAAACTAAAGCTCAATAGAAATCGTAAAAAAAAAAAAAAAAATCTAATAAAAAAGACACAAGCACATAAGAGAATTACTAAAACTTAACCGAAAATTATAAACTTAAACGAAAATTCATTTCATTTATAAATACTATAATAGTATATAAATAACACTAAAATATATATAGTTTTCCTTTTACCTCTAATTCAGTTCATGTTGCAAGTGCACACTTTGGTTAAAATTATTTATTTTACCATGATTGAAGATTGTAGATTGAAACAGCAGTGCAGGAAACACTGTTAATGAGGCTCTGTTTTACTGTAGTAGAATCAGCGCCCACTCTTATGTCATAGCTTCTGTAAAGGTGAAATTAAATTGAGTTTTAATGTCTCTCTTTGAAGGGGTGTTGGCTGTATCTTCTACGAGATGTCTACAGGTCGACCCTTGTTCCCTGGCTCCACGGTGGAGGAGGAGCTGCACTTTATCTTCAAACTTCTCGGTACTGCTCTCTCTCCCACTCTTTCCTCCTCTCTCTCTGCTCTTTCTGGCTCTAGATCTGACAGTTTGTCTCTGTGTGTGTCACTGTGATATTTATAAATCCTCCTGCGTCTTTTCACAGGTACGCCCACAGAGGAGACCTGGCCCGGGATAACCTCTAATGAGGAATTCATCTCCTATAACTACCCCCGATACCGTCCTGACTGTCTCCACAACCACACTCCACGGTAACAACAGCTGTCCTCTGGGCCTGATGCCTGAAACGATCACCACTCCTGTTGTAAAAAACAAATGACACTCTGTCTGAGGTCATTTATTGAAGTTGCAATTACTCTCTTGCAGATTGGACAATGATGGAGTTGATCTTCTGTCGAAACTGCTGCAGGTGATTTGCATTTATTACAATAGAAATTTATAGAAGAGGAAGATGGTCCCACCTCAAACTCGATAGATGAGCCAATGTTGTTATGTTAGTTTGCTCAGGATGCTTGTGTTTGAACCACAGTGTTTGCATGTTCCTAGAAATAACACCTACGCATGCCTTTCTTTCTTTACAGTAGGATATCCTACTGTACGAATGAGATAAAGTATTTTTAATAATGACACTTTTATTATATGGCTGTTCTCTTGACAGAGTTTTGTTATCTGAACGTACATTCTCTACTAAAAACTAATGCAGCTCTTGTTTACCTGACAAATGTTTAAGTCAACATACAATCAAAATTACTGTTTAAACTTTTTAAAATTAACAAAATTAAATTTTTATTGTGCATGATTCTTCAGCATGTGATATTCCACACACACAAAAAAAAACTTTGTATTTTGTTATAACAGTTATTTGATCTTCTTGAAGCAACTTTCCATAGTCTATTTCATAGTATTATCAAATAGCTTTTAACTCATTGTTTTAGGCTACTGTTGTAATACAGATTACTGTACTAAAGATTGCCTGAAATATGAATAGATTTGAAAAGTATTGGGATGTATTGAGATGTTCTTGAGGGTCAACTTCCTTTCCCGGTCAGAAAAGCCTCCTCAAAAATGATGATTTAGGTGCAGATCAATTAACACACAATATTCTTCCAAATAATAAACAAACACATTAAGTTAAAAGAAAATGTAACCACATTTAAAAGACAAAATAACTAAATTTAAACTAAATGCCATTTTAGGTTGACTTCGAATTTTTTTTTATTTTGGTAGCTTGCCTTATACACTACTGTTCAAAAGTTTGACATTGTGGAATGTTTTTGAAATATGTCTCTTATGCTCACCAAGGCTGCATTTATTATCAAAAATGAAGTAAAAACAGTAATTTTGTGAAATGTTATTAGTTACTAACACTGGACTGTTTCAGTTTGAGGGCAAGAAACGGATCGCAGCAGAGGAAGCCATGAGACACGCGTACTTCCACTGCCTGGGAGAGAGAACTATCACACTGCCAGACAGTGAGTACACACACACACACACACACACACGCATATCTCCTACCACTGAGGAGATTTATGATGATGCCAGATAACACACGCTTGTGCGATCACACACTTCACACTGACAGAAATATTAAAGTGTCAGACAGAAGTCTCACACATACACACACTTTAGTTCAAAAGACATTTAATTCCACCGAGCCGGTATGAGCTGTTCTGTATTTGCACTGCATCAAGTGAGTGTATGTGGAAATAAGCTTACTCTGATCCTTAATTTTATCACAGCACTTGTTTCAGTTCATCGTATCAAATTTAACTGTTGAATTTCTCCCTCTCAGCTACATCAATATTTGCACTTCAAGAAATTCAGCTGGAGAAGGAGCCGGGAATGAGGACGAACTCTCTGTCAGAATCAGGTAAAACCACAGAACACCGCTGGCCAATGAATGATGAATCATGATGATAGTTTTGAGCTTCATCCATCAGTGTACTGTGTGTTTGTGACCCCTTTGTGTACGGCGGGACGTCAACTGGCATTACTCTCAAACTGTCAGTTACTCTCAAGCTGTCACAATTTTTATTGTCTTGTGAAAATCTGGCCGACATTCAACTTACATCATCATACAGGAAGACAGGAAAGGGCTGTAAAGTGACCAACTATGTTTTTGTGTGACATTTGAATATAATTGTGAACAGATCTGAAATCAGACAATTGGGTTGGGAATCAAAAACCAATATTTAATGAATGATTTTGGTGATGGCTCTTGAACATCTGCATTCTTGTGCAAAAGAAATATTCTGACTGTTTCCTGCACCACTAATATGAATCTAAGAATCGATAATGGAAATCGGTAAATGGATAATTCACCCACAAATGTAAATTCTGTCTTTTTCTTACCCTCATGTCATTTCAAACCTGCATGACTTTTTCATTTGATGAACACAGAAGATATTTTGAAGAATGTTGGTAACTAAACCGTTTCGGTTCACATTGACTTTTTTTCACATTGACCAAAATATAAAATTATCAACATTCTACAAAATAGATATACACTTATTGTTTTGGTCACAAGGAACATAAATTCCGTTTAAAGACCCCCTGTGGTGAAAATCAAGTTTAATGTTATGTTTATGTCTATGTGGTGTTTTTAATATGCTTTTAAACAAACCATGGGCAAATTCATCTGTCAACACCTTTGCTGAGAATTTTCTCCTTAAAACGGCAGTGTACTGAAAACGGTCTCAAAAACGAGGTTTGAAACTGCATGTTTTCTGCCAAATATGTAACTAATACTGTCAACGTGCGGGGCGGGCCTTTGCTTCTCATGATTTCTAAGGATGCTGATTTTTAAAAGCTGTCTGACTCTTAAGATTCAGAACGGGAACATGGTTTGTGTAACATTAGCAACACATTATTAGCTGTTTGATAACGTAGTCAAGCCAAAGGCTATTCATATAAATTACCGTTATGTCTACCTTTTTTTGTTATTTATTATTTTATAGCCTCGAAAGCGTGCCAAGACCTCTCCCTTTAATCACTAATCAGCTGTCACTCATCTCAGTATGCAAACTCGCAAGGTTCCATTATAATCAATAAAGTTGTCTACACCGCTAAATGAATCTTTTATTTACATCGTGTCTACATTTTGTTAATGCGAGTGCACTGAAAAGACATTTTGAGCGGCGAGCGGATTCTGACTAAATGAAACCGCCCGATTGGCCTCTGCGTACAAGAGATCAACAAACATGTCTGTGATTGGCTACATTGCTCTCTACTGCAAAAGCAAGTTGTTATTGTGATGATCAAAATGAGTTTTAAGAAATAATAATCCCTTAAATAACTTTTAATGTGTAAAAATATTTGGTTAGTAGTGTAAACCCGTGTACCTTGATTCCGTAAAATTGCATAAAGCCAGCCAATCAGATAAGAACAACCAGTTCTTGGTATATTTTTAGTGTGTAATATACATCACACGGTTCTTCTGAGGCAGAACCTATCATTTATATGACTTGGGTGACCGCACTAATCCTATACCATTATACCAGTCATAATCCTCCTGAATTTATTCATATTCATCATATGAGAGATGAACTCTGATGCTCATCATGACACAGCTCATTTTCTGTGCTCTCTAATACTTCTCGCATTGCTCATCTTCTCTATCCTAATAGTTTTCTCCTCATCCTGCTCTAGTGAGAGATGCTGGTTTACTGTCTCTCTTTATACCCCCCAATCTTTCTCCTTTTCTTACTGTATCCTTCATCTCTGACTGCCTCATTTTGGGCTGTTTGTACCTAGTATTAAGATTCATGTCAGGTTATCCAATGACATATACCGTTATACTTGTGATGGCCCAAAATGGATCTTGATATTTCTTTGTTCTAAACATCCTTTTTCTTTATTCTTCATCAACATTTCTAAGTTTATTTCTCGTGTAAACTCGTTAAGGCACATTTATGTTAACAGCGATGCTTTATACACAGAGCTTAACAAGAACTTACTCCTGAGAATGTATAATGCAGCTCGTTCAGTGCTAACTCTGTTTTCTGCTCTGTTTTTCCCACGGTCTTTCTATCTTTTCTCTCCCCCTGCCTATTTGTATGTGCTTTGATGTGTGTGTTTTTTTTTCTTGCTTCACTGCGCTCCAGAGCTTTTGCAAAGATGTCTAAGGTTCCGGCATACCTTAGGTACATATTTGTCGCCCTCCTCTCAAAGCAGGAGGACACAAACACCAAAACCGCATTTCTTCCCTTGAGTTTCCTGTTCATCTGTACTGTCCAGTTGTACCCCACTGGAAAAAGACATTTTCTCGTTGAACAGAGGACATATACATAGTCACATGCATCACACAATTAAATGAGAATATTCAGGCAATATGTTGCACTAGCAGATCACATCAATACATTGATGTGCTTTGGTTGATCAGATCACTGGACAATGCTAAATACAGATGTAAACGGGGTCTAAAATATTTTGGGCTTGTCCATTTTCAACCACTTCCAGAGGTTGTCACACACGTTCGATCGGATTGCTTTCTTAGTGTAGACGCTCATGTGGTCGATTGTGTTCGAAAAGCCGTAAAAAAACACCTACCTACTCTCGGCTTACTGACGAGTGTGTTACTTTTGTGTGTTTTTTTTCGATCAAAAGATCTGAAAAAGCCCAAATATTTACCCATAGACCCTTCCCTTGAAGAAATCAGGACAAATTGAAAGTGGACAAAGGAAATGGATTAAAACATCAGGTGTGAACGGGAATGTGTCTCCATTGTCTTCTTGTGATCCGATCGACCAAAACGCATCTTAATACCTGGTGTAAACAGGGCCTTACATTAACATTGGTGTACTAACTACATCCTCGCAGTAGTTATGTTAAATTGGCTGAAACCAACCCTTCTCATCTGTCTTTTTCCTTTTCTGTGTATGCTATGATAAGTCCATCACATGTAAAATGTGCACTGACTTTTATTCCATTTTGGCAATTGTGGATTGCTTGTCAAAACCAGGGTTGCCATGTTGGTTTTCAGCAAATGGTTAAAACATTAGAAAAAGTAGCGATGATGAAAAAATCATAAAATGAAAAATAACCTGACACCAGAATGTTTTCATCTAACAATATTGGCCGTTTATGTGCTGAAGTTATGCCTAATTTAGTTTAGAAACATTTAACGAGACATTCATCCTCATTAAGCATCCGTGTTCATAGACCGGTTCTCCTGTGATATTTAGTTTAGAAAAAACTTAACAAATTTTTTCTCCACTCATAACTCATATATATTTAGTTCACAAATTGAAGCTGTCAGACTAGAGCTTATAATTATTCAACGTTTATACAGAGTTTATTCAAAAGAGCCGAGAGTTCTAGTACAGTGTTAAATTCACTGATGAAATGCCAAAGGCTGGTTTTGGGACAGTAAAGCCATTTATAATATTACAAAAAATTTCTATCTAATATCAATTCTGTTCTTTTGAACTTTCTATTAAACTAAGAATTCTGGGAAAAAATTGTTTTTTTAAATAAAAGCAGCATAATATTTTCAACATTGATAATAAGAAGAAATGTTTTTTTGAGCAGCAAATCAGCATATTAGAATGATATCTGTCATTATATCAGATATTATATATACTATATCTGAGTAATGATGCTGAAAATTCAGCTTTGCATCACAGGAATCAATTATTGCATTTATCTATTTTAATATTTTTTTTAAATATAAGTTGAAAATGGAAATCTTGACCACAAACTTGAATTGTATTGTACAGACTTACCATGAGCTCCAAAGTTAAGCATGGTTTATTTTGTGATAATGACCATTTGGTTGCATGTTATCCTTCTTATTAAAAGGCTGCTTACCAAATAAATTAATAGACGAACACATTGATTTGAGTTTAATTTTTTTAATAAAAGAGGAGTACATGAAAAGAATGAAACTAGATCAACCAATCAGAATTGATTATTCAACGGTTCTTTTAAATACTCAATAATTTAAGCAGACGTCATAAAATTATATATTTTAAAAATGTAAGCCTTATTACCCAACTTGCAGTAAACTACTACTCGACCAAGATCCACAATTCAGAGAGAAGTCGGCAAGCAGAGTTGTGGTGAGTCTTTGAGGCTAGTGAGGTAATGTTAGCTATCCAGCAAGGAAATACATGATTCATGAGATTAATAGTTTATTCATTCTTTCACAAGATCGACTGAAAACAAACTCTCTTGTCTGTCTACAACATTTACGAACAGTAAAATTGAAGGGAGACGTAAATCAGAGCCAGTGAGGGGAAATACAGTGATATGAGAAATTGTGAGTTTAATTTGGCTGGTCTTAAACTGATCTTGACATCAGACGTACTTTAAGACTAATGCGTGGAGTTTGAATGTATATCACCTTCACAGAGAAAGCATAATGAGGTGAGGAGCTTGCTGTGTGAATACCCCTCTTTCCTCACCAAACAAGAAAACAGCCCAGGCTTCTCTAGAGCTTTAAACTGAGCATGTGTGGGTGGCCGTGTGTTTGGGTGCACGTTGACACGTGTTTGGGTTGGGTAAGCTCGCCTACTCTCATGCCCAGTTCTCTAAATGAAGTGAGCGCTGCTTTTCTCTCTCTGTCCCTCTTGTGATCCTTTATACCCTCTGACGGTCCTTATGAGTGCATTCGGTTTTATCCTGCTCAATGTTGCATGCACCATTTAGCCACTATGTAGCCTAAACGTCCTCCTCCTCTTCTTTTTCTCCAGTCAACAGCATATCTCAACGGCAGAGTCTGCTCTTCTGAGGGCACGTGGGGCGACGACGGACGATATACAGAGAGGACGCGTTGAGACGTTTCCTGTCGTGAAGATGAAGGGATATCTGTTTTTCATTTCTCCGTCCGAGTCATTCGCTAGTCCTGTGGCATTATGTGTTTAGAAGGGGTCACTGTAGCTGTTTACATGGAAAGGCTGAGGATGTTGGTTTGTGTACTTGTTTTCTTTGTTTCAAATGATGATGCACTCCCCCCCTTCCCTGTACACATTACAAACATGTTCTTCCTGTTTGCTGTACCTTCTCGACGTGGTTGAGCCGCTGTAATCTACCAATCAGACGCAGAATGTTATTGGATGACCTGCTTCAGTGCATAGACTTCATCCTTTGACTGAAGCAAATCAACCTGTTTTATTTGCAATACTTCTCAATTGTAATGTAAAAGGAAGGCCAGTTTATGAAGGACCGTGTCATGAATGCTGTTAATATCTGTCAAGAAGAAGCCAAGTTTCTCTAGTCTTCCAGAATAATAGTCCTCTTCATTAGTGTCATCAGCCCTCCCATCCAAAGATGAACATTTAGTACTATGCCAACACAATGGTTCTCCAATCATCATCGTTAACCTTAATTGATGCATTCATTTTTGTATTCATCAGAACATTGATGACATTGACTGTCAACTTTTGCTTTTGTTTGCATAATCATTTCACTTTTAAGTTGTTGTTTACATGTTTGTTTTTGTTTTTTTTTGCCATGCAATACAGTTTGATAATCTAGAATACGGTTTCACCAAAGACCCACATGTCATCTTTCTTTCCCTCGTGGTTTGACTTGTATTGAGCTTCCACTTCCATCATCATGTTCAAGTGAACCCTCGATCAGCTGCACTGTGTCAAGGACAAATTGTTTGTGCAAAGCAGCGTATGTTTGTGTTGCATTAAGGAAAGCCTCGGATAGTCTCGACGCATTTCCTCCAGATGCCTAGTTCAGGCCTTGTTGATAACTCTTCCATTACCGCAGCTCTTTGGGCTGTCACTCTAGTTGAAACCCGAACTGCATTCTCCATCGGTTCAGTCAGGGTGATGAGAACTCATAATGGGATGCCCGGGCGCATGCGGAGAACCGGTCGACTTGTATCTGGCTCAGGTTTCTGTCACTCTGCAGAACAGCTGAGTGCGGTGGATAATGTTCCGCATCTCGCCCCGGTTGTTCATACTCCGCAGGTTTTAGAGCGCATTGGTGTCGCGTAACACACCGCAAATTTAAAACGCTACCGTCCCCTGGCATGTACGAATCAGGGCCTCTCTGCACAATGTCTGCGATTTATGCAGTCCCACAAATGTGATTATTGGGCGAGTCTCTTGGGGGGGAAAAGTCCAGGGGATATTTTACACCAAAATGAAAGGAGAGAAATAATACATTTTATTTTGCTTAAAGAGAAAACAGCCTATTTTTAGGACCATTAATATTTTTTTGTTTTGTTTTGGATTGTGACATTATTTTCATTACCAATGAATCCCCAAATTCGTGTTCCTTTTAATGTGAGAATATAATTTAAATTGTATCTGAATAAATTACAACCTTTTTATACAGCACATTTAATATATTGTATTTTTTTAAAAGCATATATCTATATGGTAGTATTTGTTATACCGTCTTTGCAGATGTACATCATTTCACAGCAACTTTTTACTGTAATACAGCGTTATTTACTCTATTAAGAGAATGACTAAAACTTCCAGGTGCATTACAGTAATTAGAGTGGACATGGGCTTAATTGTCAAATAATATTAAATGTCTGAAAGATAATGTCACCATGGAAAAGACAAAAAAAGTTCCTAAATAAGAAGCTTCATTTCTTTTTATGCAAAATATTATGTCTTATTTTTTTCTCTCTATTTTAGTGTGAAATGAGACTGCAAGATTCACCCCATTAGTGCTGAATGCAGAGGTGTTTTAGACTTGATATTTTAGTAAATATATAATTTTTTAAAAATTTTATTCAAGCAATCCCGAAAAGTTTGGTCTGGTGATAGATTGTGACTTCCCTTCCTCCTGCTGGAGATGACCTGTGAATACCTGTGCTGCATATGTGTGTGTGTGTGTGTGAGAGAGACGCTCTCCATGAGGGGAATGCAGACTTGCATGGCAGTGTTGTAAAGTTGAAGACTGTGGTACTTTGTAAATAGCCTTAGAATGTTTGTTTTTTTGAAGATCAGAGGTGTGGAGAGTGCAATGAGAAGACCCTCCTAATAATGTATAATTTTTAAAGCAAAGAAAAATATCATTTTTGTTATTCTTATCATTGATGACGTTGGTCATTATGTTCTCTTTCTTTTTTTGTTCTTTTTTTAATCATGTAGTAACCGGACGTTACTACCATAGGAGACTCATGTGGTTGTAGATATTTTGTTTTGATGTTTGTTAGTTCATAAGGATGACAACGGCTCATAAAGCTTTCATCTGGAATGCGGAGGGATTACGGTGAAAGGGCTTCAGTGGATAAATGTGGTTGAGAGGAAGCCAACTGTTCATTACTGCGCAATAATTGCTAATTTTACGCAATAACTTTTTTTTTTTTTTTTAAATACCAAAACCCTCTTGATTTGAAAAGAATTTGATACTGATTTTCGGTAAGCATTGCATGTTGCTAAATATACAAAAAGCAAACAATGCCAGTAATTGTCATGCAACTCAAAAGGCTGTTTTATTGCCCATTGTATGAGGAATCGAATAAGGGAGGTTTTGATATGATTGCAGGTGAAATGCTTTTATACATGGAGACACTTTGAGCCAATATGGACTTCATACGGTTTTCAGTATGTTTCTTTTGTAAAACTCAACCTTTTTGAATGGGCATTTTATGCTAAACAAAATTTGATAATTGATCAGTACAGTATTATTTGCTTTAGCTTTTTTATTTTGCAATAGTATACACTAAAAGAGCCCTAAGTTTGTGGATTTTTAGCCATTTTACTGCTCTTCTCCAGTTGGCATTTGTCCATGTGTGAAGGCATGAAGGGAGCAATGAGGTCTGCTGTTATATAAATATGTTAAAAGCAGTTTAAACAAACACATTAAGCAATACTCACTGTTAATGCACATTTCACATCTCAAGGATATCTATCTAATGCAGGTATATTTTCTGATTGACAGTTAGTAAATAAGTATGCATATATGAGTGGTCACTCGTTTGAGTCTAGAGATGTTAACCACATTTGATGCATTGTTGAAAACTCTTCCCTCTATTCTTTTTAATCGGAGTTCTTGATTGCAATAGTCAAATCTTTTCACACAAGAATATGTGGTTCAGAAGTATGTTGAAATGGAAAACCTTTACCAATAATTACACTACACGACAACGACTGACTGTTTCTTCATGTTGCTTGTATGAATGCTCATTTGCAACCAATTCTGTCAATTGTAAAGCAAGACGTGGATGGTGAACATTGGCAGAAACAAGCTGTAAAACATTCAGGTTGAGCAGAACAAATGTGAATAATTTTTGCTGGCAATATAATCAATGTCCCTAACTTCAATTTTGGTTTACTTTTTGTAATTTAAATGTAATAATATTCATATTAGTGCTGTCAAATCGATTAACCACAACATTTAACATAAAAGTTTGTAAATGTTATATATATATAGTGTGTGTGTGTGTGTTTATATATGTATATTATTATTATTATATAGACACTATATATATAACATTTACAAACTTTTATGTTAGATGTTGTGGTTAATCGATTTGACAGCACTAATTCATACATTGTTTGTATGTTCATTACATTATTGAAAATAATTCCTAATATATACTTAAATAAATCCACAATATTGACTAGTACATTAATGACAAGTCCTTTGTCAGCTTGTGCATTTATTTTAAAATACCCTGAAAACCCAACAAACTATAAAATCTTAACTTAATATAATTTATAGTTGGACATTCATTTTTCACGAATAAAGATGGCTTAATATTGACTAGTATATGCATGAGTTTTTATGTGTTCAGCCACCTCTATAAAATGTATATGCAAATCCAAAGGTATAAACAAACTTGGTATTGGAGCAACTTTGAAATGTGCCTTTCAGTCAAAAAAAAAATAATACAGATATGAAAAGTGATTAATTTTGGTATGAAAAGTTTGTTTGCATTGTGGATACAGTCGATAAATCAAATAACCAAGAGAAATGGCACCAAACTAATACCACTATGAAATATGACCCATCAATATGACCATATTTTTAAACCCTTCCTCACACTTATGTTATCCTTGAAGGAAATTGTATATTTATGATTACATACATGGCTCACACGGTTAACCAGCAGGATGAACCTGAAAAGTGACAGAAGAATTTATTTAAAATCCATATAAAGTCCTTCCATTGTGCATTGACAATATTTTTGTGATGTTCTTAGCAGCCACATTTAAAATGAGAATTTCACTGCATAAATCACCGCGGTTCTTTCTCATTTCGAGATTTCTGAGTAGTTAATATGCGCCTCAACATGTATTATACAGCAGCTTGATTTGTTGACTGCTTTTCAGCTTTTGCTATTGGTCAATGCCAAAGTTATCCGAAGCCTTGCATGGGTTGGTGTTTAATTTTTCTGAGGAACGTTATAATGCTGACACCCTGCTTTGTGTTTCTTACTGAGCCAGTTTTACTGCAGAGAATTACTGTTATAATAAAACCCACATACTTATAACCCCAGTATTCCCAGACTCATCTTTAAAAATGTTATTATTCTGTTCATTTATTGTATCAAAGATATACAATTCAATAAAGGTATGTACATTTCTGAATAATAATTTGTCCTATTATTTGTGTCTTCTATGGGTCTATTTTTGGCTTCTAGGGGTATATAAATGCTTTTCTGCTTGTCTAAAAATTAAAAATGTAATGACTTTAATATATCAAAAGTGTGTGTGTGTATAACTTTGTATGTCAAAAGTCTTTAATGTCACTTTTGAACAATTTAATGCATTCTTGTTGAAGATAGATAGATATGCATGGAAATTCTTAGTTATAGCTAGGGGGTATTTAATGCATAAAGGCTACTTTCACTAAACCTCAAGTTACTAGTAAAGTGGTTTCTGTGATTGATTATTTTGCCTTATTCACCGCCAGCCTCTGAAATCTGTGATCGACTCTTCAGGTCTGTTGATTTTCAAGATGGCGCCGCTCACATCTTCCACACGTGAATTGTTCAGTGAGGCAGTTCGGGCTGTTTTGGAAACGTGGCCGGTGCTGCAAGTGAGTAAATTAATAACGTTACATTCCGAAAAATATATTATTCGAAGAATATTGTCATATTATTAGGTAATTTTCACTTTAATATTCAAAAAATCTGACCGCTAACAGGTTAGCCTGTTAGCGATTCAAAGTATAAACAAGAAATGATTCTATCTACAATAAACATTTAATGTAGTACCCTTGCTTTAAGTCACGTCGTCTTGTCGCGACAATCAGTCTAGCTGCACAGGAGTTGTGGTTATGCTCAGATTTGATCTTCTGGCAGCGGCTGCACCAGTTTCTGATTTATAGATGTAACGTTAATGGATTACGGATTTAACGAGCTCAGTGTTTTCTCCCAGATCGCGGTCGATAATGGTTTTGGTGGAGCTTATAGTCAGCAGAAAGCGGAGTGGATGGTGGACGCGCTGCAGCAGTATTTCAACGACAACGGTCAGAACCGTCAAATGATTCCCAGTCCCACTAACACTGTAGGATATGTTCTGATGTGTGTGTTTCCCACAGATGAGCTGCTGCAGGAGGAAGTGGAGGATTTCATCTCACACCTCATGAACAATGAGTTCGACACGATGGTGGATGATGGCAGCTTGCCTCAGGTTTGACTGCTCTTTGAATAGATTAGGATCACATCTGCTTACAGATGGTATATGTATGTGTGTGAAACTCTTCTGGTCTTGCTCTTGCTCAGGTGGCACAGAAGGTGTGTGTGATGTTCCAGCAGTGTCAGCAGGGCAAACTGAGGGACGTCAGAGAGCAGATCGACCAGCTGATTCTGAAGAAGAGCGCTGGGAGGGCAAAGGCCACGCCAGCCAAAACACCAGATGATGATGATGATAATAATAATAATGAGTGTGAAGATGAAGAGGTACAGTGTGTGTGTGTGTGTATATATATCTCACAAAAGTGAGGACACCCCTCACATTTCAGCAAACATTATAGTATATCTTCTCAAGGGACAATACTATAGAAATTAAACTTGGATATATTTTAGAGTAGTCAGTGTGCTGCTTGTATATTCACTGTCCTCTGAAAATAACTCAACATACAGCCATTATTGTCAAAATAGCTGGCAACAAAAGTGAGTACACCCTAAGTGATTATAGCTGTACGTCATTTAACCATTCAAAGCCACATGTCCTATTCATCATATTCATGTTTTTGTCTGCTTGACAGGAACATACAAATTTGTGTATCTTGTATTAGAGCAGTTCAAATTCGTGCTTTAAAGTACAATTCTTTCATACTGACCTCTAGATGTTCAACATGGCACCTAATGGCAAAGAACTCCCTAAGGATTTGAGAATTAGAATTTTTGCTCTCCACAAAGATGGCCAAGGCTATAAGAAGATTGATAACATCCTGAAACTGAGTTACAGTACAGAACAGGGTCACAGAGGTTTTCCAAGACGGGTTCCACTCGTAACAGGCCTCGCAAGGGTCAATCAAAGAAGTTGAATCCTCGTGCTGTGCGTCAGATGCAGAAGCTGGCTTAAAAAAAAACAGACGCGTGAGTGCTGCCAGCATTGCTTAGAGGTTGCAGAAGTGGATGGTCAGCTTGTCAGAGCTCAGACCATACACCACACACTGCAACAAGTCAGCTTGCATGGCCGTCGTCCCAGAAGGAAGTCTTTTCTGAAGCTGGCTCACAATAAAGCCCGCAAACCGTTTGCTGAAAGCAGCCGGTCCAAGAGCATGAACTACTGGAACTGTGTGTCCTGTGGTCTGATGAGACTAAGATGAACTTGTTTGGCTCAGATCGTGTCCATAATGTGTGGCGATGCCCTGGTGAAGAGTACCAAGAAATTTGTGTCGTGCCTACAGTCGAGCGTGGTGGTGGTAGCATCATGGTTTGGGTCTGCGTGAGTGCTGCTGTTACTGGGGAGCTGCGCTTTATTGAGGGAAACATGGATTCCAACACTGTGACATTCTGAAGCAGAACATGATGCCCTCCCTTTAGAAACTGGGTCGAACGGCATGATAACACACCGCCAAGGTGACCACTGCTTTGCTGAGGAAGATGAAGGTGATGGAGTGGTCGAGTCTCCAGACCTGAACCCTATTGAGCACCTGTGGTGATCCTCAAGCAGAAGGTGGAGAAGCGCCATGTGTTGGCATGTTCACTTAGGGTGTACTCACTTTTGTTGGCAGCTATTTTGACGAGTTATTTTCAGAGGACAGTAAATATGCTCATCAAGCCTGTATTTCTTTATATATTTATAAGACATCTTTCAAAAACATTAAAAATAGTAATGTTTCCAAACTTTTGACTGGTATTGTATATTTATATGTGTGTGTGTGTGTCTCTATAGATGTATAAATAATCTGTGTGTGAACATGTTTACTTGCATACTACATCCAAACGTCCCCTTGAACACTAATGAGCTCACTGGCTGTTTCCCTGTCAGGCTATGGACTGTGATGGAGCTGCAGAGGGCCCGTCAGTCCCCAGCACAGCAGTGATGGAGCAGCTTCCACAGGACACCAGTCACGAGGAACAGGATGATGGATGGACGCTTGTATGTAGGAAGAAGTAACTGGACTTAAAGTATTAGGACTGATGAATTTCTTCATTTAAAAGACATTTTAAGGGCCTCTTCTACTCTGGAACTCATGAAACCTACAATATATATATCATGCATCTGACTGATGTTTAAACAGATCGAAACAGATGGATTACCTCCCTGGACCTCTTGGGGTTTCTTTCATAAATTAGTTATGACAGTTTTTCCAGTGATTTTCATGTGCGTATGATTTGTACTGGTCTGCTTTTGTGCATATACAAATATGTATATAAATTGCCACCACTCTGAATTGTCTCTTTGACACTGTATACCCTTATTTATAACTTGTAAGTTAATGCATGCATTGGTCCTTTATCGCCCCCTTCTGCCACTGCAGTATCACTGCAACTGGAAAATGCAGTGCTGGATTTTCCATCTTGTAGTTTTTTTTTTCATAAACAACTTCTACACATTCTGATAAACTTTTATAATCAATGTAAGATAAAATATTTCAAAATCATGAAAAAAATCTAATTTATTGTTTTTTTTATGTTTGATTATTATATGTTTAAACAATTCTACTGGTCACCATAACACTAGCATATAAAAAAAAATCACATCCATGATTCTAAGTGATACTTTATTCTTCAGTAAACAGGGTTTAAGATCTCAAGTATTCATAGTGTTCTGTATGTTCACAAACAAGCATTCCTCACACATAATTCGCAGACAAATATAAAAAGGTGAGGGGCTTTTTTTCTTTTCTTTTGTTCTTTTTGCAGATGGCATGTCAAGGCACTATTTTAACATAAATATGTGACCCTTCTACACAATTAAATGACAGTACAATGAAAATTCAAGAGACTACAGACATATCTCCTCCATCATGTTCAGAGATCAAAGCTTTTTTAAATTGATATAAAAAACATAGGTTTGAGGTTCTAGCTAAGTCTGTGCTCAGGATACTGTATCTCCAGTTTGTTGGACCTTAACAGTGAGTTTACCCTCTGAAAGGTGGATGTGTGCACCAGGTGATCAGACGCAGTGAAAGACTGTTTTATAGGGACACTAGCGAGCGTTATGAGTTGAGCCAGGGGTGCTGTAGACACTCTGAAGCTGTGGCGCGTTTCTCTGGGATGAACTCCAACATTGTGAGCAGGAAGTCGCTGAACTGGGCCGCTTGATCCAGTGGCCATTCGTACTTCTCCAATAGCACCTCAAACAGTCCCCACGGCTTCAGGTTCGAGATGTGCCGCAGCTCACCTACACACACACACACACACACACATGCTCGGTCAAAGCATTATCATGCACATTCAAGGACACGACATGCAAATGTCCAGGTGGCCTGTTTTCTATGGAAGTGCAAAAGTAGTTCAGCAGTTGTGAATTAAGTAGAGCTCCAAGATTCTGAATAAATTGAGAATCACGATTCTTTGGTTTAAAATTTCTGAACAGACATCAAACTAAACAAAATAATGTTATTTACTAAAATGTTAATTGCTGAGGTCTATTAGAAAATATTGAATTTGAAATAATAATAAAAAATGTATGAAATATTAAATGACTCGTTCATAAAGACTACTGGGTTCATTTCTGGATGAATCAGAGTTTTTGACCAAATCTCTTGAATGAATGAATGATTCAATGACAAAATAAAAAAATTGAACAGTCACTTGTCGCCACCTACTGGTGTAATTATGTAATTGATACAATATTTATTTGAAGTGTCAAGTTACTTTCAAAAGGTGATTTCCTCTATATTTCCTCTACTGTAGTCATCTGAACAAATCTGGCCAATCATTCGCTAATACTCAAATAGAAACCAACTGGTTGCAGAAAGTCACAATGAATCAGCGAGCAAAATCGTTCGAGTCGTTCTGCTAAAAAGAATCAAGTGTCACTGGGATGAATGATGTCCTGCTAACTGACCACGACATTTCAAACATCTGGTCACTGAAGCATTTTGATCTCGGGTCTAGTGAGAGATGGCGATGATCAGGATCAGGAGAAAAGACAAATCCTGCAGTAATCCACCTCTCTAACAGCAGTCGCTGGAGTTCTGAACCACGAGAGGCTCTCGTTCACATTGCTCTGTGGTTTAGAAAGCAAGCGGAGAGAACTTTGCTAACGGGCTGATCTTCAGCAAGGATGTTCTGAGCTATTAATATCCTGAGCGCTCATCACACGTCTGAGGAAAACCCTTTCAGATTAAGCACTGAGCTAATGGAGCAGCGTTTCATGATGTTCTGTGATTGGTCTATGGCCTCGTGGCTGAATCTCATCTCCATTTTCTTCATGCAAACCTTTGTTCTGACATGGGCATGTTCTCCTTCAGATTCACCCTGATATTCTCCAGTGTATTAGAGTCATTTAAACAGGCAGATTTAGTATTTTCTGCAGGACATAGGTAAGAATAGTTAGTCACCTCTCCGGTTGAAGTATTCTCTGGAGTATCTGCCTGAGAGGGCGCAGTGCGGAGGAATGGAACCCAACAGCTCAATGACATGAGCTATATGATCTGAAAAACAAGAAATCACTGAATCCACATTTTTGGACTGGTTATCATATATAAAAAGCAAAACTAATATCTCTAATGTGTTTCCTAATATATGGTTCAATTCGACAGCCCAGTTTTTAAATGGACTTAGTTCTATATTTCTAGTGTTTTTTTTTTTTCTATAATTATCTCCATAGGGATTATACAGATCATACTTTTATAGATACAAATACAAATATAGATATTTATATATTTCATGGTTATGTTATGGTTAGTTTTTTTTTAAAAAAAACTTAAAAAAACATTTCTTTACTTGATATAAAAGGAAAGTTAACTGAAATCACTAAAAACTTGCCAACATTTCTCATTTTCATGTAGTTTAACTTGATGTACTAAAATAACTAACAAACAATAAAACAACAATAAAAAAAACTAATGAAATTGTCAAAAACAAAATAACTAAAACTGTAACTATTATTAAAATATAAAAAGAAAAAATTATTCAAAATATTCAGATAGTATTTAAAATAACACTAATAATTGAATTATACATGTCTGCATGTCTCTCTCTCTCTCTTTACATTTTTTTTTTTTTTTTTTTTTTTTTACACATTGTGGTCAATAAGATATTTTTAATGGTTTTAAAAGAAGTCTCTTCAGTTCATCAAGACTGCATTTATTTGATAAAAACTACAGTAAAAACAGTAATATTGTGTTTATATTCATGAACCCAGCCAAACAGATCTGAGATTAATGCAAAGCAAAAAAGTATTGGAAATGAGAGAGAAAAAAAAATCTAGGCATAATTTAATTATTTTAAGAGGCAATGTATTACTCATCCCATGAAGCATCGTGAATCAAATACAGTTTAAAACTACTGACCTACAGTTACTGATAAGTAATAGAATACATATTCAAATGTTATCATGCCAAGAAAACTTGTTAAATCTGAAACTAGAAAAAAAAACAGAACTGTGAGACAACTGACCTTCATCTCGAGTGTAGTCCTCTCCCGAGTGAGGCTCGAACAGGTAGTCTCCCGTCGCCAACTCAAACGCCTGTTGAGACACATGATGTTACTCTCTCACATGACCTCTTTGGAGGGACAGGTCGATGTGTTCACGCGTCGGGCAGCAGATTGTCTGAATGACTAGTTGACTATTGGTCATAAAGTAGTTTCGAACCGTGACTCTCGAACCGTATCCCTCTCACCCCTTCCCTCGTCGGGGGACACGCAAACTTAGCCGAACTCAAATCTACAGATTGACCAGTGATTCTGCCAAATGACTGTTTTCTCAAATAAAGCTGAACATAGGCTATATAAAACAATGTCAGCGGTGGGCAGTTATTTTAAATAACTGACCCAAACAGCAAACAATTCCAGCAGTAAAGCCTGAGCTTCTTTGATGCTGTCATCCAGGAGTATCGATTATAATTGCTGGGGTTGAAATGCTCTCAAAAGCGTTAGCTTTCAGCACGAAATGAAGCTGTGCCTCTGCTGATTAACTACAGCTTTACAGCGGGTGGAGTGCGTCATCAACTTAGTGATAACAAGCCCCACACATTCAGAGTGGCGATTTGATTGTTCATTTTATATCAGTCCCTCATTGGCCCTCTGTAATTTCACAGCTGGACCACCAATCACAGAGCCTGAAAGCTTTAGGCGGAAAAATGAAGGGAGAAAACTGGCGTCTTTCACCCTTCACAATCCAAAACGAACTGACCAGCTACATTTAAAGGGTTTATTTCCTCAATTATCCAATCATAATTTCAGATGTTCATTTTTTTAAATGTATGAATTCTTAAAATAACATTAGAAAATGGATGACTTTTTATTTGAAAAGTTTTAAAACCATTGTTTAAGTTTTGAAATACTATTTTTTATAATAGTTTAGGCCCTGTCTGACGTTCCCCTCTGGTCGTAAGGAAGCCCTGTATAATTAGGCTGGTGTTTTGAAGGGGAAGCAACCTCTCAAAGAAAGCTCATTATGACAGCCTCAAATCATAAATCAGTTAAAATATATAAGAACTAGTCAACTATCACTTCTCAGACTGTTTTCTGTGTGACTGTGTAAAAGTGGATGTTGGATCAATGCTGATTAGCATCAGTGTTATACAAAACTTGCTTATAACAGCTAATAATATAACAAAGCCTAAATATCTGCCTTTTTTTCATCAAACAGTCTAACACAAGAACTGACATCATTTTGTCCTTACTGATTTAACTGACACTATTGGATGAGAACTCAACTTATTCAGCTGGATAATAACATCACTGTTTTCTGCAGAGCGAACTCATTTCATAATTTATGTACTTTGCACAGTTAGTGAAGCAAAAAGAATCAACAGTATCTGCGTTTACATGGACCCTTATAATCGGATCGACGGCTCTATCGGACTAAAACACCTTCATGTAAACACCTTAATCGATCCGATTGGAATTTCGATCGGATTGAAAGGGGTGGTTTATTCCTTTTGTAATCCGATCGAGAGAACATATAAACACTTGATTAGATTGAAAACCAAAACTAAAAGGACTGCGCATGTGCAATGACGTTGAAAAAGCATAACAGAACGAGCTGTTCTTCCTGTTGAATAAAGTGTCATGTGCGTTTTGGTTTTGTGCGTGATCTATTTAAGCAGCACGGCAAAACTGGTCATGATTTGGAGACGATGAGCATATGAACCGAGACGGATAAATATAGTCTACTGTTTAAAACAAATAAAGAACCAATAGAGGAGAATAGTTGCGTGAACAGCGGCATATTCGTGCAGTGTGCGCATGTCAAAAAATCGAGTACTTTATTTATCGTTCATGTAAACACCGTGTTCGGATTCATCAATCGGATTGATTTCATTCCGATTGAACCATTTAAACATAGCTACTGATTTCAGCTGAATGATGACTGCTTATTATTTTCTTTTTATAGCTGCTTTACCGCAGTTTGCATCATTGAATCATTATTTTCCTGTTTATCACTGTAAAGCTGCTTTGAAATAATCTGTATTTTATAAAGTGCTATATTAATAAAGGTGACTTTGGTGAGGACATTGGTGGGAAAAGATTGTGAAGGGTGATCTTTATGAGCCATTTCTTTTGTTAATGTGATGGTGGATTGCTTCAGTTAATGTGTATTTTATTTCAAGTAATGAAAAGCTTTATTTGATTGGTTCACAATAATAACCCTGATAGCACTGAATGAGTTCGTACCATACACGCAGTGCTCCATATGTCAGCAGGGGGTCCGTATTCGGCTCCGATCAGCACCTCCAGAGCTCGATACTGACGCGTCTGGATGTCCTCGGTAAAGTGCTTGTGCTGACATGGATGAGAGGACATCAGTGAACATCATACATCACCAGCACCTGACGTGATCCCCTTTATGAATGGAATCAACTGTACTCACCACCCAGCATGCATTGCCTAGGTCTGCAATCTTGATGTGTATTTTATCTGCGTTCTGAGGTTCCAGAGGATTCACTAAGAAATCAGCAGCGGAGTAAGCTAAAAAAAAAAAAAAGACCATTTTATCACTGATGTGAGAACTCCAGCAACATATTTACAGCCAATCAGAACATATATGATGTTTAATTAAAGATCAAAGGCCTTTAGAGTGCAGCAGTCGGGGTCCAGAAGTAAAAATCCCATTCGTGTTCTTCATAGGGGAGTTGATAACTTTAAAGACAGACCTACTGTGAGCTACAAGGTTGTTAATCGGTGCTATTTGCTTTTGGTGAAACCATCAGTTGCATTAATTCAATTTAATTGTTAAATAATTATGTTCAACAGTAGGAATCCTGATGAAAAATTACACCGCAAATTTTGCAAAGAAATATCCACCAATCAGAGAATATACACAAGCAAATAGTCCCAAAAGAACACTTTAGCGCCCATCCACTCCCAAGAATTAGTGATTAGTGACTGCGAATTAGTGTCCCTACACCCTCAAACGACTTAAATATTTGTGTGCATAATATGCATAATTTGAATATAATAAACCTCTTAAAATCAAATGTTTTATATATTTGCAATGCTTAATGGGATTGTAATTCTATCCCTCATTAAAGCCAAGTACACGGTCTTGTACCTTTTGTCAGATTTTTGCTGTAAATCGAAGTTTGTAATTGAGTTATAAGCCATGAAACACACCCACCAGATATGAGGTGAAAATCACAACAAATTAAGAATGGGAAATTCCTATGTGAAAAATACTTATAGAAGTATTTGATTAATTTTTTAAACAGCTGATTCATTCAAGAATTAGGTAAATGCCTCTGTATGAATGGGCCATCACCCGATTGATTCAATCAAAACACGGATTCATTCAGTAACCTACATAGGTCTGGGGCGAGTGCGTTACACCAAAGATATTTAAGTATTTTGACTCGATTTCATCATTTGCAATGCTTCATGGGAGTGGGTGGAGCGTACGAGCTCTTCTGGCATATTTTGCTTGTTGCGACTCTGATTGGTGGAATTTGTGGGTAATGTAGTTTTTCCACCACAAATTCCACCGTTAAACAATTATTTTAAAACATAAGCTGAAACAATGTGATCTGATGACATTGTAAGAAATGACAGACTACCTCAACCCAGATTCCACTCCAATGATAAGCTAATTTCCCCAAATGGCCTAATTATCATAGAAAAGAACAAAGTCAACAGTTTTGTTATTTCTGCACCACATAGAGTGATGACATGCTGAGCAAATGGTCATCAATTGTAGAATGGGAGCAGGCGAGGGACTGAGGGTCTCAACTTCATTATCATACAGACCCACAGCTGCTAGAATTTCACACAGCTTTATTTAAATTGTGGGTTGTACATTTTATCTGTATAAAAGGTTTGAGTTTAGGATGTCTGGAATCAAACCCAAGGTTTTGTCACTGCTACGCTGCAATAAACATCTTTATCGAGATCTTCACCGTCTTCTTACAGCTTTAACAGAAGCAAACAGCAGTTAACATCCTCATAGCTCACAGTAGAGCTGTCTTTAAAGGCTTATAAGTTACTTTTTAAAATAAATTTTCCTGTAGAAAAAACAAACTGTTGCATTTTATTGGTATTTTTCCATGAGCTCAAAGTAGAGTACGTACAGTTGGGAGAGAGCAGTGAGCGCTCAGTGGAGTATCCGGACAGTGTGGACAGAGCCGACTCAGAGGTAGCTGACAGGATGGAGCTGGACATCCCGGACAGGCCCGATCCAGGGCTGGAGAAGCGCAGGGGTCCGAAGCCGTTACAACCCTCCTCCAGCCACGACGAGCCCGATTCAGGACTGTGTTTACTCAGAGCTCCTACGAAGGAGTGCCCGTTACCGTTCACTGTGAGACACATCAAGAGGAAAAGGTGTCAAGTCCAGTCAAATATATTTGTATAGCGATTTTTACAATGCACATTTTTCCGGTGACGCTTTAATTTGGGTCCAATTCTCACTATTCACAAGTTGCTTATTAGCATGCATATTGTTATTGTTTTGTATTTATCTTTGAACTGATTTTGAAATTGGCATGATACATTTACCTGACATAATAAATTGTAAACATTTGATTTTATTCCGACTGACTCTGAAATTGTTTTCCCAAGTAGATTAAACGGATTCGTATGTTACCGCAAATCTGCGTCAGATTAGTGACGACTAATATTTGGCACTAATTCAAGCGAAATTGGTTTGCAAAGACAAGAAGTGAATTTCCATTTAGAACAGCAAAAATGCTGCTTGACCAATCTAAATCTGGCTGTGTCTTACCTCTACCTAAACATTTAATTTAATGTTACTTTAGATAAGTGTACGTGGGAAACCACGGCATGGCCAATCCAAAGCTATTATAAGAGAAGTAATGTTTGGTCTGCTTATATCTGTAGTAGTGGCCAAACCTCTGCCTGAAGTAAACGTTACTTTAAATTCCAAGTGTATGCAAAACCACGGGGGCTAATACCAAAGTATCTTTGATTGTGTAAGCATGAATGCGACCGATCTCCGGTATATCCAATTACCTGTTTAGTGACCGAAGCTGGCGAGCTTGTGATCGTGAGACACTTATTAAACAGAAGGTGTGAGGACCTCAAAGCGACATAGCTCCCTAATATGAACGGGTAAAATAGAAGTAAAGAGTTTTAAAAAAAATAATCAAATGTGCTGCTAAACTATTATATAAATGACCATTAACCAATTGGCATTCTAACTTAAATTCAAGGTCTTTATAAAATGGAGTCAGATAAAAGCTTAAATGGAATTAAATTACTTTGCCCCGTAGAAGGACAGTAACGCGCTGAGACCTTCACCCGTTCTATCAGATGCCGCCATTGGACAGATTTAGACGGGTTTACAATTGGCACAGATTTTTTTTAAGCTTCAGAGTTTAGCTGCATCCCAATTCAGAGGCGCCATCCTTCAAAGGCCGAACGCTTCACAGCGGTGCGACAAAGACTGTCCCAATTCGAAGGCTCCTTTGAATGCGGCTAACAAACGAGTCCTTTTTCAGCCTCTCCCAAGGATCTTTGCGCACCAGTGATGATTGTGATGATGTTTGAGAGAGAGAAAATGCTAGGACCAATCCTCCACAGGCCAGACCATCCCATATAACAATGCTCAGTCTGACCTTCATGGGCACGCCTTCAAAGGATGCCGTCTCTGAATTGAGACACAGCTTTTGATTCCATCCAGTCGAAGAATATCAAACATACTTAATATTTTGAATTTGAAGCCAGTTTAGATTACATATTGTTTTCATTTGGCATTCATCTCCATGGCACGTTTATGTGTGAGTGTGCGGTGTTAAGACTTCTGTTAATCTGTAAGTGTGTGATGCTCCGTCCTTTAGTGTATCTTTAACTATATACAGTACAAAGTAGGCAAATGTATAAAGCACCATGTCCACCAGCTAGACCAGCCCTATATCAGCATAAACCAGCTTGGACCAACACGGAATTAATGCTGGTTTGGTTCATGCTGGTTAGTAACATCTCAGTATAGAGACAATACTATCCTTACAGTTCTTGAAAATTGCTCATATCGTTGTAAATTTTTGGTCATATCTTCCACCTCTAAGTAGTTTAATCAGGGAGTTGCCAGAAAGTCACTTCATAATGCTTTAATCTAGAAGATGCTTTAATTTAAAAGGGGTCCATGTTTTAAATATAGTTTGATGCAGGACATGTTCTTGTGTTCAAAAACAGTCAGATGCAATAGAATAAAACAGGGGTTTTGAGATGCGGTGTGCATCCATGTAGCGCATATCTACATAGACCAACGCATATGTAAACCTGAAGATTATTCACCTCTTCAGTAACCTTAAGAACAGTGCAAAATGTACTTAATGTACCTGCAAGCATGGCTATATTTTACCATCTCAACCAATGAGAAATTCCATGAATTTTCCAGTAATGATTGGTGACTGCTGGATAAGGATTTGAAAAAATATTTGATTGAGATATAGAGATTGTACTTACAAAAAACGTCTCTAAATAATCTTTTATTTTTGCTGAGCAAATCACTAAAATAAACAAAAATTTCCTAACTAAATAATTTCTGAACAAGCAAACTTTTTTCAGAAGTCCTATTTTTCCAATTTATATTTTACTGGAGATAAAATGAACAATCTGAGGATTAGTATATTAGGCTGCTGTTGCTTTAAGACATGACGCACGGAACCATTATAGTATTTTAAATAGCCAACCTTTGGGTGTGAGCACAAAATCTGCGGGAATGAGTACAATTATGCTCAATATGCGCAATCCCTCACCCTATAACACCAACAATATTCATCCGGAGCAAATTAAACGAGTGAGTAAAGGGTTTGTGTGACTGTAAAGGGTGTCAACCATGATGTCAACTCGCTGTCGGACAGATTAAAGAGGGAGGACGCGTTGCTGGTGAATCCTGCGAAGAGTTTCAGATAGTTCAGTATCGATATGTATCGAAAAATCTATATTTTTGACAACACTAGATTGTACTTAGTTTATTATTTCAGATGCCTTTTTAAAAGGACTACAATTAAAAAAAGATAATTAGGCCTAAATAAAATTCAGCCCGCCAAAGTGGCTAGTAGGAGTGACTGCGTTACACGCCACTGCTGAAATCCACTCGCATTTGGCGGGTGTTAATGTCAAGCCCTGTGTGCATGTGATTTATGTAAAAAAGGAGAAGCTGCATCAAAGCTTGATTCTCTTAAAAAATCATTATGAAATTATAAAAAAAAAAAAAAAAAATCTTAATGTAGATGTCATCTTGCATTGTCAAATTGTTCATTAAGTAATTAAGTGCATTCATTAGATTTCCATTTGATGGCCATTAATGCTGGATAACACTGTTTACAGAAATGCAAACACGTTTTGTCACTCGAGTAAAAGACCTGTTTGCTTTGAGATGTAATTTTTTTTCTTTTCTTTTTACCCAGGAACAACAGGAGACGTGCATAATGGATGTGTCATTATTTTCTGGCTTGAAATAAATAAATGTAATTGATTTTACACATTAATCTTGTTAATGTTTACTACACAAATTTTTTATACATATTGTGCATCATCTTTCAATCGTTCACAGACCGTCCCCACAAAGTATTTTACATCTCATTTTTGAAATAATAATAATAATATATTAAAAATGACTATTTTTAGTCCCTCAGCTAAGCTAAAAAGCCCTCCTTCAATCATGTGAATCAACAATTTTTGCATATGTTCAAAAGAATCATTAAAACATAATGGTTCAAAAGGATAATTCATTCGCAGAGCAAACATCACTAATTAAATTCTCCACTTGTTCATGCTAAATACAGAAATGTATCTCACTTTGTGCGTGTCTGTCAGTGTCCTCTCCGTCCTCACTGAGGCTCCAGAGCGCTCGTGTGTTTCCAGAAGACTCCTGTGGCAAAACCCCATCCAGCTCCTCCATCCTCTGCAGGTCCAAAAGCCTCTCGTCCAACAGACGCTGCTGCCGTTTGGCTTTCCTCTTCAACTTCTTCTTCTTATTCTTTGATAATTTACCCATCTAGACACAGACAAACACAAAAAGTGTTTTAAAGTGCTGAATAATAATAAAAAACATACAAATAATGAAAAAAATACCTTCTAAAACAAGCATGATATCTGATGTTAGCTAATCAATCGGTGCAATTATTGTTATGTTTACAAGAACAAACTAACCCCACACACTTATTTTGGTTAATATGTTCTCATACAAACAGGATGTGACAACCAGGAGGTTGCTGGTTCAACAAAAAAAGGGTCCTTGACCTAAATATTCTAACTCAAGTTACTCCAGGGGGGGGTTGTCCTTGAAAAAAGTCGCTTCATGGGCCGCCAACATTAGGAACAGGTGCCGGCAATGGACTGCAGAAGGGTTATTTTACTGAGTTACAGAAGCCAAACCTTCTGCATTAATCATAATTTTCACAACATGATGTCCAGGGTTCACTCAATTTTGCATGCGCTCTAAGCTTACACTGACACAGCATAAAGTGAATTCTGCCACGGGGGATATCTGACACGACTGCGCCATTTCCAGCTCTGGGACTATTTTGGGATGGCAGGACTGTTGTCTGGTTGAGCCGTGACACGTCTGCTCTACTAAGCCCAGTCTAACTGAACTGACCTGATGAACCTCCGTGTCAGGCGCTGTCTGTAAAACTACTGCTGCTACTTATAAATCACACTTCCTGCTGTTGGTGCATTTATCAGAGGTACTCAACTGTACCTTACACTCTGGTCACTGTATATCAAATGAATTGGGTCAGTGAGGTGCATGCAATGTGTCTGATATGGATATGTCTGTCTGAAGCCATTCTTACAACATCTCAAAACATTTACAGGTGAAAAGATTTCAAAGAAGGTGATGCACAGATGGAATCACAAGGACTAAGTAAATTAAAATATGCCATAATAAAGAAAATATAAAGCAGTTTAGCTAAACTAAAACATTAAGTTGAGACATCCAGAAAAAATCCTGGATGGATAATTACTCTTTTTAAACTTAAAGGCAGCCGTTCATTCAAGTAAGAAATCTGCAGCTTAACAATCAGAAAAAGCATAATAATAATGAATGAATAATAAATGCATAAAAATAATAATTATTATTTCCTTTTCTTGTTTCTCATAATTCTATCATATCATAATGAATATTATTAATCATAATAATTATAATAAAAATACATTGAGGCATGAAGAATTTTCCCCCCTTTTTTTTAAACTTAAAAGAAACATTAATCGAAGTACAAAATATGTAGCCTAACATTTAAAACAGACCAAAACAAAGATAAAAATGCATCATAATTTATTCTATTATTTTTTATAATTTATTTATTTATAATTTATTTTTATAATTTATTTGATCCTATCATTGATATATTATTAATATTATTATTACATTTATGATAAAACTAGAAATAAAATAATTAAAAGCCAATTTGGCATATTGGGCACTAACATACAACATAAAACTCAATATCCAGGTCAGTCTCTTCCAAGAATAACCAGGGCTGCCAACTCTCAACTCTTACATTCAGCGCAAGACTGACTTGACACTGTTCTCACGCCACACAGGCATATTCTCACGCAGTGAAAAAAACATCGCTGTGCAAAGAAGACACGGACAACGTGCCGACAGACAACACAGAGCAGGTTACTTTTGATAACAAAGCCTCAGCTTTCAAATTTTCTACGTTTTATTATGAAATTCAAACAATAAATACCGTTTTGGCACTCTTAAAATAGCGTGACATTGCTGCAGCCTCATTTCAAGCCAAACGGGAGCGCACATGAACCAATCATCTCTTCCTCTTTACAAGTTATAGTACAAAATAAACATGAATGAACATCAGAGGGTACTTTGAAAGATACGGAAATGTCTCATGTAATCGCAATCAGTGTTTCAACAGCGGAAAAAAGCTTGTAAATGATGGTCACATAACATTAAACTATAGCTAGTAAGAAAATTCAAATTAATCATATGCACTATATTATTTATTAATTATAATTTTACTTAAATACCATTAAAAGTTATTATTATAACTGTATTATTATAAAAACGTCCTTAAATGCAACTGTATACAAATCAATTGTTAATTAAACTTTAATAATAATGTACCAGCTGACAGGGTTCCCTGTGTAGTTTGCAACATTAGTTGAGAAAGATTTTTTTCCTTAAAAATATTAACATGTACTATATATCCAAGTATATACCCAAATTAATCGATAATTAAATCACAAGCTCATGAATCGAATCGTGAAATTTGTGTCAACACCACTCCCCACCCAATTCTCACTCCTAGCTGAACTCAAAAGTTGGCAGCCCTGATATTACACCCTTCCAAGTGGATAATTTTGAGATCTCTTTTTTTCTTTTCAACATTTCTTTCCTCATCTCAGTGGCAGAGACAGTCGCTTTTTGCCATTCATCTCATTTATATTCAGAGGAGAGGAAAATGTGACAGTAATTCGTGAAATCACTCTCAGCCATGCAGAGGTGGTGGCTGAAATAAGAAAAGCAGGATACAGGGAGCGGGAAGGCACCGGATCTCTGTCTGACTGTCATGACGTGAGAAAAGATAATGCTCCTTTCTGAGAACAGCTTACAGCACTGCTCTTTTCTCACTTTTAAAATAGCCACTTTTAACTTTTCTTCTAAAGAATAAAAGAAGAAAATGAACCGAAATGCAGAGTGATCAGATGAAGGAACATAGCTAGCTGGTTTAATGATCCAGCATGCAAACACTCTCTGAAAGGTCTAATAATGTTAGTGAGGAGTTAAAGGTGCGAAATCAACACATCTGTGGGGCGACACAGAGCATCAAGACCAAATCCACTGACTGGGTGAACACAAAAGAAATGTTTTTTTTCATGCACTGAGCATTTAAACAGACTGTTTTACATAGACATAATATATGTTTAGAAAACGAGCTTAAGATCAGTTATCGGCCAAAATGAAAGCATATTTTGAGCGTAGCTTGCATTCTCTTTGCCCAGATCAGTGGATCTGACCCTGGACATGGAGATGTGCCTCTTTCCCAGTGGTTCATGCCCGTGTATCTACAGAGGCAGGGGTGGGTTAGGGTTACAGCAGGCAGATTATAACAGTCATGTGTCTTTTTCACCAGGACAAACTACATCCTCTCTGTATTTCAGCAGGCACAACTCTGAACGTACCTGTTTTTCCCTTGGGGCCGTGCTAACTGCCGTCAGAACAGAAGAGGAAAGAGGGAAGGGACAGAAAACCACAATGATAATAATTATAATAATTTAAAAGAAAAAGAAAACAGAGAAAGAAAAGATAGGACACCAGTTAGAAACCAAACAGACGACAGAAGAAATGAGAAATGATTGGCATATATACCACAGAAGCAGAGGAGAAATGACGACCAGCATGCAGATCAATTTCATTGGCACATTTCTAGTCGATTCAAAGTCAAAAACACAACTAAGTGACTTTATTACTTGCTTTCTTACCTTTGTAACTTAACTGCCTAAAAATAATTTAGTAAATAACCCCTAATCTATGACATGGGCTCAATTGTTGAGGAGGAAAGAACTGTGAGCTTGAGCTCAAATTCACAGGAAGGCAAATCTGTGCAAAAAGGAGGGCTGCGAAAACAAATCGATAAAATCAGTAATGAAACTAAAAACAAACTTCATTATCTACAAGTTGGGTTTTGTTTTCATTTGGAAAATTGAAGCAGACCTGATCATTAGGTCGAGATCATCACACTGTGTTGTTATAGTTTATGCCAGGGATACTCAAATTAGATATCGCTCGAGGGACACTTTTAGAAAATGCTGGATGACCAGGGGTCAGTGAATAAATAACCAGGCAATACTTGATTTCCATTTGCTACAGACAGAAGTATAAACCAGAGCTGTGTTACACCAGCCTCGTAATTTTAATCAAAACAGTAATAAATGCTGGTCAGGCTTTGAAAGGCATTTCCAGCACAATATCCAATCTTATAGTAAATCTTATTTATGCACTGTAAGACTGGAAAAACTGGTTGAAGAGAGACCTGATCACTGGTCTATGAGACAGAGGACTTTGCTGGAAATTAACATTTGACTTCCCCCGTCCTCCCCACTCTCAGGGACATCTAAAACTCACACAAGAATATATATGGTTAAATGTGAATGATTATCATTGAGTATTAAGTTTAGTAGCATTTAAACGGTCTCAGGGTGACTGGTACAAATGTCTCATATCCAAATAAGTAAAACAAAAGGAAATAAGGTTTTTAGAAGTTTAGAGAAACGGGCAAACAAAGGAGGATAGACAAATGGTCCTCCTTCCCCCCAAAAAAGGTGTAACTTCTGAATGCAAATTACCATTGTTAGCATGTTTTCATGTGAAAGAGGCTTTGGCTATTTAATGGGGATCGGGGCCCTTTTTTCTGTACCTAGTTATTGGCCCGTGAGGCTGAGAGCGCCCGAGACTCTCAGCCTCATGTCTTTCTTAATGTCAGGTTTGCATCTCTTTCTCTTTATTCTAGAGCATTCGATGTAATTGTATTGATTATCTTTGAACTGATTATGAAATTGGCATGATGCATTTACATGACATCATAAACTGTAAACATTTGATTTTATTCTAACAGACTTTGTTATTATTTTACTTTGTTAACATTCGCTCACATTTAATGATGCACAGATATCATTAAAACCTTTTCATTTATGGAGTCAGATGAAATAACGAGGTAATATATGAGAAAATGTATTGCATTTAATCAAAAATCCCTTTGCCATGAGAAAAGACCTTCCCCGCTAATCGAATGCCGCCATTGGATCGATATAGACGGGCCTTACACATGAATACATTAAAGTTGTGATGAAATGAAAAGCAGCACTGTGTATTGTGTCGTACATGATAGTGAAACGGATTATTGAAAAAGAAAATAGAATAGGGACTTGGTGTGTTGGTTTGCGTTAGATGTGGCCATTGTACTCCAAAATGTATGCAAATTTTAATTCAAGCTTGCATTCGATTGTAAGAAATTGGCGGGTTTTGCGCAGACTAAATGATTGAAGGCTGCCACTCATCACCAAAGAGAAGTCTGTCATTTTCACCAGAAGATTGAGTTATGGCATTTTTATTAGAAATTACAAGATCAAAAATATTTTGACGAAAAAAAAAGAAAAAAAAAATCAAACATATGCATGGATGAATTATTCACAATATGATCAGAAAAATGAATAAATTTTTATTATGAATATAATTTTATGCAGGCTTAATATAAATCCATAAAATTAACTTTGGAGCTGTTTACTTCACATGTAAAATTCACATTTAAAGTTCTGAAAGATTTAATCGGATTCAGCAGTTTAGAAATACAATAAGACGAAGAAAAAAAATCAGTCTGGTCACACTAAACTAAAAACTGATTAGGCTACCAAATAACTGTACATGTTTTACACCACATCTACACTGCAAGCAACAAAATACACTGCATTACAATGATCTGTGGTCATACTGGAAGTCAGTAGGGTAGTGGAACAAAACTAAAACGGCATTTACAGTGTAGACATTTTGATTATAGTGGCCCCATATGGCAGAAGTTTGAGTATCCCTGGTTTACAGCATTGTATGCTGGTCGTCACATTATATGAATATTATAGGGTTGTCAAATATAACAGTACTACCGGGTACCCGTCAGTACTAAAAAAAAAAGTTGATGGTACCGTACCAGCATTTTTGCAGTACCAATAGCACAGAGTATATTTGGTACCTGCTGATAGACGCTGCTTTCAAACACTCGTTTCATGCTTGTTTGAGTGCTCTCTGAGAGCCAAAGGTTTATAGTGTGTTTTTACAAGGTGGAGCATTGTAGCCAATCCCTGTAAAGCACGTGAACACAATGACCTATCAGAGGTGCTAGTCAGAAATTTAGTCAGAATCTGCTTAACACTGCTGAGGTACAAGGTTTTCATTATAACCTACAAAGTGTAAACAAGTAAACTTGACAATACAATCCCTTAAGCTTTAGGGAGGCTCTTCTCTTGCTTTCGGTTTAATACCCATTCAAAATTTGAATACAATTTTAGTTTTTCATGCCTCTAAGTACACTGCAACATTTCTGGATTGACAACCGTATTTAAATATGCGATTGAATCGGAAAATGTGATGACTGACAGTGATAACGAGACAAGGGACAAAATTATTTCATTAAAAAACTACAACCTCAACAGTTTGCTCTGATACCGAAATTGGTATCGAGAACCGCAACATTTTACTGGTATTGGTACCGACTACTGAAATGTTGGTACCATGACAACCCTAGAATATAATGTAAAATGTTTCTTTATATATTGTCTATTATATAGTAAATGCATTTATTACGCAAGCATTAAATGATTCTGAAGGGAGCGTGATACTAAGGTGTCTCTCAGGTGAGCCTGATGTGAGTTACACTTGAAAACAAAGAACTGTACCAGAAGAGCCGGAGGGGGGCGGAGCTCCAGCCTTCTGCCATATCGTGGCCTCTGCCGCCAACCGTCTCACGTACACCTCATTCACGTCCAGCAAGATGTTCTCAGGCTTTATGTCTGTATGGATGATCTTGCATTTTGTGTGTAAGTAATCCAAGCCCTCGAGAACCTGGATGAGAGAAATAAGACGTGCCTGAATCAATTTACATAAATTCCCATAATCAATAGTTGTTTAAATTAACGATCAATTAATTGTTAACCTTAACCAATTAAATCTTACTTAACAACCATTTAACCAACACAAAATAGGTGTAAGCTTTACAGTGAATATAGGGAATATGACCAACACTTAACATGTGCTTTTAAATTAGCTGGCATATTAAAAGTGCTCTATTTTGATAGCGTGAAAAAATAACTGCTTCACATGAAAACTATACCAAGTATTTATATGAAAAATAGCCACCAACGCATGTGTAAACAGTATAACATTAGTAAACCATATTATTTTATAATATAACCATATATAACTTGACACACTGCTTGGTTAAAACTATAGGACTTTACGAGATTCGTGTCGTGACCATGACAAAGTGTTTTCCAACGTCATTTGAAAATTCAACCAATCCGAAACTGGATCTCGGGTGTGGTGGGTGGGGAAGATGTGTAGAAACCAATCGGACACTGTTTTTACAGCTGGAGCGCACTTGGATTGGTGAGATTGCTCAGATTGACAGGTCTTGATTTACCATGTGCCACAGAATAAAAGCACACAGCTGAAACAATGCTGGAAGATCGGCACTCTTCAACCAGATTCTCATTACTTGTTCATTCTATGGACTTTTATTGTGGCGTTTACACAAGTAGTAGCTCTTACGTTCTGTAATATTACTTGTTAGGAGGGTTTTTTGGACCCGTGGTTAATATTGTTAGCTTGAAGGCTTTAATACATGTAGAACACATATAGATGGCGCGCTCGCTTCTTTTTTCCTTATTAATCAGCTGAAAAGTGTTTTGACCATGAGAAGCATGTACCTCAAAACTCAAAACGCTTAATTGACCATCGATATATCAGTTAAATTATTATCAACAATTAATCGACCATCATTTAATCGTTAATGATGAATAAATATCCAGGGGTTTGATGGAGCTGCAATGTGTATACCGTATGCTGGTAAAAACAAGCCTGAGAAACTGTTGTTTCTTTTTGACATTATTATGAACGGAAAACCGACCCACCTGTCGAAGAATGCTCTTCACACAGATCAGAGGCAGACCCATGTAGTTCGACTTGATGATCCATTTCAACAGCTGGTGACCGAGCACCTCTAGCACCATACACACATCTGAGAGGACAAGGAGTCAAGGACAGAATGTGTGATTATTAAACCACAAGAAACCTGCTATTTAAATATGGAGTCAGGATGTTCTACGCATCCCAGAGTGAATGAGTGGCACTGGCAGATTTGTTTGCTACAGATACTCAAGTGAGCTTTTTTAATAAAAAGCTATCGTCAAATACAACACAGAAACTACCAAATAAATGTTCGGTTTAACTTTTATGGTTTAAAATTATGACAGAAAAATATTATTATTATTAATATTTATAATAACATAATGGGGGGGGGGGGGGAAACTATGTAACTTTATTTATTTTTAAATCTGGTTTCTGTTGTGTATGAATTGTTATATTTTCATTTGATCACATTTTAAAAGGGTTACATTATTAAGGTTTTATTAATTAAATTGATTAGACATGTTTTAATTATGATTAAAAATGTATGAACCCATTAAAACAGAATTTCTTTCTGGGGCAAATGAAATGGAATTTGTGAAAAAAAATGAAAAATAAATAATATAAAATAGTATAGGCTTGAAAGTCAAGAGGGAGTGAATTATTATATTATAAAAACAAACATGTTTTGAATCATGCACAATAAGAACAAGAGCATGTATTAAGGAAGTAAATTGAGTCAATATTGATTTCATGCTGACTTTAAATGACAGGGAAGACTTCAGATATGACATGTTGATCACGTGACATTAGTAAAGGATACGAACACCATTGACACCAGAGATTTTGAAGTCATCGATGAGCTGTACTACCCTCTCTCGTTTGGTGTCTGTGGGGTCGCTGTCTCGCACCTGAGGAAAAACTCTGTCAGAATATAGATTCATCTTTGTTTTTAAATTAAATTAAAATGGTTAATGTATTAAATTCTCAGGCTTACACATTTCAGTAGTTTAATCTCATCCAGTGCAGTCTCAGTGTAGTGCTGGGCACTTTTAACCACTTTCAGTGCCACAAACCGTTTCCGTCTACAGACAAATGTCATATATTGTTGAATTCACACAGACAGTCAAACAGCATGTGCGGCTGGCTATCCATACATGACTATCTGGCTGACTATCCATAATCTGCCATCGGCTTACATCTCAATATTTAGAGATTGCGCACCTAGTTCCAGCAGTTTAATCTCAGGGATTAGGATTCGTGTAGATTCCAGCATGTAAAATACTCACTGTAGATCCCAGCACAACCATACAGTGGAGAAATGACCCCATCCCAGTTTCCTGACCACGTGATATCTGCCATTAAATAAGTCTCCAATCTTCACTGGATAATATCCTCCTGAAAAAAAATTGTTACATAGCATTCATCCAACCAGTCATAATCATTCATTACTAACACGTATAGCATCTATTTTACAACAGCTTCGAATGTAACTCATTCAATCAGAAATCAGAGATGGAAACATTTATTTTGTTAAATTAGTTGTTGACTTGTTTCATAAAGTGAAGCTGTTTTGCACCAGGGATATTCTTGATAACTAAAACTTACGGGTGTTAGGGTAAGGGTGTAACATGATGACATTTCTCTTTGAGGTGAAAGTGGTCTCGCGGTGAAGGGGTTGAGTAGTTTGTGGCAAAACCTTTTACAGTGCTTATTCTGTCTCATACTCAGAGAGTAGAACTGAAGTGTTACAAGATACTAGGGCTGTCACAATTTCTCGATTCAATTTGAGTTCTCGATTTAAAAAAATCCTCGATTGCAATTTACCCATGTCATTTAACCAGCAAAATATCAGAAGTGGCGCATTCCACAGACGAGAATCAATGGACTGCATTATTAAGGCTGCAGCCGTAGCACAATGTGTTAAAACCATTTCATACTGTCATTGTGAAATCACAAAGGCTGCGATTCAATTAAATAAATATATGCACTGCAGGTTTCGGAGCGATTTGTTGTCTATTGTGATTTCAAATTAAAAGTTTAAACCCTAGCTCTGAGATTGCATGTTTTGATGTCCACATGTTCTTGTTCAAGTTATTGACAATATCATTTCTATAGTAAAGAAGTGCCAAATGTTAAAGATAAAGTGGACATTTGAATTAACTGTAGTAAAGTGTAACAACAACAATCACCAGACCGTTGGTGCCAGTGGCGTAACTTTGGTGTGGGGGTGGGTGGGGTTGCTAATAGAATACTAAATCAGATATATGTACAATATATGTATACAATAACAATTTTCAGAGAAAAATAACATAACGATGTGCAGAAATCAATTTCAATATTACATTGGGTTAAATTTGTTGTTTAATGAGATATACTAATATATATATTAGCGCAGAGAATTTTCATGTGAATAAATGCATAGATCCGCAAATTTTGCTTGTGTGCTTTAATGGTCTATTGGTAACTTTTGCCAAGCCTGTCAGAGGTTCTGGGTTCTAATCCGCACTTTTTTTTCCATCAAAACCAAATATGTTCATCAGCGAGGCGTCGACATCAACATCTTCAGGTAATTAATTAACCTAGCTAATTTGATAAGTTGTTGTTGGAGAAAACAACATTTTCACGGTGTTGGTTGACGCTAACGTAGCATTTTTACTAGCGTGAGTTAGATCGGAATTATCATAAATACTAGTTTCCTAGTTAACAGATTCATAAACAAAATCATTACATGAACGCCCTCTCAAGTCAAACTTTGAAAGCGATGAGCTCGTAATCACGACTTCAGAAGTGGGAAGTAGGAAATTTCCCATAGCACGTGAAGACAGCATAACACTTGAGCCATCGGCTGCATCGAAACTCCGTACCGTGCTATTTATGTTAAACAAATAGTAACGTTAACATTGTGAGATGTCCGAAACCCTAGTATGAAACCACTACGGGTAAATATTACAGTATACAAACATCACAGACAATGGCAGACAGCGACCAAGCACTTCTGGCATAATAAATGACTTAGTTTCTTTACAGTTGTTGAGGCTGGAGGTTGTAAGGACGGTTTTGGGAAGTAGAGGATTTATTTTGTCTAATGTGTAATATTTCTAAATAAATGAAAAGAAATATTTAAATTGAGAAGTTTGGACTTATTTTTCACTAAAATAAATGCTTTTGTTATTACACAGAGTAAAGTACCGAAAAAAGGTATTGTTGGGTACCGGTACCTAGTGTTGTAGTACTCGAGACCGGTCTTGGTCTTAGGAGTATTGACATTAAAGATGGTTACGTTTATTTAAACTTTGAGTGTTTAATATCTAGGCTATGTATTTTTATGCTAATGTGGATCTTTCAGATCAATTTGAGAAGCTCTTTTGATCATGTTTCACATTTTTTTGTGTCATGTAGTGTGGGGCGCTGGTCTTGGTCTCGGTCTCGCCCTCCCTCAGTCTTGGTCTCGGCCCCTATTAGTCTTGGTCTTGTCTCGGCCTCGATACACTCTGGTCTTGGTCTTGTCTTGGTCTCGGGTTAGGTGGTCTTGACTACAACACTACCGGTACCTAATTCCAGGTTAAAATGTGAACGGTACCCAACCCTAGGTCCTTTTAATAAATGTTAAATAAAATAAAAATAAATATTAGATGAAAAACGTAAAATGAAAATATGAAATGTTGCCTAAGCAATTCAATTAATTATTACCTGGAAATAAATCTGAATAAACTGAAATAAAAATAAAATTAAACCTAAACAGTAATATAATAAAAATGACAAAAGCATAACAAAATGACAAAAAAATTTACTAAAATTAAAACTAAATCAAAATTTTAATGAAAACTATAATAGCATATAAATAATACTAAAATAACACTTTTTTTTGCACTGACACCAGATGTATTTTTTGTTAGGAATATCATTTTTTGGTTTGCGTCAATGTCCCAAATAAAAAAGTGCTTTTCATTTGGAAAGTATTTAATTCACTGGATTATAAAAACAGGCATTATCATAGGATTTAATTTTTTAAATATTTTTTCTTTTTTCCCACAAACTAACTGTGATGAGATACTGTCATGTTGTTAGATTTTGGTGATATCTCGCATCTCTTTAGGTTGAACAACTTTATATATAGGATCAATAAGTATCTTTAAAATTGGTTATGCAGAAAATATCAATTCAAAACTGATTTCTGGTGATAATCCTACCTTTACAGTAATCTGACGGATTCTCCTGCTCCTCGTCATCTGACCCGAGTAATTCTGCTGGGGGCGGGGAAAAGTCTGGAGGGGGAGGGCTCAGAGCTTGTGGTGGGGTCAGCTGATTGGACGGGTCCTGTGGAGTGGGAGGAGTCGTGGAGAGAACTGAAGGTAGGCCTAGTGAAGGTGTAATGGGAGTGGAAGGTGTGTCTGGGGACGAGAGGACGCTGGGTGAGGAAACCACTGTGATGGGAAGGGAGTGAGGGAGGGGGGCTGGAGGCTGGAGATCTGGGGGACTCTGGGAAAGGTTTAACGGAGGCGTCGGGGGCGACTCTGGAGGGGTGGCGGATCTGTGGATGGTGAGGATGTGGCACAGTTCATCGGAGGAGGGGATCTGGGGTCTGAAGACCAATAAAAGAGAAGAGGAGGTGTTTTAATACAACATCAGATGGTTGGCATCCTGTCTGAAAGTACATTCTTCTACATTACGTCACTTCTTTGTTGTCTATGCCAAACACAGCCACGTTTAAAGGCGCAGAATGTTACTATTTATAATAAAGCATCACTGATGACTACTTCATAAATAATATATCAACAGCTACTACTTTTCATAAGCAATCTCTAGCGGTGACTTTCATATCTAAGGCTTATGATCTCACTCGAAATACATATTCTTCGACCATCTGTGCACTTCAAAACATCAATGCACCATCTTAATATAAGCCACACTGTGTCTCAGTCTATCTAGCTTTCTAGCTTTTAAACAGCCAACACGTACTTCTAAAGGGGTTAGCAACAGTGGTCAACCAATATGATTTTTTTCCAATGATGATATCTAGAGACCAACGTGGCTATTATAATGGCAGACATGAACATTACACACAACGACATTCTGTCAAAATAGAATAATATAACAACAGTGTATCATTGTTTGATATTAATGATATTTCAGTGCCACATAAAAAGCATCCCATTTTCTGTCTGTGTTAGTGGCATAAACAGTAATGAAAGCTGATGGTGTAAATATAATGTCTTCTTAGAATACGATACTAAGAGCAAGTGATATTTATGTAGGAGAAGCGCATACACATCTGTTCTACATATCTTCTCGCTATTCCGGCCTACTTCCGAAAATCTGTATCGCAGCACTGCCATGGACCCTTTTAACAGACTGTGATGACAGGATAGTTTTTTATGTAACTACGATTGTGTTTGGCTGAAAGAAGAAAGTCACATACACCTAGGATGGCTTGAGGGTGAGTAAAATATGAGATAATTTCCTTTTGAGGTGAACTAACGCTTTTTGTAATTTTACTTATTTGACCGTTTTAGTTATTACTGAAATTTGGTGTGTACTAAATGAACAAATATGTGAAATGGTATCTGTACATGATCTGTGGTTCTTATCCATGATGTGTATGGTTCAGATTTTTTTCTTCAACGATGTGTTAAAATAGGTTCCACGTGCATGGACTGGGAGGGAGGGCCATGAGTCAATACGCTTATCTGGAGAAGTGACTCCCATGGCCACCCTCCTCTATATTTTTAGCAGCATCTCACAGAGCAGAAACCCAGATCTGGATTCTGCCCAGTTAAACACACTCACCCCAGCTCCAAACTAGAGATCTCCACTGCTGCTGGTTTGCGGTGCTTCTTGTTTTTCTTCTTCTGCTTTTTGCCGTGGCTGTTCTGGGGAAGGCTGTTATCACTGCTGAATACTGCCATGCACCAGAGAGAATATCATATAACAGAATACATATTAGACACGCCGTTATAGGCACCCCCACCCCCAATTCACTATGTATGAGTAACTAATGGAGGGCAATCAGGAACATGCATAATCATATCGAGGATATTACATTATCAACCGGCTATATGACTTTACTAATCAATAATCCACCGAATAATTCATACGAAAAGAAGAATCAGTGAAAATCCAAACATTAGATCCTCTAAACGTGCTCGCGCTTAGCTTTACCGCTAACACGGGCTCTGGTCATCAAAACAAGCGTCATTTTAACCCTCCGATAAGCAGACACTGTTGCATTTATCCTCAAAACATATAATACATCCACAGATATTAATATGTTTACGGCTGTAAGGCTGTTTTTTTTATAAAAACACTCTCACCGTTCATCGATATCATCGGGACAGCTGTCACCTCACGGAACGCACATTCGCTTCAGCTGGTTCTGCGCATGCGCACTGGGGCACAGCGCTGTATTGACAGCAGCTCATGCAGTCCATACCCACTGTGATAAGATATAATAGCCAACATAGAATAAATACCTAATAATATTTTTGAAACAATTTTAACCTAGGTCTACTATTTGGCTACTTTAATTTCTACATAAAATAAAAACACATTTTCCACTTTAGACATTAAAGCCTTATCTTTTTCCAAATTAGTGTGAGAAAAAATAAACAAATTACTTGTAAATTCTCGTGTTGTTTTTTTAATCATCTGAAGCAAGCAATTATGTCATAATTTTCATGAAAATGTTTCAGAATTTGAACAAAAATCCTTTTTTGTTATTGCTGCCAATAGGCATAGGCTACTGTAGTATTTTCAGCCAAAAGTGTCAAGGTTGAGACTAGGATGGCAGGGTTGAAAGAACACATCAGGGTTTTCATTTTAATTATTTTAGTAACCATATGTTTAACTTCCACTATATTTAGCTATTTTAGGCACATTCTAAATCTGTAACAAAACATATTTTTCCACCTCATTATTGAAGCCTTATCTTTTTTTCCAAATGTGACTGCAAAATATATATTCCAATTCAACCCAAGGTCCATGCACTTATAAATATATATAGGCTATATGAAACTTTTTTTTAGCACCTACCTACTCAAGAGAGCATGCGATTTCGGACGCAGCCGTTGTCCCAGACTCTTTTGTTTTGATGTCACAGATTCAAACCAGTAAACACATTCACTGTTAAAATTATAGCTTTATTTTTTTCCCCAGATACAAATTCCATTTCACTCATTTTAACATTTCGGCTCCCAATTTCTCCTGATTGGAGAGAGTAACTCTGTCCAAGTAAAAAAAAAGAAAAGAAAAAAGAAAAAGAAGAACATGTCCTCTTCACAATATGTACAGGCACATATACACAATTGTTAGCAAACTATACACAATACAAATACAAAAGAGTAAGTATTTAGACTTGGTTTAAGTTCTCTTTTAACCCCAACTTCATTAGAAAATTACCATATATTATTATTTTTTTGAACCCTTGTATAAAAGTAGTGTAAAACTCGGTGCCGGGCAAGGGGTCCATATACACCAACGATTCTCTAAACAACGGTCTGAATTGTGTATCTGCAAAGATACAAAGCTGTAATCCAAGCAATTGGCAAAACAATAAATCGCAAGACTGTACAAAAAGATTTTGCTGGATTCTTTCAGAGAAAAGTGTACATAACAGGAGATTTACACAAAAAAAAAACTCAACATCATGTACGAAGCGCTACAATTACTTAGAAACTCTCATGCATACACACACACACATTCTCAGACAGTGTTTTTATGAGAGCCATGCACTCATAACGCAGTCCATCGAGTGAACCTCTCAAAAAGCACCCAATCAGAAAATCCAATCAAATCTCAAGCATGCATCAGCCTATAATAATCAGAAAAATACACCAAGAGGCCAAACACATTCAACAACAGGATAATAAACACACAGAATGAGAAAACTAATACGTTTCCCATTTTTAAAACCCAACCCTGTGCATACATTATTATGATGAAGCCTAATAGCTCAAAATCACATAAATAAATGCAGGAACAGGGAAGCCTTCAAAAATACATTTGAGATGTCTAGATAGCATTAAATCCATTATTTTCAGTTTTATACACAAAAGGGACCATGATCAAACTACAAAAAAAAATAGACAATATGGATAAGCCGAAATGTAAACACAAAGTGCTTCAGGCAAAAACAAATTATAAGAAGCTAAAAAAGAACAATGCACAAAAAAATAGCAATTTACATCATCACCATCACGGTGAACACAGATCACTCCAGGAAATGAGCTGGTAGGGCACACTAGAAATTAATTAGGTTACACATGTGTGTTTGTACTGAATCCATTGAGAATCCTGAGACTCTGTTTCATGTGATCTTTACAACAGGCAACAGCTGTGCCACACTTCATCTTCTCCATTTGGCAAGTAATGTCAAGCATGTTTACTTGGTAGACATTATAAAAAGTAACAAAGAAGGCACATTTGGCGCTCATGTATAAATAAGCATTATTTACAATATAATAAGTTAGTTTCTATTCAGTGTCTGGTGTACACAACTCTCTAGCCAACTGTTGCTTTTCAAATCATCGGGACCAAGCGAATAAAGATGCTTTTCTCCACTTGTCAACCCACAATGTCCCAGTTTTGTTTCAATATCTCCCAAGAAACTGGACATTCCAGCTGCACTTCAATTTCCACGCATGAGACTGAATCTTTGAGAATTGTGCTCTCTTGTGCTGTTAAATTCAAAGTATTAGGAAATCAATGCCATGTGTAAGTGTGGGTGAATCTCACAAACACTCCAAGGTCTTATTTCATGCTTAAATCTAATCAAATAATTAGGAAATGTTGGTAACACTTTACAATAAGGTTTCATTAGTTAACGAGAACTAAAAATGAACAATACTTCTACAGCATTTATTAATCTTAGTTAATATTAATTTCATAATTTACTAATACATTAAGTTGTATTAGTTAACTTTAGTTAATGTACTGTGAACTAACAATTAATGACTTTATTTATTAACTAACATTAACAAAGATGAATAAATACTGTAACAAATGTATTGTTCATTGTTAGTTCATGTTCTTTAATACATGAACTAATGTTAGTTAAACTAATCACAACTTATCGTAAAGTGTTACCGACATTTTATTTAGATTTTTTTTTAAAGGAAAAAAAAAGAAAAAAAAAAGAAAAAAAAAATCAAGCCCTTTTTGTGAATTATGACATTTGTACAAGAATTACAATACAATGCAAAACGAAAACAAATAATGATATATTAGTTCAAGTGTAAAAATATTTTGTGCAAAATATAATTTCTTAATTTTTTTGTTGTTGTTGATTTGAGAGTGAAATGTAGCCTGGACCCATATTTTACAGGGATCTATCACAAATCTTGGGTGTGAAGGTGCATTAACGTTATGATCAACTAAAGTTAACCAGGCTATAGTGCTACAAATCAGAATTCAGATGAGCACATTTAACAATTGTGTATCCCTGTGTGAGAAATTCTAGATTTGAGATCCTAACAACAGCAGAAAACTTGAAAACTGTGACCGTTTGTCTTTCTTTTGCATGCAAACAAAGCTACACAAAACCACGCACACAAATATTGTGTTCTTATAACATGTTCTGGCACTTGTGTGCATAGACTTACACTACGGTCCCTGTAAAAGCTTAACACTTTTGATCTGCAATACTAATGTAGAAATGTTAGTATAAAAGGTTAATACAACGCGGCCAAGGACAGTCTTTTGAGTTTAGGATTTGATAGTGGACGAGCAGAACATTTATAATCCTGGAACAAAATACTCCATGTACAGTAGAAGTACATGTGGGACTTGCGCTGCGAATCATGCGCTGACATGATTGTAATGGTTGAACGTGATAGGTTTTGTTGAAACAGTTCATGAAACTCCATACAGTAGATCTGATCACTTGAATGGGAGTAAAAACAATATAAAATGTGTCTTAGCATGACACACACACATACACAATACTCATGTGAGTAGTTCAGAGTCTCATTCTGAAAAGCAATCCTTCACCAATAAAAATCCCATTAAGGATTTATCGAAAGATAGTGATCATTACTTCATTTCACGTTCCCTTTTGTTAAGAATGTACAGCAAGTTTATGTGAACTGCTGTGGAAGCACGGAAGGGTTTGACGTAGTGGTAGCATTACATCAGCCGATCAATCGAAAAGCACTGATCTGATTTCTCTCAGATGTGATTATTGATGAGTTTAGACAACACGGTAAAAGGTCAAAGTCTAAAGGTCAGTGACTTTATTCTCCACCAGGGCGGCGACCTGCTGAAGCCGATATGCCAACTGCATCTTTTGACCCGCAGCGTCTTCCTCCAGAGACATGATAATCTGCACATAATGCCATAGTAGAGATATATTAATTTGCTCTAACACAAACAACATAAGAAGCTTGCATCAGTCCCATACTGACCTGATCATAGTATTTGTTGATATATTTGTACAGCTCATGCAACGCCACCAAACTGTTCATCTCAGATGCGAAGCTCTAAAAACAGACAGTCATCAGAAATTTTAAATAGCAAGTTTAAGTGTTTATGACAAAGAAAGAGAAAACTTTTTAAAAAGGAAGGAACATTTAGTCCAAAACACAAAAAGAACATAATTGTTCTTACCATATACATGTATACAAATTTTAAATATGTTTATAACATAACACCCCACAACATTTTTTTTGTATTTTTTTTTTTTTTACAAATAGCACAAATTAATAAAAAATTCATTAAACCACATGACATGGTGGTTTTTTTTAAACAAATATCACGAATGATTAATTCAAAGGATATTTTTTATATTTCCCAATTATTTATTCAAAACCACACCACATGAGTTTTTGACCCTCAACAAAAACAATGAATTCAAAAAGATCTTGCACCACATGAAAAGCTGTTTATTTTACAAATATCATGAATTATTAATTACATTTGTAAAAAAGGTTTTATAATTCCATAAGTTGTCACATCACATGACGTGTTTTTTTTATTACTAAAATCAAGTTTAAAAAAAATTCAAAACAGCTTTTTAAAAAATTCTAAAATACCACATGACATATCAAATAAATCAAAATGAATTGTAATTCAGAAATTAAAAACATGATCAGTGTGTGTTAATGTTTAATAAATGAATAGAACAACAAATAAGTGTTACATCATTGACCCTTAAACTAGACATTAAATCCCAGATTCTCAATGTGGTTTCATAATTTTGGACCCTGCTGTTTTAAAATGTAAAAACACAGTCATAATTTCATTTAGAACAGAATAAAATTCAGTCTCACCCCAGACAGCTCTGTGAGGGTTGAATTCATTTCCTGGTAACAGCCAGACACGGCGTTGTGAATATCACTGTAGTACCTGCAGGAGAGGAAGAAGCCATCATGAACTTCCTGTATCCATTTCAGTGCTAATAGAGGAGTTTGAAAAGGGTCGCATCACTGTATAACGTTTAGATTTCTCACCTCTCCACCAGCTGCTTGTATCGTGGGATTTCTCTGGCATATAACAGCTTATTTACTGGAGAATCCTGAAGGACAAGACACACAACAATGAGCTCCATCCATTGCTACGGCATCCTTGAGCTTTTGCTTATTTTCTTTTTCTCTTTCCTGCCCTTGTTCATCATCGCGCTCTACATGCACACTGTCTACCATAATGAGGTCACAGCTAGAGAGGTCAAGAGGTTAATTGCTGTACTGACCCGGCCCACTTTGTGCTCGGATGTAGTGCAGGAATCAATGAAGGTCTGTGCGATAACGGAAAGGACGGCATCCACGCTATCCGTCACCTGCACGTCAAAGACAAACTGCGGATTCTTCAAGATGTTGACCCAGAAACGCAAAGGTAAACTGTAAAATGGAGGGAAGACAAGAGTGCATTAAATTAGCATTTAATATAACGAACATAGAAACATGAGGGTTCTCCAAGACCTTTCCAATCATTTGCAATCACAGAGTAAGGAGTTCTAAAAATCTATTTTTCACTAATGAATCATTCAGACCAATTTCTGAACCAGTTCGACCAACTGATTGGGGGGAAAATAATAATGATTTGCTTGCTTAGCAAACTTTACACAAGGACAATGACTATTAATATATCAAAATGTAAATATGTACAAAAAATTATATTCACTATAGACATTTTCAGATTTCACAAATTTCCAGAGCTTTTCCATTATCTTTGTAATAAATTAATTTAATTTAAATAAATTATTTTTGAACCACTTTAACTGAAAAGAACCTATTCAAAAGGAACGATTCCGTCGGAAATCAGACATCAACATGTCTTGCAAGCATGTTTTATTCTACAATAGTAATATTTAGTCAATAATATAATATTAGATTGCATTTGTACTTTATGAAATGGATGAAAAATGAATTCTCTCCTATTGACCAATGAATATCCATCACTTTACCAGTACCAAGATTTAACATCTATTTTATAGACTTTTTTTGAGAAAATACAAAAATTATACAAACAAATACATTCAGTATAAAAACTCCCAATACTTTTCTAGACCTGAAAACCACATTTCCAAATTCCCTGAATTTCCCAGTTTTTCAATAGCCATAGAATGACAAAATTAATGTCTTAAAAACACTAACGATCAAGTGAAACAAAAATATGTCCTATTAAATCTGAATTCCTGAGCTGTACAGCTCAAAACCCTTAATTAAATAGTTTTATAGATGTAGGCAATTATGCCGACCTGTTTGTTTTCCAGATGTGAACGGTCTCTGGGTCATCGATGCCGTGTTTCTCTGCCATGTCGTCCAGGAAGTCAAAGAAGAATCTGACAGCGATGGGTGGAGGCCGTTTCGTACTCAGTATTGCTACAAAGACATCATCTACAAACTTCTGCAGCGTGCCCTGAAGATACACATTTATAAACACAGAGCGGCTTTCAATCACACTGACAGTCAGCAGCAAAATACAGATCTCAAACAAACATAAGCAGTGGAAGGATTCGTCTGAAGTGTTTTTGTGTATGCCGTTTTAAAGATGACTCAAATCACAAACATCTCACTTACCTTCATTGAAAGCAGTCGTGTAAGGTAGATCTCAGGAATGGCTTTTGCCCGCTCTCTCTCTCTCATGCTGCTCTTCCTGTGTTTGGGGATCTCGGGGTCTTCGCTCGGCTTCACCAGATGCCACAGCCGAAGGCCTTCCTCCTCCTCTCCCTCCAGCATGGGAGTTTCTACAGCAATTGCAAAGAGCAGACCAGATTTCAATACGAAATATATCATTTTTGGTCTCAGATGGTGAGTAACGCAGTGAATAAAGTGTAAAATAAAGTGAAGTGATAACAGTTTATTTTTTATTGACCAAAAAGTATTCGTCTTACTCTCTCCAGTCTGGTAGACCTGATTTACTCCAAGAGAACTCTGGGAACGAGGGATGAGAGCGACGGTGGCCCCATCAGGTACCTGAGAAAACAAGAGGAAAGAGAGAGACTTAGAGCTAAATCAAGTCAACCAACTCACAAAATCAACCAATTAATTAAAGCTGCCGTCGGCAACTCTGGCTGATTGAGTGGACTTAGGCAAAATTTTGAATGTTTACAACTCTCATGCCCCTCCCCCACTATCAACGAATACCCTCCCACAGAGTTCGTGCTCGTCAGTGCGCCATCATCACTCTTCGCTACTTCGCGAACTTCCCGTGTGCATGTGATTGACGTGTGCATGCACGACTTGTGATTGACAGTCCTATCTCACACCCCCCTGCGCTGATTGGACACAATGAACCGGGAGCGGTGGATTTTTGCAAAACAAATAACACGCTCCAGGTGGAGTTAGAAGCTCGGGTTTTTTTCTAAAACCACTTTATGTTGTTCTGTCGGAATATAGTGTCGAATTCGCTGAATATGATAAAAAAAAAGTTGCCGACGGCAGCTTTAACAAAATCAACCAATCAACTCTCAGAAATCAGCCATCCAAAACATCAAACAGTCAACTTACAAAATCAACCAGTCAACTTACAAAATCAACCAGTCATCTTACAAAATAAACCAACCAAACTCACAAAATCAACAGACGAACTCAAAATATCAACCAACCTACTCTCAGGTTACGTTTACACAACAACGATATGCTTAAAACTCAGAAGTTTTTCCTTTGAGTTTTTCGCGTACAGACACCATTGTCAAAATGATCTCTGTTCACATGGATCTGCGGGAAAAAAAAGAAATAAAAAGACCCTATATTCTGCTGCCAGGCCATTAGATGGCGATAAAACACGATCGACTGAACATGTAATACGCATGTCCATGACATCATCATCTTCAGAGATTCGCGTTTTTGTTTTTTACACGGAGACCGTTTTCAAAAACTTGCACTTTGAAACCTGTTTTCAAAAGTTAGTTTTCGTTTTCAGGCACCCAAACCACAGCTGTCGTGTAAACGAATGGTTTTTAGTTTTACAGTGTCGTGTAAACAGCCCCTCTGAATCAACCAACCAGACAATCAATCAACTAGGGGTGCAACGGTACAGATAGCCCACGGTACGGTCCGTACCTCGTTTTTTGGGCCACGGTCTCGGTTCGGTTTCGGTACATGTTTTGTGCAGAAAGAGACTGCTATTTCATCCCAAAAATACACTCACCGGCCACTTTATTAGGTACACCTGTCCAACTGCTCGTTAACACTTAATTTCTAAGCAGCCAATCACATGGCGGCAACTCAGTGCATTTAGGCATGTAGACATGGTCAAGACAATCTCCTGCAGTTCAAACCGAGCATCAGTATGGGGAAGAAAGGTGATTTGAGTGACTTTGAACGTGGCATGATTGTTGGTGCCAGAAGGGCTGGTCTGAGTATTTCAGAAACTGCTAATCTACTGGGATTTTCACGCACAACCATCTCTAGGGTTTACAGAGAATGGTCCGAAAAAGAAAAAACATCCAGTGAGCGGCAGTTCTGTGGGCGGAAATGCCTTGTTGATGCCAGAGGTCAGAGGAGAATGGCCAGACTGGTTCGAGCTGATAGAAGGGCAACAGTGACTCAAATAACCACCCGTTACAACCAAGGTGGGCAGAAGAGCATCTCTGAACGCACAGTACGTCGAACTTTGAGGCAGATGGGCTACAGCAGCAGAAGACCACACCGGGTGCCACTCCTTTCAGCTAAGAACAGGAAACTGAGGCTACAATTTGCACAAGCTCATCGAAATTGGACAATAGAAGATTGGAAAAACGTTGCCTGGTCTGATGAGTCTCGATTTCTGCTGCGACATTCGGATGGTAGGGTCAGAATTTGGCGTCTACAACATGAAAGCATGGATCCATCCTGCCTTGTATCAACGGTTCAGGCTGGTGGTGGTGGTGTCATGGTGTGGGGAATATTTTCTTGGCACTCTTTGGGCCCCTTGGTACCAATTGAGCATCGTTGCAACGCCACAGCCTACCTGAGTATTGTTGCTGACCATGTCCATCCCTTTATGACCACAATGTACCCAACTTCTGATGGCTACTTTCAGCAGGATAATGCGCCATGTCATAAAGCTGGAATCATCTCAGACTGGTTTCTTGAACATGACAATGAGTTCGCTGTACTCAAATGGCCTCCACAGTCACCAGATCTCAATCCAATAGAGCATCTTTGGGATGTGGTGGAACGGGAGATTCGCATCATGGATGTGCAGCCGACAAATCTGCGGCAACTGTGTGATGCCATCATGTCAATATGGACCAAACTCCCTGAGGAATGCTTCCAGCACCTTGTTGAATCTATGACACGAAGAATTGAGGCAGTTCTGAAGGCAAAAGGGGGTCCAACCCGTTACTAGCATGGGGTACCTAATAAAGTGGCCGGTGAGTGTATGTTTTATTTTTCTTATGAGCATAAACAGAATGTCACAGTAGGAAGAACATCAATGTGTATGGAATCCCAATGCACCGGTTATCTTTCTGTGTTTCTGTGAAGATGAACGACTTCGAGCCGAATCTGGACGAACTGGTACGTCTGTACCAGCATGTTTATGATCCTTCTATACACAGAGACATTTGCATTGATGGGCGACCATAAAAGCCTCTCATTTTGTGAATAGGAACACATTTGCATTAAGCACCCAGTTTGCACTTGTCTAAAGTAATTGGTTACATTTACAAAATAAGCCTACAATAACAGAAGTAATGGTGTGTTCACACCGAACGCGAATTTAATTATTTGCGCGAGTAGATTACATACAAAGTCAATGCAAAGACGCGAATAGACGCATCATTCGCGCCGGGCGTTGCGAATGACGCGAATTTGAAAAATTTGAACTCGAGCGAATGTTCAAGCGTCTAACTACACGCGATAGACGCGTATTTGACGCTCTATTTGTGTTCGGTGTGAACACACCATAAGCCCTGCTGATGAAATTAAGGTTTAAACACTCAGGCTTCAGTTGTTTAACTAGTTTACATGCAGTGAAAGTAGGCTACAATAAACCTACTGCATTTATTACTCTTTTATGAATCAGCAATTAATAAACTACTAATAAACAGCAAACTACTTCTTTACTGCTGATTCCTGGTGGTTTAGAGGAGAATTACTCCGAGTCGCCCCCTGTCGTTTCACAGAATAGCACAACGGCGAGCAAGTATAAACAAGTATAAACGCCTCGTCCGTTTGGAGAGGTGCGCGCGCAGTCAGCGGAGACTCGCGCTCGTGCGGACGCGTCGAGTATAAACAAGGCTTAAAGCAAAAACTAAAAGGATCAGCGCGAACTCAATGGCAAAACCGAAGTCCCGCGGGACACGAGGGTAGATTGTCCCGTGCAGGGCTGACCAAACGGTCCGGGATTTTACCGTGTACCGTTGCATCCCTACAATCAACCTACAAAGAAACAAGTCAACCATCCCACTAACCAATTAGCCAACCAACCAGTCAATTAACTAATCAGCCGACCCACATTCAACCCATTAATCAACCAATTAATTTGAATGAACTATACCTTGTAGTGCTGTAAAGTGTTAATCCGTTTCCAACGACCCTGAACGATGCCTGTGACATCATCATCAGACAGAGTCAGGTGACCTGCCTGGCCAGATCTCCACTCTGAAGGAACACAAAATACAAAATATGAAGCTTTTACAAATAAACTGAACATAGTAGTGACTAGTCTAGATGCATCTACCAAAACCGTACCAAGGTCCAGTGAGTCTGCGGCTGGTCTCTGGGAGAATGGCGCTCCTTTATAAATCTGGTCCAGGATTTTATCTTTAACCTGAGTGATGGTGTCAGTGTCCAGAACTTTAACAGGGCAGGGCTGGACCTCGACACCACTCTTCACCAGCACTGTCAGAGTCTGAGATGGGAAACACAAACTCTTGTCTTATTCGATGTATTCATTTAGGAGTTTTGTTTTGTGTAGTATTGAGATGGGAAGTATTACAGAGACACACCACAGAGCAGTAGTCGATGTCCTCTCTGAGCAGGTGGCTGTCGTTGAGAGTGCGTTTGGCTTTGCCTGTCACTGCATCCACTGGTCCTTTATCTACCTGGTATTTGATAGCCCTGTACAACTTGTACAGAGGCTCACCCGCAACCTCCTGCACAAACACACGCACACATTTACATGCATTAGCAATTGCATTTATGTCTGTCACAATAAATCTTGAAGATGAAGATTTATGAGGAGATGTTTTATTATAACCCATTAGAAGTCTAATGTTAAGGCCTCAACATACTTCAAGTGAAAAAGAACAAACTGGTGAGACGTCATTTAGAACAAAATCAGACCAAAACAAAGTTAATTTTGCGTCCGTTTCGGGAGTTTGAAACAGCCTGCCAAAGCGAACTTTCCAGAAAAATTGTCTGGTAAACACCTTCGAACTACCATTGGTGGTGATTACATAAGGGTGGGTGTGGCTCTGAGGCTCCGCCTTCTTTGACGTGGAAATCTCCGGTTAATTTCTCCTGTTCAGGAAAGCGTGCAGCACATATTTACATATTCATCTAAACACCGCTTTTATCATTGTGGGTGGTGTCGGGATGTTTGCTAACAGTATATCGCTGCAAAGGGATTTCAAACTTCTTTTTTACCCCTGAGCGAAGAAAGAAAAAGAACTTTGCTGCGAGTATATAGGGGCCTTTATAGCGATTTTACCACAGTCAAGATACAAAGAAGACCTCTGTGAACATGGTAAACAGCAACAGCAATATAGTAAAAGACATCTAAGAAAAATTATTATATATTATATATATAACTATAACAATAATATATTATTTATTAAAATCTTATGAAAAATAAAAATACATATTAAATGTTTTTTTGTCACAAGAAATAGATTTTAATGAAATAATAATAGTAATAATACTACAAATCTATAAATATGAAAACTTTGATTCTTCACTATCAATCAATGCAAATGTATAGAACAGAAGCCATCACATGCTCTGATACCTTGAGGAAAGAGTAGAGACAGATGGACATCCAGTTGGTCAGCATCTTTTCCACAACCGTCTCAGTCCTACAGATGACAACATGCGTGTTATATCACTTCAAATTAGATTTACTATAATCAGATCAGGACGGATCAGACCAATTGTTTTTTTTTTTCTTGTTTGTAACAAACACATGATGTATTCTTTTGAAATGTTTGTATTTATTTTATGTGAGTTAGAACCTTGTTACATTATGTTGCGAGTAAACTAAACATGAATAAATGCAGATAATTTTAATAAACTAGTAGTCTAATTAGTCTACTTATTATTACTTATTGAATATTATTGATGTGTTCTTGAAAACATACATAAAGCTACAATACAGCATAACCAAATTACATTTTTGAATTACCACCTGCTTTGTGGGAAAACAGAAGGTTAAAGCTTCAAAAAGGAACAAAATAAATAATATAAAATACATTCATTTATTGCCCAAAATTTTGAGTGTACAACATTGGGCTCATAGTGACTCCAAACATAAAGAAATATCAATGCCAAGGTCAGGGATATGATTCAAAGAACTCTTATACTGGTAAAAAGTGTGCTTTGAATGCACAAATAACAATATTAAATGTATGGCAAATAAATAAAAGGTGAATGTGAAATACCTGCGCAGCATAAGTTTGGGGTTCTTGGCCACATACTGCTGAACTAGATCCCCCAGTAGGGTCTTCATAACATCAGTGAAGTATTCCAGCTTGTCATGAAGGGCCATCGTGAGAAGAGACGCTATGTAACCTCTGTCCCTCTGTGAGAAACTCTGCTGTGCCTCCAGAGTATGGATGAACTAGAGGAACCCAGAGGAGAATTTACCAGCAATAGTGACACAGATGTTCCCTACAAGAGCATACTAGTTTGACCAATTTCAATCAAACAGTTCGAGCTTTCAAAAAACTGCACTCGTAAACATCAACAAAGCCTCAAGACTACTGAGATGGATAAATATTTAAAATGTTGAAGTTTCTTCACTGCTGCCTGACAGTTTGGCAGTTTAAACGCAGATAAAGCAAGTAAAAAAAGAAAAGAAGATAGCGACTGAGAACTCTCTGTGCTAAACAGGCATCCACCTGCATTAATGCAAATTGATTATTACATTTGCTTTCTTTTTCATCCTTTATTTCGTCTTTGAGGCTCCAAAAACAGCCACTGAAGCACTAAAAACGCCAGAAGCATAAACACTGGAATTACACTGGAATTTTCCTCTACAGGAAGCTAGGGCTGAAACAAGGCTCTGCACTGACCCGTATAAGGAAGAGTCTGTTGTTGAGCAGGTTGTTGAGCTGACCCAGGCCCTGCTCCACCGTCTGCCTACGGAAATCAGGCAAATCCAGATTCTGACTCAGTGGCGCACCCTTCTGGCCGGGGAAGAAAACACGCTCTGCATATGTGCGGTAATCCAGAAACGGGATACCAGGACCACCAACGTCACTGCTCAGATCCATCATCTCCGTCATCAGATCTGGAGGGCAGGAAAAAGGTGGATGGCAGAACATTGATAACAATATCATTTTTCATTTATCATACTTCAATAAACAATTACAAACTATGGTAACCACATTGTCTTTCCTAACACCATATTATAATAGTTACTACTATAACTGTTACTATAATAATGAAATAAAATGACAAAGATTATGAAAGCGGTTTATGAAAGCCCTGTGTTAAGATTATTTATTATATACAGGGTAAACAGCTTTCAACATTTTTTTAATAGTTATATAAATATTTAATTAGATAGATAGATAGATAGATAGATAGATAGATAGATAGATAGATAGATAGATAGATAGATAGACAGATAGATAGACAGATAGATAGAAAAATAAACATGTACACTGAACAATGTATATAAAATGTCAATTATTCACTGAAAAGTATCTTATAGTTCTTAAATATTTTTTTAACCAACAAGGCAGAAGTAGGACCTTTTAAGTATCATAAATCTTTTTATTATCTCAAAATATTAGCAGTTTAATCAGCCACACTGTTACTTCTAGTCAATGACTAATGGCTTCCATGGTACATAATAGTAAGGGTATAGTAAGGGCAAACTGTACGGATGAAAAGGTCCTGCCATACCAGTGAACTCTTTCCTGCACTGGTCTCCAACATTTATCTCCAGAGTCTCCAGCTGCACCAGAACCTTTTTATAGTCTCTCAGAGCCTGTTTACTCTTCCGCCTTTACAAACAGAGCGAGAGCAAACACAGGATTAGAGCACGACCGCTAACAAATGGATACCATTAGAATTCATCCTGAGTGCTGGATCTGAGTTTCACGGCTCATCGTCATGACGACAAGCTCAGAAGGGTGAGGAATCTGCCATCTGAATTCACTCTACCTGTACATGAGAATGATGACCAGCACGATGAGAACTACCACCGCGGCTCCCGCTGCTAGGCTGATCTGAGCCGCCAGAGGCACCGGTGAGTGTAAATCGTTGTCGTACTGCACCCGACCCAAGTCAAACGCCAAGTTTCCCATTAACACCTGAGTGAGACACACACACAAACACACACAAAGATGTTAGCATGTGATGGCAAAATAAAGACACAATCCTAAGCAGGTGTGATAAGACACAGCGTGAAGCAATAAATTAGATCTATTTAAACAGACGGGTTCCAGGCCACAGTCGGTAGTAAAAACCTCATTTTCACAGCAGAGACAATAACATTAACCACTCAAGACAGACCTGACATGGTTGCTTAGCGATGATATATACCTCTGAAGAAGAGCCAATGTGTTTTTAATGTATTTTAAAGTCATGATTTTAATAAGTTTTTCCACAACGCTTCATACAGTAGAGAGAGTTAGGAAAGCACAAAGTAAAAATTCTGGCTGATAAGCCAATAATAATTTTTATATTTGGCCAATAATTATATTAAATTTGATACTATTTATTTATACTATTTTGTCTAAATAAATAATATTTCTCTGTTTTATTTATTAATAAATAATGTATATATTAAAAAAGTAAAATCAATTGTTTTAAAAGTGTATTTCAAATTACAATGCATTGAAATAATTTACAAATGAGTATAAAAATGTATTAATTTAGATATGTGCATTTACATTTAACAGGGTTCCTTTTGATGTTTTTAAAGTTTAACTTTCAAATAAACAGCAATGGTAATCTAATGATAGATTATATTAACATGCACAATTGAATATCCAAAATAAACCAATACGTTAAAATCTCTAATTCCATATTGAAAAACACTTCAAAAAAACAAGTCTGCTCTGTTAAACATCACACATGTTCTAATTGGCTGTGATTTTATCACTTCATGCAGCATTTCACTTTCTGTGCGGATATAAAAACTGTGATGCTCAAAACTTGTCATGTTACACCAACACAATGTTTGTCTGACTAAAACTACGACACCCAAACTCTATTTGGCGATTACACCAGAATAAAAATAATCTTTTGGTCACATTTAAAGAAAAACACACACAAAAAAATTTGCACTGAAACAACTAAAGAAGTCACTGGATTCAGACTGACCCTAAGCTTGGGTAAGTCATCGTCGTCCAGGGCGAGAGGCTGTTCCTCAGGTGGTTCGCAGTACAGGTGTGTGTTATCCAGAGTCTTGACGTCACACTCTTCCTTCCCCAGCCGGGCCAGAACTTCCTCTCGGCTCATGGCCAGTGTCAGTCCCTTTCCCTTCAGAGAGACAAAACACACGTCCTCAGTCACTTCAACTAAATTACAACTGTTTTGGTGCAAAACAACAGGGTTATTATAGTTAAATAAAACTAAAAAGTACTACTAAAATCATTTTTGTTAATTGAAATAAAACTATTTATGCTATTGCCCCTATTATGCTATTTTAAAGGTTCCTGTTTTTGAGGTCTCTTATAATTAGTTTTAAATGCCTCCAAGGTCAAAAAACTAATTTTTTACATAATATACGTATGGTTTGATCAAGGATCTAGTCTCTAAACTCCTTACTGCCATCCTACTCTGCTCTGATTGGTCAGCTGGCCAAGTGTGTTGTGATTGGTCGACCGCTTACTGCACGAGTCAGAAACTAAATGACTAATATCTGAGGTTCAGCTCTAGAGGCTTCCATAGCACTTGTATACACTGTGATGATATGAACAGTAACGATGGCATCGGTTTTCCTGAGTCTTCATCCTTCTGAAGTGCATGCCAACTGGATCTGCCTCCGCTGCGCAGAAAACAGCATCTTCTTGACATGTCAACAAACCAAACTCTTCCAGTCTCAGATACAACTACAGTGTTTAAGGGTCAAAGCAGACACTGTTCAAGGGCAGCCAATGAAAACCACTGGCCGGCATTATGCACATTTTTTGCAAACCTACGAAGGTTTGTGCAGAAAATAAGATTAAAATTCATGTTCAGAATCGGTTCTATCTTATGGGAAACAATAATTAAAATTTCTGTGCACTTTGAAGACCTTTTACATTCACAACTACAGTGCTACATTACACAATACAGCATAATGCGGCAATTTAAAGTAAACAAAAATTAGAAATGTTTCCTTTTGAAACTAAGTGAAATAAGTTGAAACACTGTAATTACAAATTGGAAGTGAATAAACAAATGGAAAAAAAAAAGAATCATAAATAGTAATATTTAAAAAGTGAAACAAAAATTTATAAAAAACAAAATTACTAAAAATAGATAAAAAGGAAAACAGACACTAAAAAAAAAAGTTAACTCAAAAACTATAATAGTACTAAAATAATACTGGTTGACCCTAAATGATACAGAAATGCACGCACCTCTACTGCCAGGACTCCTCCGGGTTTGAATCGGATGGCTGTTCCTTGGGATTCGGTGTTGAGCTGGAATAAGTCTGGGTTTGGGTGGTATGTGAACGGCTTGTTCTTGATGGAGTGAAAGTCGATGTGCACATTGTCCATCTCGAACCACACTCGCACAATCCTGGATTTCGGTGGCACATCTGGGCTCTTGCAAATCATTTGCTCCGAGGTAACGTTGGTGCACAAATTCTGACTCTGAAGACAGAAAGAAACATATGCACTACTCCACTTCCGAGAACATTTTCCCTCACGGGCTTGGAGAGTTAAAGTGTTCAGATTTAGTCAAGTAAATGATTAAACCATCTCTGAATAAATATTTGAACTTCTGAGAATGAATCAAATGTATAAGTCCTGTTTGTATTAATTTTGAAAACAAATTCTGTGTTTGATATGTAAAATTGGTTGAAGCAATGTGTGAAATGAGTTTCCTGACTGATTTACCATAACCAAGAGACTCCTGGCAGAAACATGGGCGTATCGACGTCTTCTGACATCAAAACTCTCTCTAGGCTCGTAAGAGACTGACATCTTCGGGTGCTGAACGACATTTAGGTTTTGGCCGGTCACATATATAACACGTCCACCCCTAAATTTAAATGAAATCGTTAGAGGAATACAGTCTCATGATGCAGATGAAGGATGCATAAGAGAGGACTTGAGCGCACGCACCCGTAGAAACTCTCAGTCGGTGTTGCATCAATTATGACTGGGTCGTCCATATAGCTGAAAAGGACACTATCCAAAATCCTCTCTGCTTTTCCAAACACAACTTTGAGTGGCACTTTTCCAGTTTGGTTTGAGTGACTGGTGCGACAAATCAGCCTCGTGTCACTCACTTCATTGCTTATGGGAGGAAAAAACAGAGAGAAGACTTAGGGTTCACACTTGTAGTTCGGTTCACTTGGTTCGTTTGGTCCGGACCAAAATATAAAAAAAACACATTTAGCCCTGGCCCGCTTAGCGTTCACATTGGTATTTTAACACCACACCTGAAGATACTGAACCTAAAGGGGTAGGGATATATTCACAACCCGTTTGGTTGGCTTTTATTATGTATATTAGGTGACGGAACTTACCGTACATCCAAAACAATCCTGTGTGCTGGGCTAAATGCACTCGCTGTATGTGTGTAACCTACGTATGACAGTATTTTGACCAGCTGAGAACTCATGAAGAGCTTATTAAATGTGTAAAGGTGTCAAACGAACGAAGATCTGCTGCGAGGAGACGCAGTTCTGATGCCTGTACCAAACAGTGATGCTTCAACATTATGTTCTTTCTAAAAACAAATATGTGTGAGCATTCTGTCCTTTTTAGGGTCACATCTTGTGACACCATGTCCTTTTTTTGGTTCGTTTACATGTCTTTGGTCCATGTTGTGTTCATATTTCAATCGAACGACACCAGAGATTATTTGGAAGCGGGCCGAGACTCATCTTTTCAGCGTTCTCGGTCCGCTTGTTTGGGTTCGGATAGCAGCGTTCACACTTATTCAAATGAACCGCACTAACAGAGCAATCGCACTCGATTTTCATTTTAATCGAACCAAACATGTCAACACCCTTAGATAAATGCAACTTGCAGCATCCTTTCAGTAAATTACATTTGCATTTTCCATCAATAAACAGATGAAAGATATTGGCACTCACATGCGACAAGGCTTTGAACCCAAGAACGCCTGAAGGCCAGTGATTTGGTCACTCTTTTGTTCAGTTCGTTGTCCTGTCAGGAGCTGCGACCCGTGCACCGTTAGTGTCGTGCCCCCAGCCAAGGGCCCTTTTTTGGGCACAATCATGCTCAGCTGTGGGTTCTGATATGAGAACGTCTGCTGGGACTCTCCTTTCTCTGAACCTCTGACGGTGATGATGACCGGTCCGGCTGTGACATTTACACCGGCCTGGAGCTCACATACAATGCTGAAAGAAAAAAAAAAGAATTATGCACATATGAATTTTGACAGCAATTTCTCATTTTATTTGATGCACTAAAACAGTCATTTCAAGAGAGGCGTTGTACCTGGTGGAAATGCGATAGGCCTCAGGCAGAGGTCTACAGCTGACCCCTGCCACCGTCACTCCTGCCTGGATGTCCTGGAAGTTCTGGCCAAGGTTCGATCCCTGGATCGTCAGCAGTATGCCGCCCTCCAGTGGACCGGTCAGTGGCTCCACCTTTACACAGATATAAAGTCAATAATTGCAGAGAGTAATTTGACAAAATGACCTCTTTAACATTTAAATGTGCAGTAAGTGATTTCTGTGAAACACTTTTGATATTTGAAATCAAGCCAAACAAATGCACAAACACACAATGCAAGAGTGGATGTCTCTTTATCATAGTTAAAGCAAATCAAAATAATGCATCGCAAAAACTAAAGCAAAGATGACGAACAAATGACAGGGAAGAACATAAACGAGTATATACAAGCAAGAGTTGGTTGTTAGTCACATGCAGTACAGCAGCTCCAGACAAACAATGACATTTAAAACTGTCCTGTTACTATAGCAAACATTACAACAACAGCATAACCAATGTTATTCACTTATGGAGCAGAAACAAAGCAACCTCTGTGCCCACTGCCTTATCTCTCTCCAGGGCTGAGAAGCTTTTCTAATATTAACCTTAAACTCTTGCCTGATCATAACCCTTGTTTTTCTAGTGATATTCTTCTGACCTTTTCTCTTTTGTAATGTCTGTTATGGCAATTCATTTTACTTCATGTAATGTATGTGCTTGCATGACAAAAGAAAATAGTTTAGTGGAAAATTAAAATTAAAATTAAATGAAATTTAGTGTGTACTTTGTCCAAATGTGAGCTGAAGATGTCTTTGCAACAAAAGGGGTTACATGTCTACTCGGCATCCTGCCATTTCTTAGAAACAGTCCCTCTCAGTCAAGAGAATAAGACAATAAAATATCCTTATATCATATAGATCTTCTTTCTGAATGAACATAACAGGAAAACAACAGAGTGATGTGGCGGGGTTGCCCTTCGCAGCAGAAAACTCTGATGTCTGTATGTGAATGGCCTTCTTGCAAGAATAAAGTACTTCAAAAGACAAATGGGTTTGGTTTTCATTGCAGTCTCACCACTAAATAGATCATTTCTGCAACATATCTCTCAGCCATCTCTCTTTCTACAGTCTTTCTTCAGTTCAAATCTTCCTCTTGCTCACTCTCTCTCCTCCCCCATTATGAGTGGACACGCCCACTGATGTTGATTGGCAACAATTGTGTTGTGGTGCTCAGGCTGATCCACTTTCAACAGCGTTTCTCAGAAATTACTTACTGCGCCTTTAATTGTCCTTTTTTAAAACGTAAAAAACACAAAGTGTCCTTTATAACTGTATTTTATAAAATGACAAAATTAACACCCACCAAGGGTTGCATGTGACTAATAATTGGTTCGCAAAAAATCCGTACAATGATAATTATTTAGGAACTGGTGAAATAATAATAGGTTGGACTGACAGTGCAACAACAATTGTTTGATCCTTGCAGTGTTTTAATCTTTCTATGTGAGCCAAAATTTTGTTTTGATTCTCTACACCAGGAATATTAGATCCAGTCTTAACCAGAAGTTTTGTCTGAAACTCAAAACCAGTTAACACTGTATTTTGTACTCTGTATTATTAACAACAGCCTGAGATGTTGACAGAGGAAGTCAGGGACGAGTAGAAAGAAAGAGACAAGCGATGATAAAAATGAGCAGGGTTTATTGAATAATCTCAGTGGTTTATGTTTAAATGCTCAGATGGACTTCTTCTGACCAGCACAAATCCAACAATTGTTGTTATATCAAACTGCTTCACATTATTCCATAAAACCTTTAAATGGAGACATTTTACTCTTACTCTTAAAGACAAATATTACATTAAACCCCAAAATCTTAAGATTAACCAACAATAACATGCTAAATAATTTTATATATATATATATATATATATATATATATATATATATATATATATATATATATATATATATATATATATATATATATATACACTCACCGGCCACTTTATTAGGTACACCTGTCCAACTGCTCGTTAACACTTAATTTCTAAGCAGCCAATCACATGGCGCCAACTCAGTGCTTTTAGGCATGTAGACATGGTCAAGACAATCTCCTGCAGTTCAAACCGAGCATCAGTATGGGGAAGAAAGGTGATTTGAGTGACTTTGAACGTGGCATGATTGTTGGTGCCAGAAGGGCTGGTCTGAGTATTTCAGAAACTGCTAATCTACTGGGATTTTCACGCACAACCATCTCTAGGGTTTACAGAGAATGGTCCGAAAAAGAAAAAACATCCAGTGAGCGGCAGTTCTGTGGGCGGAAATGCCTTGTTGATGCCAGAGGTCAGAGGAGAATGGCCAGACTGGTTCGAGCTGATAGAAGGGCAACAGTGACTCAAATAACCACCCGTTACAACCAAGGTGGGCAGAAGAGCATCTCTGAACGCACAGTACGTCGAACTTTGAGGCAGATGGGCTACAGCAGCAGAAGACCACACCGGGTGCCACTCCTTTCAGCTAAGAACAGGAAACTGAGGCTACAATTTGCACAAGCTCATCGAAATTGGACAATAGAAGATTGGAAAAACGTTGCCTGGTCTGATGAGTCTCGATTTCTGCTGCGACATTCGGATGGTAGGGTCAGAATTTGGCGTCTACAACATGAAAGCATGGCTCCATCCTGCCTTGTATCAACGGTTCAGGCTGGTGGTGGTGGTGTCATGGTGTGGGGAATATTTTCTTGGCACTCTTTGGGCCCCTTGGTACCAATTGAGCATCGTTGCAACGCCACAGCTTACCTGAGTATTGTTGCTGACCATGTCCATCCCTTTATGACCACAATGTACCCAACTTCTGATGGCTACTTTCAGCAGGATAATGCGCCATGTCATAAAGCTGGAATCATCTCAGACTGGTTTCTTGAACATGACAATGAGTTCGCTGTACTCAAATGGCCTCCACAGTCACCAGATCTCAATCCAATAGAGCATCTTTGGGATGTGGTGGAACAGGAGATTCGCATCATGGATGTGCAGCCGACAAATCTGCGGCAACTGTGTGATGCCATCATGTCAATATGGACCAAACTCCCTGAGGAATGCTTCCAGCACCTTGTTGAATCTATGCCACGAAGAATTGAGGCAGTTCTGAAGGCAAAAGGGGGTCCAACCCGTTACTAGCATGGGGTACCTAATAAAGTGGCCGGTGAGTGTATATATATATATATATATATATATATATAAAATGACAAATGATTAAATGAAAAATTATATAAAATATTAAATGACTGAATTTAAATGATTGAATAAATTATTGTACATGCTAATAAAATAACTGAAAAAAATTTGAGAAATTAAAACAACACAAATGCATGGTTGCTCTCTTGAAGCTACACACACCGATTGCTACTGAATGCTCAAACTACATCTTTAGATCATTTAGTGACTGGTGACTGCTTTTGCCTTCACATTGACATTTATGCATTCAGGAGGTGCTTTTATCTGAAAGGTATATGTTTTAATAATTCATGCATTCACTAGAAATTAAACCCATGACTTGTGAAAGCTGATAGACTGACAGGTTTATGATTATGCAAATAACAAAATTAGCAGTGCTGTTTGCTGCAATGAATAAATATAAATTCCAATGAATTGGCAACAAGATACATCTTTAAGGAAATAGCAAAACCATGGTTGATGATAAAACATCTCTCAATTCACCCACATATTTTAATTTTGGACCATGCAGACGTGTACCTCAGTAATTAGAGGGGGAGGACAGGTGTCCATGGTTCCACTGGTGCAGGATTGGTTATACACACAGCCGGGAGTTTCATCGGCACACCACACACATCCATAATTGGTCGCAACCGCATGGCACTGGCTGCAGTCGGACTGTCCCACTGAGCAGTCGTACAGCTGCACTGTTACAGTCACACACACTATCACTGTGAGCTCACAATCAACAGATACTAAACTCTTACTAGCTGCATCAATGACTCAATTGTTGTTCTTGTCCTATTTAAACACAGTGGAATCTTATCAAAGGACAGAGTCTTCTAGCATGTACATAGATAATGAATGACAATCATTTTTACATGTGTACAACATAATATATTCATAAATATTTTATATATTATTCATATATGTATATAAAAGATTAATTAATATATATATATATATATAAAAAAGATTAATATATCTATATCTATTTATACATATATATACACATATATATATATATATATATATATATATATATATATATATATATATACACATATATATACACACATATATATATATACACACATACACACTATATAAACACACACACACACACAAATAAATATAAATATAATATTTAGAATATGATTTTAAATATATTTTTATTTATAAATAATATATTTTTACAATTTATGTTTATAATTTTTATGCATTTAAGTTATGCAATTAAGTACATTGTTTAGAAACAAGATCATTTTTGAGGATGTTCAGTGGAGCTACACTGACTGAAACATGCAGAAAGGATCATGGTACTCACAGCGGAGATGTGGTGCTGAATCTATACGCTGCGTCCCCCGTTGCAGGTATACAGGAGCGGAATATTCAAACTGCTTTCCTGAGTACCCAAACTACACACAGACACACAAAATCAATGTATAATCAGCCAGGTGCATGCAGACAAATTATGTGTGCCACCATAAACAAATCCATGTTTAAATTGCTATGTTTTCTGGCTGGTGTCATAAATTACAGCTATTATCAGTGCAGACGTCACACACAAGTCTATATTAACTGCAGAGCCTGTGGTGTGAGCTGATCCTTTGTTGAATAAATGGGCGCTATTTATATCACCTGATGAGCAGCGCACTTGAACACATGCGTCCCCGTCTCTTTGCTGCGGTCCAGCGTTGCCCGCAAACTCAGCTCTTGGCCTTCAATGACCAGCACGCACATGTAATCTTCCTCATCCTGTTCAGAATATCACACGGTATGTCACACAATCAAACGCTAATCACGAGCCGTCTCTAAACCCCCCTTCCTCATTCCAGATGCATTATCATAAATGAGTTCACCTAGACCCTCCTGAACAACTGGGAATAATAGCCTTTTAAAATGCACAGCCATGAAACGTCAAGGCCAACATATTGGATGGGGTGAAATGATAAATGGCAGATGAGCATCACCTCAAAAATGTCCAGGTTTTTGCCCTGTAGAGAGAGCTCGGTGTCAAAGCCAACAGGAACCAGAGGGGAGCTCTGCAGGGCCCAGACGCAGGGGCAAGAGTCGGGCCCACGGGGCGTTGACTGCTCCTGTTCACACACAAAATAAGCGTTTCACTGAGGGCAAAGGTTAGCACCTACTTCTTTGAAAGAGACATGAGGGTTGGTTAGATTTCAGTTTCCAATTTGATTGGATGGACCAAATTTAGACATGACTGCATGATTTCTGCCACAGCGTTTTAGACAAAACAATAATCTTGCAAATTAGTCACCAAAGATAAAAAATTGTTTTTGGAAGATCACAAAACAGAAGAGGCACGTGGTCTTTAAGTTACCAAAGTAAAAAAAAAAATAAAAAAAAGTAATAATAATAATATTCATTCAGCAAAATTATTTATTTGACTGCACTGACACTATTAGATGAGAACTGAGCTGGATTATGACCTCACTGTTTTCTGCAGAGCTGCTTCAATGAATTGAACTCATTTCATAATTGATGACCTTTATACAGTTCTTGTGTGGCACGTGGTGACTGATACCAATTTACCACAGCTTTACAGTAACTGTAATGAACGTAGTCCCTTACAAAATAGTAAATGTATCTGATGGTAATACCATAGTACTCTGATATATATTATGATACAGAATAATGACCATATTTATATACCCAAAAGAATACCATGGTTTTACCAAGGTATATGTGGGATGGATGGATGGATACTTCAAGCATGTCCCACAAAAACATGGTACTTTTTAGAAATGTTTTGGATATATTCCTGTTTCAGCAGAAAGCATTACTGATGACCTCCAAGCATAATTATAATCATTTATTTTGACCTTTGACCAAAAAGATCACTACACATATCATGACAGGTCGTGACCCCGTGGACTATGAAATGGTAAATCCTGCGGAGGGCGAACACTTACTCTGCTGTTATAGATGACGTGCTGAGGGCTGCAGTTCTTATCATGAGTGCAGCGCTCATCCTTCACACACCAGTGACACGGCCACATACTGCTAACACACGCCATGCACCTGCAGCAGATCACATATGATACCATGAATGTATCATCAGAGGACAGCCTCTAAATTCTAGTACATTTATAATGCAAGTCAAAGTTTTCTGCACTAAACATAGTCGTATTTTATATTTTCACTAATTTTCCACACTCTCTTGCCAAGACCCATTTAGAATTAAGCCCATTAAGTCATGAAAACATTTCACCACCCCCCCCCCTCCTCAAAAAACAACAACAACATTTTGCATAAAAAATAAGGACAACAAATGACTCGTAAACCAATGCTTTCATTTAAATTAGCATAAAATTAAAGACAGCATAACAAATATTATCATGATGTATAAGTGCTTTTAAAATTTAAATGGCATTTTTTTAAATAATGAGAATGAGTTTTTTTTTGCATTATAGTCATGAAAATTAACTTGCTTAATTGCCAAGAAAAAGTAATTTGAAGTTAGCTTAATTTTTTTTTTAAGCAAAACATTACTTTTTTATTTACTTTATTACAGGTTGTTTGAGAGTCACATAAACAGATAGTTTTTGCTAGATCAGCTTTAAGACCTTTATGATTGGCTTTCATCACTCAATCTCATTTAGTAGGACGTATCAAGTCACTGAATATTAAAAAGGTATCGAGTGTGATGTCAAAACGGCAAGGATTTCTGAACATTTTTGCACGTTAGTTTCTGTAAAAGTGGAGTGTTGTGTACAAGCATGTCTACATAGTTGTAGCTGTTTTTAATGATATATTCATTCATTCTTCCACGGTGTGTTATGCATGAACTTTGTGTGCACATGTCCTTACGGTGAAGTAGCGTTGAGCCGTCCGACTGCTTTACAGTCATAAAAGGTGATATTTGTGTGCGAGATGGTCACGTCTCTAAACTTCAGTGCCATTCGAACAGATATGTGATCTACAAATAAACAGATTCATGTAAAATATCAGCAAAGCAAATGACATCATAACCAGTAATAATTCAAAGTTCCTGTTTTTTTTTTTTACCTAGAATATTCAGCTTGAAATGCGAGTAAGTGATATTCAATATTTAACATGGATTTACCATCCCTGTACAGTAAATACTGTTGATCTACTGTATACTCTGGAGAGGTGCACAATACATTGTCAGGATCTCAGAACTGTTTGCCTAAAAGATTTAGTACAGAGTCCTGGCAGATTGACATTTTTTAGTTGCACAAAAGATAAGCTGAAACCCTACATCAAAATAATCCCTGTAACCCAGATTCAATGTCAGTAAAATCAACAGGAGTATCTTTAAATTTCTGCAAATCGTTGCATATTTACAACATGCAAACAAACATATCCTAAGAATCTAGTTATCTCTGAATGTGCTTGTGCACTTAGATAAAATCACGATAGCTAGTTTCAGATTACCAAGAATTAAAAAAAAATTTGTTGTGGATGTAACCGAAGCACACTCTCTTGAAAAGAAATGGTTTGGGTTTCATTCACTCAGCTCAACAGTTGGTTGCTGGGATAAAACTGTCTTGGCAATGCAATCGCGTCAGCGTGGCTCACCGTTGCCTGGTGGACTCGGGGGGAGCTGCTCTGGGGCTGGTGATTGACATGTGATTCTGTTCTCCATGACAACCGCAGGCTGAGCACCCAAACTCCCAAAAGCGCAAGATAGAGACTCATCCTTTGACAAGACTGGCAACTGTAGAACTGTGAAAGAGACCTTGAAAGCACAGAAGAAAAAAATTGATCAGATATCTAATGGCCATTTTAAGAGTGTGCAAGGCCATGCTTGCTCTTAAGAATACTAATAGGAGATATTGTCAATACTTTTGTTTGGATGCTGGTGCAAAGTTTTCAGGCTATGTAATCGTCTGAGAGTAGCCTACTGCATAAGCAACCAGTCAGAACTGTTCCTGACCCCTTACAAGAATGTTATTGTGCAACTGAAGACCTCGAACGCAACACTCTACTGAAGTAAGAGTTCAGTTTTTTTTATTTATTAAATAACATGATTTGTTACTTGCTATTCGTAGACAGAGGCAATTAGTCACATGATCCTTCAGATATCATTCCAATACGCTGATTTGCTGCTCAAGAAACATTTCTAACTATTTTCAATGTTGAGAACAGTTAATATTTTTGTGAAAACCACGAAATTTTCCAGATTCTTCGATGAATAGAAAGTTCAAAAGAACAGTGTTGATTTATAACAGAAATCTTTTGTAACAAAATTTTATTTGTAATAAAAGTCATTACTGATTTGCGGATCATCCTAGATGAATATAAGTAGAATATATTGCTGGTAATATATTTATTACTGATGATCCTAGCTGAATATAAGTACTATAGCAGTATATATAGGTGTGTGTGTGTGTGTGTGTGTGTGTGTGTGTGTGGGTGTATATATATATAAATAAATGTGTAAAAATATGTAAAAATGCTCTAATGAGGCACAATGTATTTAAAATACTGTTATGAGATTTAAAATATTGTTATGAGAAGCAGGACATTGTAACAATGAGATTTCATTATAAACCCAAGAGTATTTTGTATATTGCAAAAAATCCTGATAAAAATGGAAGAGACAGCTTTAATTGCTTTCTGCCATCACATCATGCCTGGTTAGCCACAGTGTTACATGTCGGTCATGAAGTCAATTCTTGTCTAAGTGGGCGTTTCTTGGCTAAAATAGGCTGCAATGAAGACACTAAAATGTGACAGCGGAGAGTGGGAGGTGATCTGGGAATGTACCCGTGTCTGTTCTTCTCTGCTTTGGATGGAGGGTTGTAGACTCTCTATAGACACACACTGGCGCTCATGACCGTAACTCCAGATCCAGTGGTGCAACTGAGCATGCCGTGCGCACTCCATCTTCCGCGTGCATCTAACACACACACAAACACACACAATGAGAGAAGGGTCTGTTGAGAGTTACAGCTAAATTTAATAAACTGAAGAGTCCTCTCAGAGATTAGATTGAGAAAATAAAACACAAAAATGATCCGCACCCCTCATGTAGTTCTGACACCATTATTTTGTTACAATATATGATCTTCTGTTTCTCATTTAACAAAAATGGATTGTGATTTATAATGTCAAGCTCCAAAACAAAACTTTTCAAATATAAAAAAATTCCTTCTAAAGAAATACGATAGCTTTGTGTAAGAACAGCCTGAAAACTTGCCTGATCACGATAAGATCCATGAGATCTGAGAGCAGAGAGGATGATTATTTGTGAATAACTTAAATGTTGAACAGTTTCAAAAGACTTGGAATATAGCACACAGTTTGCATACTACTATCATGGAGTTGTTTTGGAATTGTTTTAGGCACTTTGTTTCTCATTGCAAGTATAAGTGTCACACGATCCTTCAGAAATCATTCTAATTTTCAGATTTTCTGCTCAAGAAACATTTTTTATTACAAATGTTGAAAGCAGTTGTATTGCTTAATATTTGTGGAAACCGTGATACTTTTTTTCAGGATCTTTGATGAATAGAATGTTCAAAAGAACAACATTTATTTGAAATAGATTTTTTTGTATTTACTATCTATCACTATTTATTTCTTCCATAAAACATACTTCTTACGGACCTAAAACTTTTGAATGGTAGTGTAGTATTAAATATTAGTCTGATAATGATCCCTAGAATAATCCCCAAACAAAAAGGGTTGCACAAACAGCCCAAAATAGTTGAACCGGTAACACAACTGCTGTTCTCTGGAAGCAGGAGTCGTTGAAGAAATTATGAATATCAAAAATAATCTATGGAAATGATCGTCATATGATTAAATGTGCTGTTTATGTAAAGCGAAAGGTGCGGCCTGATGGGAAGGGAGTGTTGAGAAAGCAGGCAGTGATGTGTAACAGTAATCAGGTGAGCTCAAGTACCTGCCCTCCAGCGAACACCAGCCGCAGTAGGGATCTCGATTAGACAGACAGGAGTGGCAGTCTAAATGCTTCTCACACTGAGCTACATGGAGCTTTGTAACCTGAAACACACACACACAAATCAGAGGCCCTGAGCATCGTTCTTACATTGCAAACTGATAAAACGCAAGAGAACGCAACTTTTGCATGAGATAACGGTGTAAAAAAGAATCTCCAATTCTGATTGGCTGCCAAGACGATTCCACTGGCAATTACTCGACAATGCAAGAAACAAAACCAGACTTTCATCTTGAGAAAAAAATCTGTCATTCAAATGATGTTTGTCAAAGTAAACATGTAATCTCTCCTTTGAGAGCGTGCATGTAACAGATGCTGTTTGTTTCAGTTGCTGGCAGTTGAAAGAAGCCGTTTGTCTCTCATACCTTTCTTTCAGTCAATACATAGACGTTCTGTTTGGTGGAGTCCAACAGCAGGTCAGCGTTAATGGGACTCTCTGCATCCACCTCCACGGTGTCGTATTTGGTACCGGTACCATTTGCATGCAGGAACACCTGCAAAAAAAGGCACATGAAGTGTGATTGCTTATAAAAGTAATAGCACAACTTTCTACAACTAGCCACGTGATTTAAATTCACGACAAAATGGACAATTCTTATTTTTAATGGAATATTGCAGTAAATTATTTATCAGAGCACATCAATGATTCAATCATTTCCTGATAGACAAAAATCAAGTTCTGCCTTTCATTTTTCTTGTTTGAGAATCAGTGTCACTGTTATATGTCACAATACAGAAGAAACGACTATTGCCATTTTCATTTCATGCCGACTTTAAAGAATCATGTCTGTAGGACAAATGCTGCATGGCGAATTATGAGCTAAAGTTGAATGCTTACAATTCGTTTTATTCAAAAGTATGAACAAAAGCATAAACGTGCATATACAGAAGACGCACAGATTGGCCACAAAGCTCAGGCGAATTGCATTCTCTGCAGGCCGGTGTGTTTTTCAGCATCTTGCAGGCAGAAGTGATACCGTGGGCTGTCTGTGAGAAGTTTTGCCTGAGGAGATATTTGGGCGGTAAACAAGCTGCTGTTTCAGAGTTTCACCGTTAATATTTCATATAGCACCGGAGGGGATTGAGGGATGAAAAACTCCAAGCGCCGCTGCCACCACCCCTATCAGCCGACCCAGAGCACGCCGCATGTGACCGGCTCCCCTGAGATCGGTTCTCCCCAAGGCGCTTACAATAAGCATTCAGAACATGTCCTCTCATGCTGATGAGGCAGCCACTCGCATTCAGACATACACACACACACTCCCTTCTATATACACACACAATCACACCAGCTTCAGGCCAGACTGGGCCAGCCACGAGCTGCAAATACCCCACATTCTCCATTGAAAGTGGGCAAAATTGGCAGATCAAAACTATCTATCCCTAAAAACAAACAAAAAAATACACCGTGATGCAGAAAGAGTCTATTTCCCAAGACTGAATGAATATGTTGCACGAGGATCTTCTGCCTGAAGGATCTTAAAGGAATAGTTAATCCAAAAAATAAAGATTTGATCATTATTTACTCATTCTCTTGCACTTCATTTCAAGTCTTCTGATGACTATAGTTATTTAAGTTCAATGCAACTTCAATGCCATTTCGAGAGCTTCGCCAGAAGGGAAGATTTTAAGTGAAAAATGTAGCTCCTTTTAATCTGGTTGAAATATAAAGCATAAGTTGTACAGAACTCTTTTATGAGGCTTTTTGGGGTTTGAAATGTCTGTCGTACAGAAAATCTCTGTGTGAAGATTCTTCAAAATGTTGTTGTGTTTCACAAAAGAAAGTAATATAGGCTTTGGAACAATGAGTTTTGGGTAATTGGAACCAAATCTTAGCGTGCCAAGAATAAGAGTTGCTCATCATGGATTTCTTTTCACCTTCCATGACTCATGAATTAATTCTACACTGTTCCACCTCTAAGAACGCAGGAGCTTAAGCACTCTCAGCATGCACTCTCTTGTCCAGTTGCCTTAAAGAGCAGCTAAACACCAATCGCAACAGTTCAAGCTCAGTTTATGTCTTATGTTTTTCTGCTTTGAAAGGTACTCTTTAAATACACTGTCTCAATTCTAGTGGCCTTCAACTGTAGGCCTCATATAAAGGATACAAAAGTGTCCACATTGCAGTGCATACCAAAAAACTGTTTCTCATCCAATTTTTTCAGCAAGTACATGCTATCCTACCCTCCCAAACTTTATCCTGATAAATAATGTAACCCACACTAGCTGAACTCCGATTGAACCAACCGATTTTAATAACATAATATTACCATGCTGTAGGCTGGTTTGCTCATTACTAGCAAGTTAGTGCTTAATGACAGATTATGATTACTCCATGTGTTTGCTTTTCAATGAAGAAGTCTTTTCTTTAATGATGGTAAACAGACTTTAAAATGCAGTTGTTCATGCTGATTTTTCCCATTATACTTCAGTGATTTGTGATTTGTGCTGCTAACACAAAATTGCAGGTTTAGTTCCACTAAAACGTGATACAAGATGAAAAATAGCATGTTATATGGCCAGTAATAAATAGCAGTGAGTCATACCTTGTGTAGCTTCCCGCTTTTGTCTCCTAGCAGTACTATGGTGTGGCCGACCTCAGTTGCGGTGGTGACGGCAGTGATAGGAGGAGTCCAGGTGAAAGCGGCCATGGCATCGAGAGCAATGGCACTGGCGATGGGACTGGGCGTGTGTTCACCTCCGCATGGGTACTCGGTCAGAGAGTCCTGCACGACCCAGAAACATTACATTACCAACATCCATCAGCAAAATATGCTCATCATTCACACTTCATTTTATTATATATTTTGGGAATTCAACAGTTTTTCTCTCTCGCTGGCTCTCATCACATTAAATTCAGGCAGCAACCTCACAATTTGGCAAAAACACGATTTTTGGCACTTTCGATTCAATAGTGGTTCAGCAATGGTGCATGAAAACACTGTCAGTACGGTTTTAGCACGGTGCTCTGTCTGCGTTAGTGGAAGAATGCAGGCAGTAAACGGAGCCAAATGTCATGAAGACCATTCAGTTCTGGAATATTTATACACATCACTTCTGAATAAGAACCCATTTTCGATTCACACCCATAAACTGATTATACGCCACTGCTGACAACTTTATTTAGTGCACAGAGGACTCTCTGTGACAGTATGCAGAGGAATTTCTGCCTACCTTTATTGACAGTGACAGTAGGAAATAAATTATTGAGATAGAATTGCAGTGTTCTTTCATTAAAACATCACTACTAGTGAAAAGTGTGAACACTTGACACTTGGATCTTCAAAACCATTTGATTTAAATGCTTATGCTTGAATTTGTTAAATAGTTTTGTAGGCTATTTTTAATTTAATAGATGGGTTTGACTGTATAGTGAAGGGAAAAGCTGCCAGCAAGTGCCCAGCATATATTACTTCTTCAATAATTTTAAAAACCATCCAAGGGTGCAGCTCATTCATTTGGTAAAAAAAAAAAAATTTGGAGTGTGCAGAGCTGGAATATCGACAGCAAGATGCTTAAATACAAAAGTTTATGTTTTTTTCATAGGTTTAATTATTTACTATTATTATCCTAAGATGCGGAACATAATAATAATAATAATAATAATAATAATAATAAGTAGGTATGACCAAACATTTGACTGGTAGTTTACATGAAATGGCATGTAAGTTTCTAATGCAACTTGGCTGTACTTTGAATTCAGTCCAATGATATACAAACAGTTTAGGAATTAATGAATGTTAAATGTTTTGGAAATAATGAGGTTTGGGCTAATCACACAGACAGACAGCTGTGTGCCCACATGCTTACAATACTGAGACAAGAACCCTGAGCGGTGAAATTATAAACAATTAATATCCAAAATGCAAGTAGAATATTAAGTCTGAGCTCTAAAACCTATGTAAGTACAAAGTTTCCAAAGTCAACTTTTAACATTTGGACAGTGCCAGAAACATCCTGTCCTTGCCATGTGCATAAAAATCAATAATAAAAAAAACTTATAATGATGTCTGTCAAACACAACCCGTCATCTATCCATGGCTGGGAGTGATTTTTAAATGCACTCACTGGAGCAAGCCATGGGTCTGCGTGTCCTGACCTAATGCTATTCTTGAATTGCAGCTGTCAGTGGACGGACGGACACAATACTTCAGCTAACAGACCAAGGGGAGTGGCCACACAGGACAGTGGAATGGTGGCACACAATTGAAGTCAAAGGAGGTCTACAGAAACACCAAATGCACCTACTGCTTTGAAACAGGAAGAATTGCAGTATTTTCCTATGAATTATTGAAATGGCAATAACTGTTAAAATTGTAACATGAACATAAATGAAATAATAACTAACCCCATTTACTTTTTTAATAACCCTTCCTGGACATTGTGTACAAAAGGAGAACTATCTTATTTCCATGCAATTTCATTCTAGTCTGTAGTTTCCATGCATTGCTGTAGTATCTTTATAATTTCTTAGTCACACAGGTTTGAACATAAGCGTTTAAATTATTATCCACATGGTGACTTTCTCCAAAACTGATTTGATAATTACATAATATCAGCAATTGCAGAAGTCATATATTAGACATTCTAGTGAACTGTACACCCCAAATGTGGTGACATTATTATTTCTTTGAGGTCATTGGATCAGTGGGCTTCTGTGGGTGTTGGTCACTGGGGCAGTGAGCTCAGAGAGGATGTGGGTCAGCGAAACTCAAACCAGCTGCAGCGTTAAGCTGGATTTAACCACCTCCCAGAGGCTACACACATACACACTACTCCTTTTCATTCTCAAGCTCATACTAATACACACTACCCCCTTCCACACAGCAAGAGACACATGAATTGAACATTAACCATTCTCCATTAGTCCCCATATCTACTTTCCTCCTCCTAACAAAACCTCTTTAGATGTTGCTCTTAGAAACTCTCCAGTACTCATTTGTCACACTTAAAACAAACCATAAACTACACAAACCACTGTATACCCAAAATTACAGTTCACTAACTTGTTTTGTTACGCTAAATGGCCATTACATTACGGTTGCACAAACTAAAGATGGAAATATCTCTGAAATTCACAGAGCAGAGAATTACAATCAGCCCACTGACATGCAGAAGTTTGGGAGATACCGCTGCATTTGTTATGCCGTGCGGATTAGCATTGGCGCAGGCAGCTGGACGCTAATCTGTGTCAGCACTGAGGCAGCTGCCACTCGCCCAGACTTACACCCGTCGCAAAAAAGCTCCAGCTGACCCTGATCTATCGCCAAGAAACCACACGCCATGCTGTCTTACACGACCCGGCTAATGGGCCGATATCTTGTGGCTTTCCCTAGCTGTATATTCCTACTTATCGCTCTTTAGCTGCGGATTTACCCCTCATTAAAAGCCGCTACATTCATGGAACCACTCCCTTCGTCTGCTAGTAGAAAGTATTTTGAAGCCATGCTGAGGTAGGCGGGTACAACTGTCAGAGATTGGCAAAATAAGCGGATACCTAATTGCATGCTGCCGCAAAAAAACAGCCTACACCACTATCTTATTGGCTAATGTTTAAATTAAGCCGTTATTTGGAGGGGTCTGAAGCGGAACTGACTTTGAATGGTGGAAGGGCTGTAGGGAACTAGAACCTTAAAAAAATAATAAAAAAACTGGCAGAGAGCAAAATTTCAATTTTGTTGGATCAGTTGGCAGAGTGATCAAAGGCCCTTTGAGAACAACATGATGAATTTCAGGGGGTTGTAATCCTATTTGAGGAATGACTGCAAAAACCCAGGTCAACAACTTACCTGCGGGAGCTTCAGACAACTGGAGGACACTTCGTACTCGATGTATGCCTTCTCCTTGTTATTGCTGTCTTTTCCCTCTTGTGTGTAACAAAGTAGCTGGGCGCCATGCAGGGCTTTATCCAGCTTCTCCACCATGTACACACAAAGAGCCGACCTGTCTGTGGGTGTGGGAGTCGACGCTTGTCCCATAGCCATGGCCACAAACAGCGCAGGTTGCTCACGGTGTGTACCAAGCACGGCCGCCTGTGCCAGATTGTATCCTCCACCGCAGGAAAGCGGCACCTCCACATAGGAGTAAAAGTTGGGGTCGCCTGCACAGAGTCTAGAAACGTATGTCCGATACTCTCGTTTGCCCCACACATCGCGTCGAGAGAACACAAAGTAGACATAGTTGTTGTGGTGGAGTGCTTTCACAAAGTGGTTGTTGTATTCGGAGTAGCTACCAACGACCAGCTTTCCAAGTTCTTCGTGAGAGAATGCTGGTGCAGAATGACGGGCAATTGGGGCTAAGCGCCGCATCGTGATTGGTGGGATCCCACCAGGTCCTTTGCTGGTGTAACCCCGTCCAACGAGCATAAGCAGAACACCTTTCTGCTCCACCACCACCCCAACAGTGGACACTCGAGGGTCATTTGCCGCCACATACTGTGTGTCCACAGGGTTGTCAGTCTTGTACAGCACCTGAGAGACGTTCTCCAAGTTTCGCTTCTCGCAGATGCCCTGCAGGACCGTCCCACACACAATCAGGCTGAGTGGATTCCCTCCTATGACCTCTTCCAGTAACAGCAGCTTATTGGTGTTGTCTGTAGTTTCCGCCTGGGTGCAATCAGTGGGGTCGATGGGTGGTAGGCAGTCTGGGCTGTCTAGTTTAGGCCCTGTTTTGCCCCAAGAGAGCAGCTGCAACTCTGGGGAAAGGTGATAGAGCACATTTACTGCACCCACGTAGACATGGCCCGAGTGGCTGTCGAGCAGGAGGTGATTGAGGCGGGAGCCATTGAGGGAGATGAATGTAGGGGGGCTTTGAAGATGACTGGGGACCAGAGGCATTACCAAAGGCCACCGCAAGATGGCGAGGAGCAGCAACAGGGGAGCAGCAGCTGGCATGGCACCCCCTCACCTGCTGAAAAGAGATAGAGATCAAGAAGAAAGAGAGAGAGGCAGTTGAAAAGCAGCATGCATGAAGAAAGAATTTAGAATGGATGGAAAGGGCAGGAGCGTAAACAACAGGGATAAAAGTTAGTCAGAAATGCAAAGTCAGAAAAGTGAAGGCAGCGTACATGAAGAGATTTATGGGAAGGATGCGAAGATACGGATAAGACAGTAAGGAAGAGGGAGAGGGGCATGGAAAGTTGAGCAACACATGAAAAGGAAGGAAGAGAGTCAGAAGGCAAAGCAAGATAGTCAGTGTTAGCGGAAACCAGAGAGAGGAGGTGATTCAGATGGGGATCGGGAGAGAAAAATAAAGATAGAGAAATAAAGGGAGGGAGAGAGAGGGGAAAGAGAGAGAGAAGACAAATGTTAAGTTAACAGAAAAACACCACAAGGAACACCACACTACTGCCGCACATCACCATGCAGCACAAAGACTACAGGCTTCAAATACATTCTTTTGTTCATCAAAGTCCTGCCACCTTCACACAGCCAGTGAAGGATGCTTGAGTGAGACTGCCAGGCTTTGGTCCAGTGCAATAAAAGACCACGAAACATGCAATAATATTGGAGTTTACTTCAGAAAAGTCAGAATGCCAGCGTACGAGTGGCAAATGCAAGAACAGCGGCTGATAAAACGTACCAAAGCTCGCCAGACGTGGGTCCCTGTTATCATTAAAATCCTTTGCTGGTGTTTGTGTCGGTCTCTGGGTGTCTGACTTACTGTTTACTGGCCGATACTGAGTGCCGCAAGATGACATGAGAAAAAATAGTGATCCCCGGAATGATCAAGATTAGAGAGAGAGAGAGAGAGAGAGAGAGAGAGAGAGAGAGAGAGAGAGAGAGAGAGTGTGTGAGAGAGAGAGGTGTGTGTGTGTGTGTGTGTGTGTGTGTGTGTGTGTGTGTGTGTGTGTGTGTGTGTGTGTGTGTGTGTGTGTGTGTGTGTGCTGATAAAAAGTCAAATAGAGATGTGAAGAAGTTAGGTGCTAAATTATGCATGATGCCTGTAGCTGTTGCCTTTCTGGTTTTACTGATGAAATCATGAAACCAAGAAAACAGACACCGCTTTAATCAACCACTCGAAAGACACAAGCATCAGTGGTTACATTCAGTTATCAACCTTTGAACAAAACAGAGAAAATAAAGAATCATCTGATGCAATAAAAACTAGATTTTCATTTTCTTAGGAAAACGTGTGGTGCCTCCCATGCAGAACTCAATACCATGATGCTAGATTATTGCATGTGGTTGCCAAGGTGTAGCTATACTGTTGCTGAGGTGTTCACAATGTTTTCCAACATTTTGTGTGGTTGCCAACGTGTTCTGAGTGGTTTTAAGCACAATATTATATAGATACTAAGTGATTGTTAGGATGTTCTGGGTGGTTGCCATGGAGTTGCTATGCAACTGCTAATGTGTTAAATGTTTTTTAGCTTTCTGTGGTTGCTAGGGTGTTGTGGTCGACCAACCTATCGCCAATTTGTCCATTTTTAAATATCGGCATCATCCGATACGTTTTTTTTTTGTTTGGACGATGTGTCGGAATCAGGACTTTTATTTTGACAGCGATGAGAAAACGCCATCACCTGAACACACAGCGCTCCCATTCTCCATGTTCATTAGTTTACGTCTCTGTTTAAAAGTCTAATACGAAAAAAGGAAAGGAAATGTTTTTGTTAAAAGTATTTGTTTATATAGAGTATTTGTTTTTTATTTTATTAGTAATAGAAAGTCAAACACTATAATACTTTCTTATTTACTGTCAGCATTCAGCATATTCGCATTTATATAATTTTAAAAAGTCTTTGAATATAATTTCACAAACCTTGCAGACTTTAAATCCTTCATTTCAAACTATGCTGCAATACATTCAGTTGCCCACTATGTCATATTCATGTCATTTTCACGCTGCGTTTCCATTACCCTTCAAATTGCGCAAATTGAAATTGCAAATTGAAAAATATGCCCAATGGAAACATGTCAATTGTACAAAAACTCCCATATATTGCAAAAACATTCTTATGCTCGCATGAGGTGGTTTTTCAGGCAATTCGAGAAAGGAAAATTTTGCAAAGCTGCAATGGAAACAGTTTTTTGCATTTACAGGTCACCTGGCGTACGTAAAAGTCACATGATCATTCTTTAAATGTGTTTAAGTGTTTACTTCCTTATTATTCATATTTTAACAATTTCTTTATTTGTAAAACATGCTGGTTTTCTGGTCTGATCTGAGGTGGTTGTAGCAGGCTTAACTTGGTTAACCGGGTCTCCCAGCCTGACCAGCTGAAAAGTGCGGTTAACCGGGTCTCCCAGCCTGACCAGCTGAAAAGTGCCCAAATCTCAACTAAAACCTCCACTAAAACTAAATTGTACTGCACAGCACACCTTTCCTCAACAAGCCACACAATTTGAGCCATCATGTCTGTAAGGCAAGCATTGAGAGACGTTGCATGCTGAGGTGTAATACTTAGGGATAGGAGTTTGTTCAAATCCCTAACCCCAAATAATCAGTGGTAATATTTAGGCTTGCCTGCAAGTCAAGTCTAGAGAGAGGCTTGACTAATTTCTGCAAGTACGCCAAACACGATTCCATTTTTGAAGGAGAAAAAGTATCAGAGGACACTGAGTATCTGAGAAAGTTATAGAGGGAAAAGAAAGATTCATCTTTAATTCATATCACAGCAGCCAAGAAGTCTTGAGGGCCTAGTATATGAGAGATGAAGAGAAAGAGCAAAGGAGAGAAGGGAAGGAGGGGGGAATTCCAGAGAAGCTGGAATCTATCAGTATGCATAACATTTTACCTCGTCTCCACCTTCAAAGGGATGGTGGGTAAGAAAAGGACAGTTTGACATGCTGGCGAGATTAGCCACTTCTTTTCAGTTAGGCTTTTGATTGGAGAGTTCATGCGTTCATGCATCACCTTGTTTATGAAGGCTGAAAGATGAACATCGCTTTGTACGGTGTCTCTTGTCTACCTAGCTTAAGGACTCATGCTAGCCACGTTTAATGAACATGATCAAAAGAAACGAGCTCAGAGAGCCTAAAGACCGCCAGCTGATTTTTCTTATCCTTAGTCATGACCTGTTTCGTTAAGGTCTTGCACAACAGGATCTGGAAAAGCTAAATGATGCTGACTTGCATTCAGAGTGGAAAAACCCTTTGATAATAAGTTGTCATGCTTTTGATATTCTGCAGTCAGCAAAAAAATATTCTAGAGCACTTTTTAAGTGGTCATACCATGAAAATGTTAATTTTCCTTGATCTTTTATTAAAAAAAATAAGTTCAGTATAGGCTCCGACACATTTTGAAGTTAGGCTAACCAGAGAAGTTACAAAAAGTCATACGTAAGAGCTTTTTCCAATTTTTCCAAGAAGTCATTTTCTTCTAAAACTGCACATACTGTAACAGGCCAAGTTTAAAAACTCGTTTTCTCGTTTTTGCAGTTGTCCGAAACCGATTAGCATGTACACTACTGCAATGAGGCCATATTAGTTTACCTTTTTTTATTTACCTCTTAATGCAGAATTCATTATGGCTATGATGTCACAACTATATTTACATTTATTTACATTTTCAATATTGAATGACAGTGTGAACAAAATGACTGACTTAAGACAACTGACTTCTGCTCGGTTGCACCCCCAATGATTGGGGGGCGTGGCCAGATTCAAGGCTTGTCGCAACCGACTTTGTCCAAAAAATCCTCAATTTTGTGGCATCATTACGATCGTTTTACTGCTCCTGATCGCGTCAGAGCTTCCCCGATCCCAGATTGCAAATATCAAACATGTTCGATATTTACGACTCTTGATCGGGCTTCCTCCGACGGGATACCTGCAATAGCCAATGAGAGCAACAAGCAAGAGCAAGAACAACAAGCTCCACCAACCGGATGTTGCATGCTTTTATGGCTGAAACATGGCCGCCACAAACAGGTCACGAAAGTGGAGGATTGAGAAAGAAGAAGGATTGCAAAAAAGGACGCCAGGAGAGCCAGCTGATGACGATGATCGTCCTCCATGTTTGTTTTTCTTCTGAAGTCACGTTTGATCACATCTCACTGTGAAATCATTACTACAATCCGTAGGTTTGTGGTCTCACAGTCTGGTTGTCTAGTGTGGGCATTCTGAGGATTATTATGTTTATATTCAGTTGACACTGTCCTGATGTCTGTGGTCTCCTACAGTTTAAAAATAGGTTTTAAGATTTGAAAAAAGTCTAGTGTGTCACAGGCCAAACACCGCATTCTAGGTATACATTATAATTAGTTGATGTGTTGCCTAGGAATCTAATCCATGCCATTGCTAACACCATGCTCTATTGTTTGAGCTACAGGAACTCCTGTAAATCATAACCGAGGTCATTTATATAAAGCCGTCTTAAAGGTACAGTAGTGAAAACAGCCTGATAAACTCTACGCTCAGAAAGGTACAAAATGGTGATGAAAAACTAAACTATGACTGCTTTTTTGCGCAAGCAACCTTGATTAAATTTATAAAGATAAAAAAGGATATCATACTGATATTCAAATGACAATATGTAAATGCTACATGTGTCAGTCTTAAATTAATAAATTGTTGAGGCATTCACAGCCCTAGTGTCTAAATAGAGAGAGGGTGAGCCACCACCACCGTACCCGGCAAACAGAAGCGAAACAGAGACTGAGCGATTGAATCCCACCCAGTGTGCAACCATTCCTACCCAGATCCACCTAACAGAGGCAGACAGGGTGAGAATGACACAGAACAAAAGTGTGCTAAAACTGAGAATGCAGGAGGTCTCTTATACTGTCAAAACAGGCAATTTCACAGCTTGAATTAGGTTGAGCTTTTGCAGCATCAGCATTCATCTCCTTTTTTTTGCTTAAATGGTAATAACTGTTTCGGGGCATCATGGGAGAGAGCGAGAACACACTCCCTATTCACTAAGAGAGAGGAATAGCTACTGCCTTTGTGAGGAGGAATGGAAAAAGAGCTTGGGATATATATTGGAGGCGAGCTCTTCCTTACACAAGCACACACAAAAGAACTGGGACTTGACAAAGGGTGAAAATAAATGGAGGTTGGTTTTGCACCATTGCATTGTAAAACCAGACCAATAGCTATTATGTTTCATGCAAATCGCTAATAACAGCTTTTGCAACATGTAAACATGTTTTAAATAGAAGGTAGCAGAGTTTATCATTCCCGAAAGGTGCAACCAATTCGGGAGAGTCATTTCGATTGCAGGGCAGGCTGACCTTTGACCCTGGCTGGAAGCGATTGTGCTGCCCATCCTCTTCTCTCTGTGTGTGTGTGTGTGTGCGCGTGTTCCCAATCTCTGTAAACTTCCTCTCCTACACAGCAGCATATTAAAACAAAGCACATACTTGCTAGGTTGCTAAGCTCACTCAACACTCATTACCCCCAGAAACAGACACGGTTGTAATTATAGTGTGCATGTGTGTCTAATTTCTTTGCAGAGTGCATAATACGCAAAACACAATATCAGACACAAAGCTTACACGTACACGCAATGCTTCCAGACAGACACTTTCCACACATGAAAACACAAAAAACTGAAGGACATCACACAAAGCATCTAGCTGGCACATTCAAAAAAAGTGAGTCTCTGTGTGTGTTCAAAAAAATAAGACAAGCTTCAGAGTCCAAGACTCCTCCATGGGGGTGAGCCAGCAGACAGACATGCGAACCCCACCCATGCTGTGTGCTTGCACTATCAGAGGAAGGAATCGCTTCAGCAGGCTTGACATGAGACAAAAACGTCTCTCCTAATTTAAAGCACACTGTCTGAACTGACAGAACAATATAGTCTGGCTACTGTTTTTAGGTTTAAGTGGCCAGAACCACCATAGATAGTAAGGACGCATCTCCAAAGCATTCAGACTATTGACATTTAAATGACTTGAAAATTACTCAAAATTACCTCCGAAATCTGAGTACTTGGTCACATCCTTCAAGCTTTAATGCAAAATTCAATCTGAGTACTTGGTCACATCCTTCAAGCTTTAATGCAAAATTCTGCTAACAAGCAGATGCATGTAAATTCAAAAATACTAATTACGCCCTTCTAGCAAAAGCTTGATAAAATAATCAAGTCATGAAATTTTTGCATAAGTGGATCACTTTCTCAAGGTGTGAACTTTCTAAGAAAAGATGTTTGCATCATATTCACGTCTGTTCATGCCACACAAAGAGGGCGTAGGTCGGCTGAGCGGTCACAGCATGTGGGGGCAGCGAGATTTCAGTGGAAAGTAACCAGGAAATCTGATGTGACACAAAGTGTCTCACAAAATGCATCATTGTGTCTCATTAAAACATTTCAGATAATTTAAAAGCACAGCGTCTAAATTCATAGAGCGATACAAGAACCAGCAGACAGTAAATTACATGAAAGGGATAGTCTTTCCAAACATGTATGCCTTACTTTCTTTTGTGGAGCACGATTTGGTCTCATTAGTTATGTTAGTAGTAGTAGTAGTATTCGAGTTTATTGCCATATCAGCATCACCGGCTATTACATGGCAGATACACATTAAACATTAACTAACACTTATGATATTATGTTGTTGAATTTATTAATTAACATTAACTAACAATAATCAGTTCAGTAATTAATAATCAGTTTAAAAAAAAAACAGCTGTTAACAAATTAGGCAACACCTGAGCCTGTTGACTTTCATTGCATGGACCATAAAAATAATTTTAAAAAATTAAAAAAATTGTGCTCCACAGATTAAAGTAAGTCACGAGGATTATTACATTTTCATCCATCCCCTTTAATATTCCTTGATTAAAAAAAACAAGCAATTTTTGCTTAATTACAGTCACTTTTTCATAAGTTGTCATAAGGTAAGATCGCATATGTGTCGTCACACAAAGCAGATCGATGGGGTCGTCGCAGCAGGTGAGACTGTGCCATGCTAACGCAGGTGTCAGGGTGGAAATAAACCTGGAAATTTGGTGCGAGACAAAGCATCTCACAACACGCATCATGTCTCGTGAAGATGGGCACATCTCAAAGACGCCACTGATTATTACAGAGTTGGGTTCTTGAATGCGTACTGAGAGTGAGAGTGACTGGGATTTACAAGTCTCTTTGATGCCAGGCATGAAAGTGTCAGCACACCAAGTGTGTGTGTGCGCATGTGTGTGAAAGAGAGAGAGAGAGAGTGTGTGTGTGTGCCTGGGGTGTGCAGTGGTTAATCACCACCTCTGTGCGGAGGGAGGGTGGGCATTTCTCATTTCCATACTACACCCAAGCAAGGAGGGGGTGATACTTTGGGAAATATGGAAAGAGAGAACGAGAAGGTGGGGAAAATTTAAAAAAGAGATAGGCAAAAAACAACAGAAAGCATCTAGCTGTTTGAAGAACAGAGAGCGGGAGTGTGATAAAATACGGCGATTAGTAATGTAACCTCGTGCATATTTCATCGCTGACAGTTGTATGCTACTCAAACTCCCGATATTTTATAGAAGAGACTCGCCGTTTCATATTTACTCAGTCTTTTCTCCCTCCTGCCGCGTCAACTCAACTATCCTTGTATCTCTGTTGCAATCTGTCCTGTTTCCAGCAAAGCCTCCTCTCTACATTGCTTCTTTATACTCTCCAACTGAGCTCATGAATATTTCGCGCATATTTCATGCACGCTGCTAGATATCTGGCGTTTCGGCATGAAGAGCAAGAGGTTAGCAGGGTGCGTTTAGGTCCTGTAGGAATTTCTGGTGGAGAAAACACAGAAGCGGGCGGAAATAAGTGAGCCAGGCAACCAATCATCTCCGGCTCCCTGTAATTATCACCTCTCTGAACAAACAAATATGATGACATCTTATTTTGATGTTAATGAGCCATAATGGCCACAATGGGAGATATAATGATGCTCAAGCAAGCTTTTATCACAAGCAAAGTCTGTGAAACTACAGGAAAATGACACAGAGTGGCTCTTTGGAAAGCAAGCTACAGGTAATCATAGTAAACCTTTTAAAAAGGGCCGTTTCAATTTTACGCTGATTGAATTCAACAGTTCTGGCAGGTTAGAAAGGTGCACATCTATATTCATAAGCTGGATGAGTGTGAGAAGTGTCTACTCTCTGTGAATTTTAAAAACAGTTCTGGAACCATCAACCGTATGATGATGATTATTAGGTTTCACCTTCGGCTCTCATTTTCACACCGCCAGACTCTCACTCGCGAGCGGCCCACACTGCTTTCATCAGCACCTTGACAAGCATCTGCGTGCATAAAAATGCAACATTAATTATTTGATGGGGGCAGATAAACACACTCACTCCAGTGAAACCGACAGGAAGGGAGCTGCCACTAAATTCACGGGCTACTTCGTACATTACACACCCTATTTAATAGCTGTTTTAGAGGCTGAAAACGACAACAACAACATAAAAAAAAAAACACAGCTGTATGTTTTGTCTGCCCAGCTTGGGGAGCGTAATAATGACTCTGAATGAAGGTTCCCCAAAGCGTTTACAAGCCAAACATTTTACAAGATAAGGGCCGTCTTTGAAGAGGGAAAGAAAATGCAAATACGCAGGAGTGCAATTTCAAATTAGAGACTAAAGGGAGGAAGAACTTGTTTGTGGGTACCGGGTGCACGATACAATAAAAGAATGTCAACACGAGCGACTAATTACGCCCCCCATATGCTGAACACAAGGTGAAAACCCACCACTCCTCAGGGACTAAAAGGGAGGAGGCATTTAGAAAGGAGACAATGGAGTCATAACAACGGGGGGAGCGCGTGAAAAAAGAAAGAGAGGGTGAAAAGGGATGTTCAGGTTTCATGAAACTTGGTATGGCAGCTGAAAAGACACAATCCAAATCGCCACTCCTAAAGTGGTACGCCACACCTCCCGGAGGAATAGTACAATAACCGCAAGCTGCTGATACAGAGACTGGAAAACCACTGAGTAAATGTGTGATTAAACATCTAGTTATCTTCCAATTAAGCCTGAATACATTAGATCCACTCCACAACAGGTTATCGTGGCATTTGTAGGTCTTTGACTATAGTCACCTTGGACTAATTGGAGTCTTGAGAATAGGCTGCAAACGCAGCTGTCTGATAATATTGTTTCAAATGCATTGGCATTTGTGTGATGTTATTTATCTACAATGACAGACGAAATCAGTCCCAGTAAAGTTTTATAAACAGAAGAATGAAAAGCATTAAAGAAAAATGAAACACATTACAGGGCAAAAGCAATTTAGATAATTCTCAGTTTGAAAATGTTTGCATACTACATTTCAATGGCAGATATTTAAATAAAGATGAAAACCTTTTTGCTTTTCATGTTTCTTTTGTTGTTTTTTTTCCCTATCAAAGTGAAGCTTGTAGAGCTTGAAATAGAATGCAAGAGCAAAAATCAATGAATACTCTCAGAGGTCTGTCCCAGAGTGCAGTGAAGCTCCTGAAAGCTTATAAAATAAACAGAACATCCTGGACAATGAAATGAACAAAGATGCATTATATTCAGTGCTCTGATGGTAAGTTATAAAATAGGTAGCCTACAGGTACAGGAAAAGGAAATAATACATTATTCCCATTTCCCAATCACTATACTTAATAATTTAATGAACCCAAGATCATAAGAACTTATTCACTGGCATTCAATGAAACATTACATAACCCTAACCATTTCACCCGAAATAATGTCATTTTTAACTGAAATGCACTTTAGCAAATGGTGAAAAGTGTTTTTAAAGCATTTACAGATAACAAATTCAGCGCTCACATTCCCACAAAACGCATAAACGCAGAAAAGTTCTAGAGCGAACTATTTACTCACTTTATTCAACGGCACTGCGTTTCATTCCCTTGGAAGACAAAGCGAAACTCTCGATAATTTTTAAAACAACAAAAGCGTTTGAAAGTGACCCCGGTAAATCCCATTCTGCGTGTGCCACATTGTTGTGGAGGATCTCAGACTCGAGCGAGCAGCGCAAAGCGGCTCGAGGGAGAGAGGCGGGGCTTACCAACACGTCATCAAACAGTTTTCAATGAAGCGCTTGGGGAGTGGGCGGGGCTTGTCCTTACGGAGAGGTCCTTCAGGTGAACAGATAGACTAAACATTTACTTTTCATATTAGCAGGTTTTCCTTTTCACTTAAGGCTTTTTTTTTTTTTTAGGAATAACAGATAAAGTGTCCTTATTACCTGACAGATATAACAGAAATGATCATGATGGTGAGTGATATTTAGCCAATTAGAAAGGCAATCAATCACAGAAACAACCCTGTGCCTGTCAATAAATCTGATTTGCTGACACAGGGTTGGCTGACAGTGACATGTCATTTGAAGGAAGTTAGCAAAATGGCTAAAATTAAATCATTAACAGCACCATTAATGAAAATGAAACTTTGCCAGAATATATTTATTGTGTATTGTGAGTTTTTGTTGCATTTAAAATTAAAGTAGGCTATGCAAATTATTAATCATCTTAAAGCTACAGTCCGCAGTTTTTCCTCTTTGTCACCATCTCTGTTCGAAATCTGCAATTGCAGTTATTTGCGGAATTATCATCTTTACGTGGGTTGTAAATCGGCATGAAACAGCGCGGATGAACACAGTGTTTTGAGGCGAGTGCTGCTGTCAGTCACCGCGCTGTGTGGATACTGTCATTCAGAATCACAGATTCACTTTTTGAAAGTTTGACCGACATAAGAATTTTCACCGGAAAATATCTTCTGAACAAGTAAGTAACATCCATTTTTGTTCTGATCAACTAAGGGGGAAAAAGCATTCGACATGACAAGCGATCGTTAGATGTAATCAACGCAATTTACAGGAACCGTGCAAATTATAGCCTACTTTGTTCTCAAATTGTTCATATTAACAACATCAGGATTGCGTGACTAACGTTGCATTTAATGTGTTTTATTACCTGTGTAGTTCAGAATTCATATTCTCCATAATAGCTAAACGAGAAAGGCACAACAAGGAAACTCCATAACTGTGTGAATTAAAAAAACAGTGGTACTGTGATTGAACTATTGAAATGTCTTACTTGTTAAGCAGAAAAAAGTGGTCTATTCTTCCGTTTTGAACTCTTCAAAACACGCAGTTCACGCACCTTTCAAAAGTCCCGCTGATATTTATCCTTGTGTTCGCATGAGACGGTTAATTTCTTTCTCTTTCTCTAGCCACCTTAAATCCGAAGTACGAAGTCTTTTGGGTTTTATAACTGGTGAATCTCAAGTTGACTCTGATGATTGTTGTTTGGATCTTTCCGGATCCGCCATAAGTTTAATTATGTAAAGTGCTGCGAGAAAAGCCTATACATCTCTACATCATCTCACGCGCAGTATAGCCGGCTAGCCGAAACACCTTCTTTATGTGTACGGATGTGACGTAATGACGCAAAGACATGCTCGAATTTCCCGCGGAAACCCACCAGTACCACTGGAATTAAAATCATTATTACAAGCTAACCGTTTTGAATCTAGCTATGGCAAGCAGATAGATTTGAACACTGGCTGAAGATGTTTTTTTTTAAATAATTATTTTGGATTATTTTTAACTTAAAAAAATTACGGACAGCAGCTTTAATTAATACAAATCTGCATTTATTAAAAGTGAGAACGTCTCAACTTTTTTTCTAAATATTGTTTAACAACATATTTAGTAAAACACTTAATGTATGCATGAACATCCTTTCTTTTCCCCAAAAAAACAATTTATAATTATCAAAAATATTATTTAGGAAGCAATGTAAAACTAGGGGTCTAATACATATGGAACATTGATTTATTTCATAATAACATTACTACTAGTATTTTAAGATAAGCTTATATATTTTAAGTATAGGCTACATTTTTTTACTTTAATTTAGTTATGCAGCATTAGAGGGTCAAAATGAAATCCAACCAAAGTTTAATCCACCCAAAATCATCACTTAAGCCTGCAGTACCTCTCCTCAATATTTAATGCTCACATCGGGGCATGAAGTGAAGCGTGCTGCATTTGGGGTGATGGGGGTGGGGGGTGGGGGGGTGGGGGGTCACGCCTCCACGCCGCAGCTGGAGAGAGCAGATGGGGTTTGACACCCGTGTGTTTCTGTTGCACCGGGTTTTGACACGGATACTGTCGGGTTCACACAATACCAATTGAAAACGAATGCAGATCTCTCAAACGCACCGCCTTTAATAGATTCTTCGCCATCCGCTGGGCTTCATTTGTCAAATGTCACCCGGCTGTGACATTTCCCACGGTGTCAACCAACAAGCGCATTTAAAAAGAGTTGCATTTTAAATACACCAGTGGGAAAATCATAAGTGCCAACATACACACTTGCACCTTTCAGCAAATCGCTACAGTATCTTTTTTCATCGAGGAGAGATCAGCTAAAATCAGACTGTCTTAAGAAATCAGTCTCACTTTTCAGATTCAAATGCGCAAAAATGTTATGACCAGTTATGGCCAGATGCATAAACATAGCTGCTAAGTTAAGACTTACTAATCTGACCAAGTAGTTAGAGCTAATCAGTCTTACTTTTTGGTAATCAAATTAGACCAATTCATTTTTCTTATGTAATTGACATTGAAGTTAAGATCAGTCTTTATGATTTTTTTATTTTATTTTGAGCAAGTTTATGTATCCGGATCCAGATGTGATTCCAAACCATGTTAAGGACCGTTCACACCCAGGATGATAACTATAAAGATAAAGTATGACTAAAAGAATAGCAGAGATCACAGCACAACTAACACGATAACAGCACAGAGAAACAATACGGTTGGAATCACTTTCAGAACTATTTTTTTTTTCTTGCTGAGATGAATCAGTCCATCAGAATCCATCCAGCTTTAAAGAGCTTGAGCATTTAAAGCAGCAAAAGATGAAACGTGCGCTTATAACAGAACGATATTGTGCGTTGGTGTGGACACTATAGTTATCGTTTATAGTTATCGTTCTTGGTGTGAACGGGCCTTTATTTTAGTATCATTCAGATTATTATACTATTGTACTAAACTATATAGTTTTTATTTTTACCTTTTCTGTTTTCATTTTAATTTTAGTTAAAGATTCTTGTGTCAAATTCAAGTGCTTTTGTCAATTGTATAAGTTTTTCAGTTTTAGTTATTTTAGCACATCAAGTTAACCAAAATGAAAAATGCTGTAAATGTGTGTATATTTTATTGTATTTCAGTTAAAGGTCATTTCAAGTCACAAAAAAATGTTTCTTTTATGGTTTTAGTTAACTATAATAACCCTGCCTCGCACAAAAGCACAAAATCTCCTTGACGCAGCAAAGAAATGATGACGGCTCATTGTATTTAGTTGGAGCCGGAGAAGAAAGCGATAGAAAGAGAGAGGGAGTCAGTGAAGGGGAGAGAGTTGAGAGAAGGGCTCCCCTGAGGGTTTACTGATGAGCAGGCATGCGGGGAGACTGGGGGGGCTCAGCTGGGGCTGTTTGCCCAGCAGTGAACACCCGTCATCAAGGAGCTCATAAAATATTAATCCAGCACACAAAGACGGGAAGAAGACGGACAGAGTGACCAGAGAGAGAGAGACTGATGCAGACTGAGCGACAGCGAGCGTAATGAATGGACCGGGGGGAGGGAGGGGGTGCGGCTGCGGGGTGAAAGGGTGACATGCAGTAATTGGGGGGAAATCTGCGCGCCGGTGGGTGGAAACCATTATTGGCAGGTGGAACAGAAATGGACGCATCCCTGAAATAATGAAGTGAGGGGGAGGAGAGGATGGAGAAGATGCAAAGAAACACGGGAGCAATGCGATGTGAGAATTGGCTCTCATTTAATTACAATTGCTTTCGAATAAAACGTTTCTCCTGACAATGGTACGGAATTAGAAATAGCCGCGCGTTCCGACTGCGGAGGGCCGTGTTTGGAGGAATGGGCTCGGAGCGTATGTTCACATAAGAAGTTTTGGCAGGAAACGCAGCGCCCAACAGTTGTCTGTTTACACTCCTGGAGCCAAGGACTGGGCTCACAACAGAACAATGCTGATTTGTTAGGAGGACTCTAAACAGCTCTTCATGTCCAAATACGCACTGGCACACAAGGACAGGCGGTGAATAGAGAGCACACACACTCAACCAGACACACACACGCACATCCATACCGGATCAGACATCAATACATATCCAGTGTTAATATTCCAGAAGAGAGGGCAAAGCTCTTAGGGGATGCCTGAAAGCAATAATCAATTTTTTTCAGATAGCCACCAATGGGATGCATGTCACACTGTGGACAGTGTTTAAAAGTAAAAGAGAGGCCAATGGCTATAGAGCAAACAAACAACATGAATGCAGAGCGTTAAAGGTTCATCCTGAAACAAGTGATCTAATGAGTTGGTAATGCTCTGATTAAAGGGTTAGGTTACCTTAAATAAAAATTCCGTCATCATTTACTCAACCTCATGTTGGTCCATATGCTGATATGCACCCATGCTGGTTTTTTTAACATAAAGCTTTTCTATATGAGAGTGAGCAAATCCTCCAAAAGAAAACAGTGTAAAACATAAAAAAAGTAGTTCATGTGACTTCTAAAGTCATGCAATAGATTTGTGTGAGGCCGAAATGTCAGAAATGCTCGGACAAATCTAGCGAAAAAATCTTCGGAAAATGTACATTCCCAATATTCTGAATGAGCGATGACATTTGACAGCAGCAGGGAAGGGAAAGTTAATTTGCATTTACATTTATGCATTTGGCAGACACTTTTATTCAATTTCCATTGCATTCAAAGTTCATGCATTTTTAAGGCGTTGAACCATGATATTGGCACTGTTGAGTTGTTTAATAATTTAATAAATAAATAAATTTGGAGTTTCTTGTCACACAAAGCTATTTAAAGGCTTAGTTAGGAAGACTTGAAAAAATAGTGCATAAGTCATATAGACAATGTTTATGCCACTTTTTCATCCAATTTTGTTGTATAGAGGGAAGAATCTTCCAAATTTCTCCTGTCCACAGAAAAACATCAGCAAAAACATCAGGTCTGGAATGACACGAGGGTAAATAAAAAGGTGTTATTTCTTTCTTCTTCTTTTTTTAAACGTGTTTTTACTTAGTTTTTAATTTGCCAAAGCCAACACCACCATCAAATTCAAAAGACAAAATAAGAAAAAGAAAACAAAAATCTAAAGACAGATGGCTGACAAACAAACAAGCAACCAAACACGCACATATTTACATTTTTGGGTGAACTATATCTTTAAGAACAAAAAAACAAAAAAACAAAAAATAAAAAAAAACAGGGGAAATTCATAACAGATAAAAAGAACAGGATGAGAACTCAGACTTGGCCGGACACGGATCTTCCTTGTAGATTAAAATAAAGGCCGAATCAGCAAGTTCTGAACCTTGTGGATTGTCTGGCAAATGCCACATGACTCATAAAAGTAGCTAGCATTTACACCTCGTGCATTCTGCAAAACCTGTGGTTGAATTCAAAATAAAACATCAACACTATCTTGCACAGAAAAACCCACACAGGACGAGACAATCACTGAGGGACTGTCAAAATAAAGTGAAACCAACTATTACAGTTTGTTCATTCGAATTAGATTTTATTTTTTGATTTTATTTACTTTAATTTTAGTTTAATTTTTGTCATTTTGTTAATTCGTTTTTAAAACGTTTTTAATACGTCAAAATAATTTAATTATTTTTTCTTTTATTTGTTTTAGTTTTCATATTAGTTATTTTAGTACTTCAACCTAAACTAAATGAAAATGAGAAATGTAGCTGAAATAGTTTTTATTTATTTTATTTTTACATTTCGTTTCATTTAGAGGTACACCATGTAACCTTTTATTATTCAAAATGAACTAAATTTAAATAATGTCAATACATCACTATGGTAAGCCAATTTATAAATGTTTATATTTTAGACCTGACAGGATGTTTTTGCGGGAAGTTGTGTACACACATCACCCGCCCGTGTGTGTCTCTTCATATCCGTACATAGAGAAAAGTTCTGGCTACTTTGACACGTGTCTGGTGTGGGAGTGGCAGAGGTTAGTTGTCACAACCAGTGAGAAAGGTTGACATGGATCAGCTAAATCTCCAACCTCCGGGGAATCGCCAGTTTAAACAAACTGCTGGAAAAAAAGAACGTGACAAAGCTCGTAATAAAACGAGAATCAACATTGGAGTGGCTTTTCGGGCAAGAACTGAGGGATTTGAAATGTTGTAAACGCAATGTGGAGGTGATGGTGTTTTCATTACTCAACAGGTGAGAGTAAAGTATTTTATTGAACAGATAAATTGCCATATGTAGCTCTCTGACAGTTCTTTGTAAAGCATTATCTAACCATAATTTCATTATGTATGTTGTAGCGCTGTGCTGGAATTTATTTTCAAGGAAGTACCATGTATTGGGTTTAGCTAAAGTAACGTCTCCATCTAGTCAGCTTGAGATCCTTTCCTTCTAAACTGGTTATATGTTATGAGCAGTAGGATAATCATATTCATCCGCACAGTCGCGTAGAGCCGAAGCACAACCAAAACAACGTTCTTCTGCAAAATACATGCAGTTTTGTTTTTTAACATCTAGTGGGCCAAAAGTTAAATACCTTTTAATATTTGTTTCAAGTAACGAAAATGTTTCTTTATGGTTTTAGTTTTAGTCAACGATAATAGCCCTGTTGAACAAGTGAATAAATTAGTGAAAGCAAGAATGCAAAAAAAGCATGCATGCATATGTCCATCTCTTCTGCTGCATGCCTGGCATTGCCCAAAAAGAGTCACAATCTCTCACAATCAAGGGCACCCAAACTCCTCTCCACATTCCTCCCTCTCCCTCTCTCACTTGACTTTTTCCATCATTCCCGACACAGAACGTTCCAGTCACGGAAAGCGGCTTAAATGTGCAAATCGCATGCCTATTACAATATCAAAGCAAGACTTGATAAAGATGACAGTGTGTGTGTTAACGGAAGCGCCGTGACCTCCCCGCGTGTTGGACGGCTCTCGTCATGGCCTGAATGGCTCTACTGTGGCTGAACATGACCGATGACCTCTTTCTGCTGCAGAGTTTCCTTTTTACATGACGAGCCAAATATCCAGTTCTCTTATGGCACTCTGAGTGGAATAATAAGTCTCCGCCGCATTCCCGTGGACGCTTCGTTTGCGTTTCATACCCAGAAGCCCCCAAGGCTATGCAGAAGAGAAATAAGTTTCCCTGCACCTCACATGCGATATTAAAGTGTCCTCTTCGGAACGCTTCGTCACAGCAGTTGGGATACGTTAATTGACTATGAATTGAATATATGAATAATTGATGTGTTGTAGCAAATTTGAGCAGTAGGAGAAAAACAGCAGAAAATGGAGCTAAAAAAAAGAATAAATTAGGCAACTGTGTGAAGTATGAAACACAATAGTCCTTTGAAAAAGCCAGATTAATCCAGGAGAACATGTGGCAATAGGATCAAAATGTGTGCTTTGCATGTTCAAAAGGAGTTCTGGGTGGTTGCTAGGGTGGTTACTAGGCAAGTCCACCCTCAGGTCTCTATGATATTCTGGTCTCTAAATATGATTCGGTGAACTTATGGGATTTTTTTTCTCACTTTTATTGTTCGCCAGGCAAAAATCATCTATTTTATTGCTTAGAAAAGTGCCAGCACACTTCTCCTCAATAAAATGCATGATTTCAGATATCAATCATGTCTGTAGCAAAAACTGTGTGGGATAAACGGCACCAAAGTTTAGGGATTTAAACTAATTATGTTAGCTTTAGCAAGCACATGCTATATCATGCAATTTGGTTTAACTTGATCCAGATGTGGATAGTAGTTTCACATCCTCACTGGGTCATATAGACCCAACTCTATTATACCATGTGAGGTCTAAACAGGTTGTGGTTACCATCGTGCTTAAAAGCAGAGCATGTGGTTAGATCGTGATATGCTATATCAATGCTGCATGAGGTTTCATTTGATCAACAATAGCTGTGCATGTTCAATAAGAATAGATTGTTCATTGCATTTGCGTGCAAACATGTCCTATTAGTTTTAACTATATAAGATTCATTTGTTCCCTATATATATAGATCACCCAGTCAGCATACAGTCATTGGCTCCTCCTCCCTGTTAAACAATCATATAAAACTTGCATGCAACATCCACCCACAACCTTAGCACAAACTCCAATCTTCTTCACCACAATCATTTTAACATGACCTCCAGAAACTGTTTCTACATGTACTATAGTTTAACATTGAACACTTATGGGTCTTTAAGTTTCCTCATAAACACAGACTTGAAGATACTGGAATCTACTTAATATTATTGAGCTAATACAACTCAAAATTATTGACTACATTAAATTAGGTTCAAATACACACTACCGTTTAAAAGTTTGGGGTCTGTAATGCTTTTGAACATTGTGCTCACCAAGGTTGCATTCATTTAATCAAAAATACAGTGATACATCTGGTGCTCTAGAAACATGTATTATTATCATTATCAATGTTGATAGTTTAATTTCTTTCTGGTTTTCACGATGAATAGAAACTTCAGAGGGAATCCAAGTAACTTTGCAAGTATGTCAACTTCTTTTACTAACCTGAACCCCAAACTAACAATATTAATACTCTAATGAAAGTAAGTTTACATAGTTGCATAGTTAGCAGAATGTATAAAGTGGAGAATCAAAATAAAAAGTGTAACCATTCAAAAGAACTGCATTTATTTGAAATAGAAATCTTTACTACTAATAATGTCTTTACTGTGACTTTTAATCAAAATAATGCATCCATGCTGAATAAAACTATGAATTCCTTTCATTCAAAAAGAAAATCTTACTGCTCCCAAACTTTTGAATGGTAGTGTATGTCTAAAATTAAGAAAATTTTGCACAACCACTTAGCTTTAAAAAATGAGTGAAATCAAAAAGCCATTTTTCCAATGTATCATCCTCAAGAAAGTCTTCTAAAGTCTCCCAGTTTCAGTTAATGCCACAAACATTTGCATATTATGTACTCCTAATACAAACAGATTATGAAAACTTCAACAAAAGGTTAAAAAATTGTGTTGCATTAGCTCATTTGTTTGAGTAAACTAAAGAAGCAGCAAAAAAACAAAAACAAAAAAACAAAAAAAAATCTAGTGCACGACTAAGGAGTTCGGTTCTATCTTTTTCCGTGCAGGTTTCTCTTTACCCAAAACAACAGCATTGTAATGCTAGTCCTCACCAGAGCTCAACTTTTTACAGATCTAGCCCTGAAGGAAAGACCCACACACACACACACTAATGCTGTTATCTTGCTGTAGTTGTGGCCCATCCATAGTCCTCTCTCCGTCTCATTCAAAAAACAGGAATCCGAAACCCAGTACGGTTTACTGCGACCCTCAGAACAGTATCTAAATGCCCGAGGCAACATACACCGTGAAAGAACGACGGGGGGGCGGGTGAGTTCCTGTACCATGGCTGACAGCTCACCTCAACCCCATCAATGTTGCAAAACAGGTTTGACAACAAAGGCAAACAACATGGCAGAGAAACAAGAGAACATATTTGATCCACAAAAACTCTCAATTACTTGGAAACGGCTGTTATTGCACCACAAACACCCTCCATTAAAAAAAAAAAATCTTCTTTTATTACCACAACCTACAGTGCGCCACGAGACCCTGGCAGCATCATCATAAATCAAAAGAGATTCAATTATAGAGAAACACATTGCAACGCAATCGTATCAGAACTGCAAAATGGGAGCAGAAGACAATTTTGGGGCTTTACTGGGGAAAAATAAGCAATCACTCATCTCAACGTGAGGTGATCAAGACATGAGGAAAAGAGACATTCATTTATGCACAAATACTTCCAGCAGATGTCTGGTCACATTTGCATTCAGCAGCTAAACGTTTTGATTTCAAAGGATGTTTGTGCACACAAGATAATGATTTTGTAGAATATCCTAATAACAAATGTATATAGTCTACGGTTTTTAGCAATATTTGAGGACTAATACGATTTAAGCTTTATCAGCAGCATATCTGTCGAACACTGGAAATAGTTCCTCAGTTTGTAAAAGCAGTAATGTGAAGCTCAAATTTTTGTTTAAGTATTATGAACACATGAATCCTTTGGTCAACAAAACAGATGGATGAATTTCAAATATTCAAACCTGTATGACTTACTTTCTTCATTAATGCTGCTCTTTTACATACAATGTTAGCATGCAGTGAAGCCAGGGGCTGTCAGTCTTCAAAAAGGGCAAAAAGCACATAAAGTAGTCCGAACAACTTATTCCAAGACCTCTGAAGTCATGAGATTTTTGTGTGTGGAACTGACCAAAATATAAGTCATTAATTCCTGAAAATTCTCCTTGTAGCTCACAAACATCATTCATGCATGCACACTTAAAACTTGGCAAGACAGGGAAGATACGTAGCACCATGTTTGATATCAACACCTCCATTGGTTCTGTGTCAAATGTGACAAAAATGCCAGTTTGCATATGTGGAAATGTGTTAATGAGATTTGAGAGTTATTATTTGACTTTTCTTTTGCATATTGATTTCTGCAAGAAAATGTCTCTGCCATCTTGATCTTCTTGAATAACCTACATTTTAAACTTGTCTGATTCACATTTAATTTGTGAAGCACCATATTAAGATGCTCCTGATAAAAAGTTATCAAAAGAATTGTGATTTAACCGTTTAGCAGATCTGGGTCAATATATCTTTGGGGTGAGGCCCACATTTATGAATTGGCCTATGTCTTGTGAGCACAAAGTCCAAACTTCACAAAACTTGGGACAGATGGAAAACGGGATATTCTGAAGAAACGTGCCAAATTTCACGGATTTCTCATGCTCGATGGGTTAACAGCAATTCCAAATGATCAGTCATTGAATGACAGAAAGGGTCTGGAATACTAATGTTGTCCATGTAAGAAATCCTTTTTTGGTCTAATTTTTGTAATCAGTCTGAATGGCTGATTTACTTTCTGAAATCAGTTGTCTCTTTTGGGATCATCATATTTTTTCTAACCGATTTCATCAAATCCTAACTTAAAATATCAAACTTAAGACTGTTGACTGTATTGTTTTTAATGATGAACTGCACAATTCATATGGATTAGTTTTACGATCTCTTTATGAACTTTTTGAAGTGTCAAAGTGATAGTTGCGTAGCTGTCAATGGAGGGACATAAAGCTCTCAGATTTCATCAAAAAGATCTTCATTTGTGTTCCGAAGATGAACGAAAGTCTTACGGGTTTGGAACGACATGAGGGTGAGTAAATAATGAACTATCCCTTTAAGGGTTATAAATGGTGACAGTTACATATTTCACCTACTATCTGCTCTGCTCCATGCTTGCCTGCTAGGCACTGGAAGTCCATTACTGTAAATACTTTTCCATGTTCCTTGTTTTACAAACGGTGAAAATGATTTACTGATGGCGTGCCACAGATGCTGTCCATCCTTAAGACTTCAGTGACACACATAGCTGAGATTCTTCCACTTAAGGAAAATCAATAACACAAAGCACGCAATAGATGCTCAGTTGGGTCGCATGTATGTGCGTGATCAGTGAAACAGATGCTGCTGGGCTCAGACAGCTGTGGAGTAAAGGCACCAATTACAGTGGCAGCCCTGCCTCTAACACACACTATTACACACTCTATAATCTACCCTGCAAATCTCACTCCCACACAGTGTCAAAGGGGAACGAGAGAGAGCGCGAAGCGAAGAGGAAAAACAGGCATCGAGAGAAAGAGGAAGCTTAGAGACATGCAGAAAGTAAATGAGAGAAACGGTGGACAGAAGAGGGCCGAAGTTCAGGAGAATTAATCTAAAAGACTGAAAGCACACAGGTAGTGGTGTGCAGTGTGTTCTGTCCCAGTTACACTTAATATTGGCACATTTTCCTGGTTAAATAAAAATTACATCAAAAAAGAGAAACCAAATTGTGTTCTTATTAATATATTTTTTGGGGTGAGGCCCACATTTATGAATTTGCCTATGTCTGAACAAGTCCAAACTTCACAAAACTTGGTACAGATGGAAAACAGGACATTCTGAAGAAACGTGCTGAAAAATTTGATGGGCAAAATCCCCCGGTCTCACAGATAACACTTAAGACTAGTCCCAGACTAAAATGCGTGTTTGAGCTGTTTAAACTGAAAGCAACTTGCACTGATATTATCTTGAAACATGTCAGTGCCATTGTTTTGTCTCAAGATGCACATCTGTAATATGTTTTCTTTTCTATGGCACGTTTATAACAGATACTCAAATTTCCTAATTGAACTAAGGCCTAATCCTGTCTTAATCTGTGAAACCAGGCCTATATTTTATTTGTGAACTGATGTTCTTTTAAATAGTTAACTTATTTTCGAATCATCAGTCATCAAGCTCAGTAAACACTGGACACAGACATAAAGATATATCTTTAATTTCACCAAACTGATCACTCACTAAAACCCCTCACAGTCATCATGTTTTCAGGCCATTTCAAGTTTAATTTCAACGTGACAAAGTGGTGATTTCTAAGTGGCTAAGTTAATTCGTTTTCCATTTAACGGCATATTGTTGTTCATTCAGAGCGATTCGTGACCGCGAAAACAAGATGCCGGATTTATAACACGAACCAATCATATCTGAATATATCCAATCATAGCGCAATGGAGGCTTTGGCTCCTCTCATGTGAAATTCCCCCATTCATTCTCAATTACCCCCCACCAAACCCACCGCACGCTTTAGGGGTTCTGTTAAAAGTCAATGGGCTCGGGGAGGCAAGAAAGGTGCGATGTCCGGCTGTAACTTTACTGGTGTCACTGTTAGACAGTGTTAAAAAACAAGTGATTTATACACTTTGTAAATGTCACATTTTGTAATATTTGCATTGGTTTATTTTTGTAATAGGGCTTTTATTTTAAGTTTTTTTTTTTTTTTTTTGAGGAGCCACTGCCTCCCTTGCCTCCTCAGAGGAAACACCCCATGTCAGCTTAACATGATGTCTGTAATATTTTAACTTACTGCTAGGGAAGTCCGATTGCTGGGCTGGAAAAATGCTGTCCATTATTGCTGCACTATCAGTTTCCTCCCCTCAAATCCAGCCCATACTTACTAGTGAGAAAGGAAAAGCTGGTTGAGGGGCAGAAAAACTTAAGTCAAGTCGTTTTGTGCCAAGAGACAATACTTTCATTTCCTTAAGTTAATATTTGTTTCAATGGTCATTTCTGAAATAAAAGTAGTGTAATTCTTTGATAGTTTTTTTTCCCTCACCCGCTCAGTCAGCTAGCCTGCACTGAGAATAACTTTGGTGTGAATAGATTGAACACGTGTAAATAAAGATTTTGTTCAAAGGTCCTAATACCTGTGTGTTAATTTGTATGTGGGGTACACACATATATACATACATATACATTATATGTAAAGCAAAAAAATCGAGTTAACCTCACCACACATCTCTTAAAAGACAGAAGATGCATCTCTATGTCAGAGACTAGAGCTTTACTCTTCATATATTTATTTCCAAAATCTGCAACAAGACAAACAGAAAGTGGAGGGCAGAGAACAGAGCAGAATTACAGGAAGTAGAGGAAAGTAGAAAGTAAAGGACAACTGTGGAGAGAGAGAGAGAGAGAGAGAGGAAGAGGATGTTCACAGAGATAGCACCCTGTGGAGAAGCAGAATTTGGCTTGAATAACCAAGCCTGTCTGGGCGTCCCTTTCGGCAGAGATCACTGTCATTAAACTGCTACATGAGAAGACGCTCATGATGTGTGTGCAGAGGAGAGTGGGCTACACATCCACCCAAAAACTGGCCTGGGAAGACCCTCTGCTGTAAGCTGAACCCAACACGGATCCAAACAGTTCCAGTGAAGACTCGCGCGCCAATGAGCCGTAGGCACGCCTCCTCATTAGCTAGAGGAGTAAATCAACAGAGAGAGACTGAAGATCTCCAGGGACAGCAAGTGAGCTCTGTCACGGGTGCTAATTTTACAATATAAATGACTCTGTCTGCACACTATGTTAGTTCTGTTTCAAAACCTAGTGGCCCAGCAAGTACAGAATGCTTTTGCAAGACATTCACCACATTCCATTTTGGTTGTAGTAAGGATCCGTTGCATTAAAACCTTTTAAAAACGTTCCAAAAACCACACTTATAATTCCAAAAATTAACTAAAATATGATGTGCAGTTTATGGATTTATGAAGTACTATAAATGATCAGTAGCAAACTGTAACTTTGAGAAAAGTAACATTGTATTTGCAAATATGGTTTCATTTCATATAACAAAAATAAAATGTTTTCTTTTTGACACACTAAAAAATGTCAGGATAGCTTGTTTTTACTGCAAAGGCAAAACCAAACTAAACTGTAAATTTTGTGGAACGTTTCATTTAAAATTTTAAATAATCTAATTATAATCAGATTCGAATGAGACATACACTATACTCAAATTCTCACCAAAGCTGCATTTATTTGACACAAAATACAGTAAAAATGGCAATATTGTGAAATATTATTACATTTTAAAATAACTTTTCTATTTGAATATATTTTAAAATGTAATTTATTCCTGTGATGCGAAGCTAAATTTTCAGCATCATTACTCCAGTCTTCAGTGTCACATAATCATTCAGAAATCATTATAATATGCTGATTTGCTGCTCAAGAAACATTTTCAGGATTTGGTGACTGGTTGATGAATTTGGTTAATGAAAAGAACAACGTTTACATAAAAATAATCTGTATAACATTATAAATGTCTTTACAGACACATTTGATTAATGTATACTTGCAGAAAAGAAGAAGTTATTAAAATTATTTATTTCCTTCAAAAAAATATCTCACTGGCCTCAAACTTGAATGGTAGAGCATTACATTACATTACAATGTTTGTGGTGTAAAAAAACTGAAGTAAATTACTTAAAGATAAGAAAAAATTTGATTTTTTAATCCCTCTCTCGTCCTCTCAATAATAAAATGTTACTGGTAAATGCTACTTTTAAATACCCACATCTCAATGAAATCAGTTGTGAATTTCCACATATATCTGACTTAAAGCGCTATTCTATTGCACTTCCTCAAGAAGGAAGTTGGAAATTCAGAGTTTCCGAGCTGAATCAGTCAATCCATTTGAGTTGACATGGTCCCTACGTGGGCAGCAGACAGCAGGGCTTTGCAGTAGTGCTGTTGAGTTGTTAAAGGGGTTCACTTGAACTTTATGGTCATGAACACAAAAGGCAAATTGGCTTTGCAACCATGTGCCCTCTCGACCCTCGTTTTGTAGCTAACAAGCCAAATTGCATTTCGCACCTCATAGACAAACAGACTGAACCACACACTTAAAAGCAGGCTAGAGAGAGAGAATGAGTGAGAGAGAGACAGACAGAACGGAGGGAAAGCATGAGGGTAGACAATTGCAGGAAAACAACTTCGAGGCCTGGAGAGGAAGAGACCGGGAGAGAAACAAAAGACAGAGCGAGAGAGACAGCATGACGAAGGACAGAGTTTTGCGTGGCACACACACACCCAGCCGCCGACCTTTCCCGTTTTACACAGCGGTTTCATTGTAAGAGTTCATGTGGCCGCTGTAACCCAAACAAATAAAAACACTTCAAAACAGCTGCGAAATCTATTCGCCAGAGTCCGTGCCCATAAACGCTGGCTAAAAGTCTGTGGGAGAGATGGAGATTATGGGCGTGTGGAACAGAATGCATTTGTGTGTGTGATAAAAACAGCTCTGGGATTAGACTGTCGAGCCGTTATGGGAGACGGAGCTTTGTTAAACATTCAGAGTGGAAAAGCCCTGCCTTACCATCAGATAAGAATGTGAGGTGGTATGAAAAAGTATACGGTACAATATACAGTATGTTGTGCATTATTATAAGTATGAAACCTCAAGTGACTCGATCAGATAGAACCATCAACCAAAAGTCTATTTAATAGTTCAGACATGTCCTTTTAAAACTCAGGAGACTTAAATGAGTTCTCAGCTAAGTAAGGTTGAATAATTGAAGTCAACATGAAACAGCATTTTCAACACATTTGTCTTCCATAATGTGACATGTTTCTAGGTAGAACAAGACATTTAACAAGAACAAAAAGTAGGACATGAATTTATCTGTGCACTCCCCAAATACAGAAAAAAATGCACATTTTAGAGTGGCCTTTTATTGTGGCCAGCCTAAGGCACACCTGTGCACTAATCATGCTGTCTAATCTGCATCTTGATATGCCACATCTGTGAGGTGGCAAAAAAGAAAAGCTCAATAAGACAGATTTAGACATCTTTGTGAACAATATTTGAGAGAAATAGGCCTTTTGTGTACGTAGAAAAAGTCTTAGATCTTTGAGTTCAGCTCATGAAAAATGGGGGCAAAAACAAAAGTGTTGCGTTTATAATTTTGTTCAGTGTAAATTTCCCATTATTCAGTGGGGTATCACAAGAATGATAAAATCATAATTTAAACACCTAAAACATATCCGTTGCTCTTCATTTTGCCCCAAAAAAGCATCTTGTCTTTATCAGGAAGTGTAGAAACAGCAAAAAAATATATATGAACGCATTCATTATGTTCCAACCAAAACCACTTGAACCCCCATCACGTCGTAATTACTCATATGTAGAAACTCCCCAGGAGGACCTGAAGGGAGCAAAAGCCCCCCACAGCAAAACCAAGAAACTCAGTTAGTGCACTTCACAAATGGAGAAAAATGCGTCTGTGTGCTTTTGGTTAGTCAATGAGAGTAAATAAAGAGCCCAAGTTGATAATGTGCTGCTACAGCAGGACTGGAGAGCATTTAAAGCGGTTTAAGTTTGAAGAGCTCTTTTCATGTGAAGAGCGCTGGCATGTTTCAAAAGCACAGAGAGATGGAGAGAAAGAGAAGCAGCAGCCGAACGCCTCCGCCGTCTTCAACTGTAACCACACCACGCTTTCAGTCGGGAAACAGGGGCGGCGTGGAAGCCCATGGGGGGGATAAGTACCTCGTTTTCGCTTAAATATGCTGTAGATCATTTCTGACTAAATCCTCAAAAGGTGTGGTATCTCCTATTCTCAGATGGATGAGGGATTTGGGACAAAGCAGCCATGGGTCAATACGATGGTTTCTTGTGTATTATGCATAAAAACAAAAACACAGAGCTATTTGTTCTGAATATAACCTGGTGGATTGAAATAAAAATAGTGCCCTGTTCAAACATAGACAAACAAATAGCGTAGCTGTTGGGCTTCAAAGAAATTGAGACGCCTGATTCTAGAACAAAACAATTAATTACCGCTTATATGGAGATTTTGCTATTGTTTGGAAAGGAAGAGGTGCCCTTCTGGAAACCCTGTTGGGAAAATGCACGGGATATCAAAAAAAGTCATGCATTTTTAATGGCACCTTCAGCACATCTACGACAGAAGTTCTGCGATTGTGCTGGCTGCATGATGACAGGCAACTGGGGAAGTAACACAGCGTGATCAAGAGCTCTTCACGCAAACACATGCACACACACACACACACACAAGTGCACACTCTGTCACCACCACACTTGATGGGATCTGCGTCTGAGCCGGGCGCTTCCTAATCTGTCTACACCCAGCAAGGAGGCCGGTCCTCTGCCTTAATCTCCTGGGGGGGGATCCGGGCGTCCCTTCGCCTCTGTAAGACACTCCCACTGCCCTGCCGCACCTCAAACACACCAATTCACACACAGCACGCTTTGATCAGTGCTAATACACGCCACAGTTGATCCGTGAAGAGAGCAAATGACACATTATGACATCACAAAAGCTGGTGGCAAAACAAACTTAAGATCCGAGAGCCACCACAATGACCTGACGCGGTGTTATCAGAGAGGGATCTGTAAATATGATTCAGAGGATCTTCATCTGAAATTCATGAGCCGTCGAGTGCCGACTTGTTCACAGGGGTTCTGTTTGTTGTCGAATTCCCGTCAAATGGAATGTGTTTTGTAAAGGGGACAGAACTGTGTTATCACCGACTCACCTTCAAGTAACCTAAAACAAAGTCTACTTACACTACCGTTCAAAGTTTTTTTTGAAAGAAATGTATTCTTTTATTTAACAAATATGTATTACATTTTTAAAAAATGACAGTAAATACTTTAATAATAATGTTACAAAAGTTTAATATTTCAAATAAATGCTGTTCTTATGAACTTTCTACTCAAAGAATCCTGATCCAAAATATTAAGCAGCACAACTGTTTTCAACATTGATAATAATAAGAAATGTCTCTTGAGCAGAAAATCAGCATATTAGAATGATATCTGAAACAGTTCTTTTCAATTGTAAAAATATTTCACAATATTACAGTTTTCATTGTTTTTTTTTTAGCAAATAAATGCAGCCTTGGTGAGCATAAGAGACTTATGATATATATATATATATATATATATATATATATACACACATACTCACCTAAAGGATTATTAGGAACACCTGTTCAATTTCTCATTAATGCAATTATCTAATCAACCAATCACATGGCAATTGCTTCAATGCATTTAGGGGTGTGGTCCTGGTCAAGACAATCTCCTGAACTCCAAACTGAATGTCAGAATGGGAAAGAAAGGTGATTTAAGCCATTTTGAGTGTGGCATGGTTATTGGTGCCAGACGGGCCGGTCTGAGTATTTCACAATCTGCTCAGTTACTGGGATTTTCACGCACAACCATTTCTAGGGTTTACAAAGAATGGTGTGAAAAGGGAAAAACATCCAGTATGCGGCAGTCCTGTGGGCGTCGTGAAAATGCCTTGTTGATGCTAGAGGTCAGAGGAGAATGGGCCGACTGATTCAAGCTGATAGAAGAGCAACTTTGACTGAAATAAACACTCGTTACAACCGAGGTATGCAGCAAAGCATTTGTGAAGCCACAACCTTGAGGCGGATGGGCTACAACAACAGAAGACCCCACCGGGTACCACTCATCTTCACTACAAATAGGAAAAAGAGGCTACAATTTGCAAGAGCTCACCAAAATTGGACAGTTGAAGACTGGAAAAATGTTGCCTGGTCTGATGAGTCTCGATTTCTGTTGAGACATTCAGATGGTAGAGTCAGAATTTGGCGTAAACAGAATGAGAACATGGATCCATCATGCCTTGTTACCACTGTGCAGGCTGGTGGTGGTGGTGTAATGGTGTGGAGGATGTTTTCTTGGCACACTTTAGGCCCCTTAGTGCCAATTGGGCATTGTTTAAATGCCACGGCCTACCTGAGCATTGTTTCTGACCATGTCCATCCCTTTATGGCCACCATGTACCCATCCTCTGATGGCTACTTCCAGCAGGATAATGCACCATGTCACAAAGCTCGAACCATTTCACTGTACTAAAATGGCCCCCACAGTTACCAGATCTCAACCCAATAGAGCATCTTTGGGATGTGGTGGAGCGGGAGCTTCGTGCCCTGGATGTGCATCCCACAAATCTCCATCAACTGCAAGATGCTATCCTATCCATATGGGCCAACATTTCTAAAGAATGCTTTCAGCACCTTGTTGAATCAATGCCACGTAGAATTAAGGCAGTTCTGAAGGCGAAAGGGGGTCAAACACAGTATTAGTATGGTGTTCCTAATAATCCTTTAGGTGAGTGTATATATTAAAAAAATCTTACCAAACCCAAACTATTGAATAGTAGTGTAAATACAGTATAAGAAAGTCCTGACTGCTCCACATAATAAAAGCAGACCACAACAGACAAGCTCCTAAAAGTACAAAAAGCACCATAAAAGTAGTTTATATGACTTATTTGAAATACACCAAGTCTGTTAAGTGTTAGGAAGGAACATACTAAAAGTATTAAATCACTAAAAATCTTTCCCTCCATCACAGTTCATTCAAACTTGTGAAGCTTGTGATATACACAAGAATATCATTGATTGTCATGCAAACTGTTTTATTTAGAAAGGAGTAAGTAGACTTAAATACTGTTCTACATCTTCCCCACACCTTGCATGTTTGTTTATAAAGCACTATGGCTAAAATCTGAGCTAACAATCATTATGGCTTGCAATAAGAGTACCGTAATCTCTTCTAAATTAAACACATTTTACCACGTACCATTGCACATTTCCTACCAAAATTACCAGTGATTTCATCTGGGCCAGCTGCATGGGTAGCTAACCGTTACAAAAGTGGGGTGTAACTGTGCTACTCAACTAAACTGGGACCAATTACCTGTGCAACTCACTGGACATCACAGGAGACTGCCTTATATGCAAAACCAATTGACAATGCTGGGAAAAAGAGGTTTTACTGTGCAGCGTGGACCAATGTGGGCTGTGCTGGACTTTCAGTGGGTCATTCTGCTCGGTCACTCACGCTCACGGCAATGATGCAGTTTGGCCCACTGATACGTTGCTTTTTGCTCTCAGAGCAATGCTTTTGTGAAATGAGGGTATATAACTGAAACAGTACTATTTGAGCACTATTGTGCATATGATTGTTTTAAGGGATTTGATATGGCATAGTGAAACATTTGTATGTATATATACTGATATATTAACAAATATACATAAACATATATGTGTGTGTGTGTGTGTGTGTGTGTGTGTGTGTGTGTGTAAATAAATATACACACTACATGCATACTAATATATATATATATATATATATATATATATATATATAAAACGAGAGAGAGAAACACGCATGTATTATGTGCATTATGTGCATGTATAGTTATGATTTATTTAATTATATTAAGCGTCTTTAGTAATTAACATATAATATATATTAATGTATAGTAATTATTAAAATATGAAATGTAAAATATGAAAATGTATATATAAAAGAGCAGTATAGTGAAATAATATAGATATATAAAAGTGAGAACGGTGAAAGAATTTGCACCTTTCCATGAATCAATTCTCAATGCTCCAGTAGAAAATAACATCAAAAGAAGCTTCTTCAACGCTTAACTTGCAAGATTCAAAAGGACTTTAAACTCCTGTCTAGTGGCTGGAAGAAGCGTTTTGTTTTTGTGAGGGTGCCCTGGGAATTTTCAAACACGTGACATTCGCACACACACACAACACACAGTTTCCAGTAGTGCTAATCTCTAAACGGACAGAAACAAAACAAACAAAACGGATCACATATGCTAGCATGTTTCTAGGGATAAGACACTAAATAGTGAGGGTGAGTTAATCCTGTTTCAGAGCAGGTGTAGGAACACTAGCATGCCAAAATCTGCCCTCTCCTCCCTCCTCTTGCCCTTTGGTCGCTTGCTGAGTCTCGGCCCTGCGTTTTCTCTTGTGTTTGATGCACGGGCCCCCATCCCCCTTCCCCGGCTGTCATTCACAACCTCTCTTAGCACACACACACACGCGCGTGCAAAAGCACACATTTGCAACATAAACACTGACAAACACACCGTTTGACCGGTCCAACCTGTATGTCTACTTCCTAATTTACATTTTTTTATCCTTACAATGGGATTTTGCATACCTGTATGAGTGCCAGTCGAGTACTTCCCAAACAAACAACGCACACAATAACCAAAGAAACATCAGCCATTACAATAGACTAAAAACACAAAATCACAACAATGGCAGTTAAAGACTCATTAGCTCATTGAAAAACAGGTTATAATCAATAAACACCCCATATCATAAGGATCTTCCTTAATTTAATTTCACGGAGTCAATTTCTGCGCCTGTGATCCTCGGGATAACCCTGAGTTCGTACACGACTGATTAACAATGCACTAACAGATGTCTTCTTTGTGTCGATACGACGTGTGTGTGTGTGTATGTATGTGTTCGAGCGGGGGGTTGGTAAGTACACTGGTGTGTGTGTGTGTGTGTGTGTGTGTGTGTGTGTGTGTGTGTGTGTGTGTGTGTGTGTGATTCGTCTCATCCTTTTGAAAGGAAATCCCATTATAATCCAGGTTGAATGCTGAGGGCAGTCAATGTCAAACTCGTAACCTCTCCAGGTTTTGGCATTTTGAATGAAAGTAAATCTAGAGTCCAAATCTGAAAGCAAAATCTCTTCTCAACAAGGACACATCAGTGGCTTAATCAGATGTAGTTCAAATACATCACACTCCAATTGGGTCTAATTCATTTAGCACATCATAATCACCAATTCCGTATGTAAATCACTGCAGTGATTCGTATGCACTGGAAAAAAATTGGTGTAGAAACAATTTTTGTTCACAAATTGCTAGTTAATCTTACCCATTTATTGCAAAGAAATGTCAAGTAATATGTTCAATGAAACATGACATTTTAAAGTACAAAGACTTAGAAACATATTCCAATTATCTTTGTTTTTATTACAACTAAATTTTAAGTCTGTTCTTTCTCTAGCACATCCTAAGGCTTTCGTAGATTTATCACTCAACCAATCAGCAAGTTAGTCTTTTAGAGAATAACAAATGTTTCTGCAATTATTTGGAATCTTTCCCCGTAAAATGCGTGAATGTTAGATTCCTTGGTATTGATTAAAGGATGAACAATAGCAAGAGCAACCAGCCTAATCCATCAGCGCAGACACATGGGGGTTTCTACATGCAGGATGGGCAAACATAAGGATTCAGCACTTACGTAACAACCACACGGGTCTGAACTATGATAGAATTTGCATGGAATAAAAATAACATAGATTGCTTCTTATCAAAACTCCAGAGTAATGCTGAAGAATTACACTTAGAATATGTCTACAAAACAGCTTATGAGGATTAAAATGATTTTTACAGAGCTTATACTAAACTAAACATTTCAGACTTGAAACGCTCTCAGAAAACCGCTTTCAGTTCAATCAGCAGCAAAGTATTGTTTTTCCATGGACAAAGTATGATCGAGGAATGTATCATCCATGCTATTAAATTGGGAAAAAAAAGATTTTTTCATGCGACACCAAATACATCAGTAATATTCTACTCCAGAATTTTGTCTTGAAAAAGGCACTCGCTAACAGGTCGCTAAATGTGACAACAGACAACATTAAATGTCATCAGGCTAAACAGGTAACAGCATCTACTCACGATTTCTTCAACTTCCCTAAACTATTCCAACTTAAACTCTCCAACTTGTAGATTTGAGCTTATGTTGTTGACATTGATGTGACTGTGATGTAGTTTGTTTACAGACTAATTTTATCTTTTTACTTCTGGCAATTGTATTCGGGCGTTGATAAAAAGTTGTGTTCATTCGTGAAGATCCTCATGAAGAAGAATCATAAACTTTTGTTGGTCACAGAGCTTATTTTTTGGATAATTAAAGAAAATAAACTCTGTGACCAACAAAAGTTTATGATTCTTACACGTTTTGTTCATCATGAGATAAAATCCTATTGTGTTTTTGTTGAGGGAACAAGGTTGACCTAAAAAAAGGACTTCCTGCAACACCGTATTTAAGACATTCTTTTAGTCCAGTTAATAATAAATTGAATCTGATCCACTGGTTTTAACAACAGCACAACAGATGGAACGCCAATGGAGGGGTCAAAGTTGAAAAGTTTTAACTTAACTTGGTGCAGGACGCTGAGATGTAGCACAGTAGCTAAAAATGCATACATTCTTAAAAAAAGGTTTCAAAAGTTAGATTTTTTTTCAGCAATGCCATGGAAGACCTACTTATGTGTATTTTGAGATATCAAATAAAAAAATGCTGAATGGAAACGGCGAGACGGACATAAATACTTAAAATGGGCACACAAAAAAATAGTTTATGCTTAATTGAGATGGATAATGTGTTTATCCGATAAGACCTGTGCATAGATGGGAACATATGTAGATTCCCCACTACACACCTGACTTAAGTTTATGTGGGTCGTCTCCTAATAGTCCCTAAAAGTCTACTGATCGACGCTTACACATTTATCCTCGAGCGTTTCTCCTAATCCACCTCAGCTGTGTCGGACCGTGCCTCGGCCCTTTTGAACACTATCATTTGGAAAAGTAAGGTCTCTAGTGCTCCACTAACTTGACTGAATTCCCCTTGAATATGCCTTTATCGGCCGAGAGTTCTCATAACTAAAAGAAGAATACAGAACTTTATATAGAGATACAAAAATAACATGACATATTACTCATGATCATCTCATCATTTTGCCTCTAATATGATTGGTTCAATTTGTGCAAAACAGGATCCAGCTACTCCCTGTGTTTCTGGCAAAATCATCAAAATCATGGGGTTAGTAGTTCGTTTGATTACTCAATATGTCATGGGGCTATTATATTTGGAATAACAGTCTAGCCAGTATCTCAAGAGTTTCCACTCTTTCGACACGCCAACCATTGGCCTCAAAAAGTTATATGTTAGGCCTGTAAGAAAAAATACTTTTCTGACTCGTCAAACTGACGCTGTTTTAAAACACTCCTTCGTTTTTACGGTAGCTCTGTATATTTCAATGGCATCGCTGTCGAAGAGTAATAAGCTGGTGAAATGGATGTACTTATTGCAATAGAGTTAACGAAAGTTATCCTGATCATTGTAATGTTTGAAGCGGATGTCATAACAAATGTCAGTAGACCGGGAGGATTTTAGAATGAGCGGTTCATTCATAAAGCCGTAAGATCTTCCCTTCATGCTGTGAAAATACAAACCGGAAGACAGAACACAACGAGCGCAGCGCTGAAAAGAGGCGGAGCAACATAATGTCTATTACCAGAAGACTGTAGTAGACTCTTAGAAGACTGTCCTTAGGTTAGGGTTAGTAGAATAAGTTGACATGTAGTTCAAAGTGTTAGCAGATATTGAGCGGACGATTAAGCAGAATGTGTAGATTGATATAAACTCATAATTCCCCAATTCACGTATTTATGCACTTAATTAGTGGAATTAGTGGAATGTGGACACTTTATTAACTCAACTGTCGCAGCTTTAACATAGAGGAGGAGAAGGGGCATCAGGGTGATCAAATAACCTTATAGAATTCACATACTACACGGATGAGTACATTGTGCATAAGTACATGTATAAGTATAAGTGCACAGTGTATAGTGTGTTATTTGGGTTGGATCTTTATATCACGCAAATTCCAATAAAAAAAGTCAGAATTGTGAGACAAAAAGTCGCATTTTCCTTTTTTATTTTTTATTCCGTGGCGGAAACTTCCATCGTATTCTACACAGATCAGCATTACGGCCACGGGTGACCCTGCTCTCAAGATGTCGGCATCCGTTCTGGCCATTAAAAAACCTATATTAGTCGACCACTAGTATATAGTGCACATGGGCCTCATCACTCAGTATTGTAGTGCTAAGCACATGAGAGCGGGGCAGAGGGGCGTAGATTAGAGATTATTAACACGAAACACAGACTAATCAGTTCAACAGAAAATCCCCTCAACCGCAAGAAGAACGGAGGAAACGAGAGGATGAGAGAGAAACGACAGGAGGGAGAGGGATTATTTGAAGAATTAGCAACCATATGCATCTAAATAAAGAAAGAAAGAAAGGCAGCTATGAAAAAAAAACAAGAGAATCATTTCAGTGGAACAAAACAGCAATTATTCTGTTGTTATACTGTTTCATATAGGCAGTCATGTGCAGATGCATAATGTGCTGAAGAAGGAAACGCAAATGCGAGAGTGTTTCTGACATTGATGAACTCTACCCGTGTTCGTGCACGCTTGCGGAGTGTGAAGGACTGACCACGGTGTTGATTTGGTGAAAATGAGCCAAAATGCTTCAAGACATCCCTGCTTGATCCAGCAGCACATCTGCTCAGCGCTCACGAAGATGCTGAACTCCTCCAGCAAGACTCCATCATTAATAGCTTTTGTCTGAGATGAAGACTGTTAAAACCTCATGGATCAAGGACAATACTAAATAACAAGTCATTTAGCAGATGCTGTTATTTAAAGAGACAGTGCACTTATTACATGCTCAATTTCCTCTCATAATGTGTGCATTAACCTTTAGACCTGCTTCCCTTACATAAAAGTACTCAGGTGGTAATGCTACGGAGATGTAATATGTTCCACGGTACTAAATGATTACAATATTCCACAGGATTTACATCATTCAATTAGTTACTATTATCTATCTATATCTATTGGATTCTATATCTATCTATCTGAATCTATCTATCTATCTATCTATCTGGTATCTATCTATCTGGTATCTATCTTTCTATATCTCTATCTGAATCAATCTATCTATCTATCTATTTCTATCTATCTATTTATTTATCTATCTGAATCAACCTATCTATATCTGAATCTGGCTGGTCTATTTACCAGATCTTTCTAAAAAAATAAATAGATTAAACAAACTTGATACATTTATTATCACATTTTGGTTTCAATTTTGGTTTTCAACTAAATGGAAACTTTAATTTCGGTTTCTGTAAAAAGTAATAAGTGCTTTAGTGTTATGGTGTTCTTGGAAGTATTGTGGAGTACCATATTAAAACACTGGTAGCCTACATGAGTTGTAGTTCAACCCTAGCAACGTCTTAGCAACAGCCAACAACACCCTAGCATCATGACAGTTCTGCACTGGTAAACTATCTACCAAATATGAAAAAATGTATTTTGTTCTGTACTGTAGCTAACAGTACACATCAGTGTGAAAACGGCACACATCTGCCATTCAGACGGATCCATTTTTGCCTTCTCTCTGAACTAAGTGTCTCGTTCCTTTTAAGGGACGTTCTAACATGCATCTGCTGCTCGCTCACTGACAGGTGGAGAGAGTCAAATGCTGACACACCAAAGCTTGATTCAGAGGTTTGAAATAACAAGATCTCGAAGGCTTTGATGCTGCCTAATTACTTCCACGAGAAATGCCATTTTATCATGAATGAACGAACCAGAGCTTGAAAAAACACTTCGAGCCACCGGGCGTGTAAGAATGCAAACTATTCCCAATGCAAGAGCCTTACAGAGCAGCCGATCAAGCATGACACATTCAATAAAGCTCTTCATCTGAGAGGGTCTGCAAAACATGGACATCACCTAATATGCATTATGCATGTACAACTAATATGCATTCAAGTTATGTTAAAATACATACGGACATATAAAATAAAGTCTATATTTAGGTCTTGCAACTAATTTCTTTGAAACACTTTTAATAAAATTGTAATTACGTAACGCAGCTTTTAGTTGTGTGCTGTGACAGATTCATTTGAACCCTCTGATGTGGTGTCCACTACAGTAAACCGATCTTTATCAGCAATTTTAACCATTCAGGGTGTGAGGTTACAACTAAACCACCATGGGTGATCACCTTTGACCCTATCCCATAATTATATATGACCTTTAAATTAAATTAAAAATGGCTGATGTGAAAGTGGAAAAGCACCAAGTACTTCTTTAATATTTTAACTAGGTGTGTATATATATATATATATAGATATATATATATATATAATGGTTATGTTCTTCACATTTAAACAAAATGTGATTTAATCATTCATGCATCAGAAGGTTAAAAGTACTAATATTCTCAAAAACTATATGTAGCCTATAATAATAATCCAAGAGTAAAATAAAAAAAGTTTAAAGTAGGTTTAGTTGTATAGCATGGCAAATCCCATCTGCAAGTTTTAAAAGCCATGTCAAAAACAATAATGGACAGCACACAAGCAATGTGTTTGAGGAATAACGACTCGCATCCTAATGATGTCTGTGCCGTGTTGATCAGTGTTACGCTGGTTCGCGGGAGCGAGTGTATCTGTGCACTTGCTGATGACTGTAACAAATGCAGCAAACACATCAACAAAGGTAACATCAAACGCTGAATGTATCCGCGTGACGTCACACTCATATCATATGTATCTTACCTTCCGCAGTTCAAGCGTTTCTTCACTCTCTAAACTCAGAAACACTTCAGCACAATCTGGTGTCGAGTGTCCAACATGGGAAAGTCCGGTCTCCGGTCCGCTCGCGACTCCTGCTCAGCGCTGCTCGTGCTGCTGTTCCTCGCGGAGCATCGAAACTTCCCGGTGAACCGACAGGACGCGAGACGCGGAGCGCAACACGTGGATAACTGACAGACAGACAGACTCACTGACACACTCAAGCTGAAAGTCATTTCTCATGGGAATGAAAGTGAAGCAGGGAGCGGTGCGGTAACAACTTACAGAACCACAGCGACACCCTTCGGTCAGAGGTGGGCACATGACTGCTATCTATCTATCTATCTATCTATCTATCTATTGCACATCTTTCTCTCTCTATCTATTTATCAATCTATCTACTGCACACCTTTCTCTCTCTATATCTATCTATCTATCTATCTACTGCATATCTTTCTATCTATCTATCTACTGCACATCTTTATCTCTATCTATCTATCTATCTAGGCACATGCACACATAGACATCAAAGGGGGCTTGAGCACCTGCCCTTTTTCTTCCTTGAGAGAAAGTGTCCTTTTTTTCGAGTGCTAAAAAAACAACAATCCACATACATATCCTGTTTGTGCACAGCTTTCCTTTCAAACATATTTATTGAATAAATAAAATCGATGAGACTCTCCCTCCCTCAAATGTGAAACTAAGTCCTTGTCACTATCAGTTATTGTGTGTGTGTGTGTGTGTGTGCGCGCGTGGTAAGTGTAATTGTAATAGCAATAAAAATAATAATGTATTTGATCAATACATTAATGTATTCATTATTCAGGCAATTCAGTATTCTGTTGCTTGGATGCACAATGCCATAAAAAGCAAGGATTAAAAAAAGGGAAGGAGACAGAGTGGCCTTTTTCAGTTTAGTGTGAATATTTTTATTTTGAAGTGTCATGTATTCCAATAACACCAAACGAATTAAAACGATTTATTGCCGTGTGCAAAATAATAAAATTATTAGTGAAACTACGTCCCTCTCCTTGGTGCAGTTATTTACTCTAAATATATACTTGAAACTAGTAGCATAGAAAACATGCACATTGTGGCAGTGTTAACATATTTAACGTTTTGTTGAAAAAAAAATCCATCCATCCATCCTCTAATTACTGCAGTCTCTCTCTCTCTCTCATTCTGTCCATCCAACCTTTACTGCACATGTCGGTTTATCAATAGAAAAACAAATTGGTCACTGATCTGTCCCACTATTAATCTGCTTGTCTGTCTGTCAGTCTATCTATCCATCATTATAATAGAAAAAGATTCTCCATAAGCCCAAATATAATTTATGCAATGTGGATTCCAGATTCACACTAAAATGTATTAGGCAAAAGAATGTAATTGTCAATTTACGCTCAGAGAAAGCACAAAAGCTATCTTGCACTGAACCAACTTTGCCATTCCTTTCTGAATGCATATGCAATAAAAGAAGGCCCATGAACGGAGAGAGGTTTTCAATAGGAAATGTTTTATTAGATCGCAGAGATACAATTTTTAATTCAGGTATATGTGCAAAGGGTCCAAATTGAATCACATACATTGCAATGGCTGGTATCATAATCCTACCTAAAGAAAACACAATGCAAAAAAGTTTGCATTAGAAAATGTAAGATGTTAGCTTGAAATGTCTTACAAATTATCATTGCATGAAAAGATAATCAAATCGTGGTTCAAGATACAAAATCATCTGTGCATTACGTGCAAAATCTCACATAAAATATTTTAGGAAGAAATACAGACATTATGAAATTCAATGTCATACAAATATAGTGGATGTATTTTTCTTTTGAATGGAAATTTCTTTTAAAACAGTAATTAAATGTTACAAGTGTCAAACGTCTTCAAAGCGACTGACCTTCTGAAGTCAGCACATGACAAGAGACAAAAGCACTTTGAAATGTTACATTTAGGATTGAAATGCTAAGGACACTTTAAAGAAATGTCTCAGCTGGAAGAGGTCTGGTTAATGTTCAGATTAACTCCAGCGGTCATCGCCCTTCAATTAACACAAATACACATTTCAGACGGCATCACCTTGGGCTGAATCAGAGCTGATTTAATCATCGTGTGTCCGTGGGCGCTCCTTCAGGCCCTGTGCTCGGACCAACAGAATCAAGCCCTTGGTTTTCATTTATAAAAAGTGGTATCAGATCTACCCGCTGGCTTTTTGTACAAAAATTAGAGCATAAAAGTTGAATTATTAGAAAAACATTATCTCCTCCAATTGACGTAATTAGAGATTGAGATTAAAAAATGATGTCTGTCTTATGAAGATAAAAGACGTTTAATTAATATGGAAAAATTTCCTTGTAAGGTGCTTCTCGCTGATTGTTTAAAGAAAAAGAAAAAAGCTAAATTTTAAAATGAGAAATTTCTCATTGACCACATTTACAATGGACATTATCACAGAAAAGATGTTTATATGCTATTTGGATATTCCTATATACAGAAGTGGCCAAAAGTGAAGTCCGGAGGGGAAGTTTATTTCTTATGACCGCACAAGTTCGAGTTTTGTCTAACAAAAGTATTCAGCAAAAAAGCAACAAAAAAATGCATAGGAAAACAAAAAGCTCAAAGGCAAAAAAAAAAGCATACATTGACTACAATATAATCAGTTATTAATATTTCGTTGGTTCTTTTTTCATGTGTTCATAATTTCTTTGTATGACAGCCTGGCCAAAAAAAAAGATGTCTGCACAATTTGACATTGCGTTATCATATAATCTTTTTTAAAAAATGAATTATGTTTAAATAAAGGGTGAAGATATCCATTTTCCTAGGCCGGATGTAACTTTTGGCCACTTCTGCAAATGTACGCAAGTTACGCCAAACAGGTTTGCAAGGTTACATGACGCATACTGTACATATAATCAATCCTGATATTGATATGCACACTTAGAATTGGATGAAAGCAAAGACGTTTCCCATCTATACTGAGGACAAATTCGTCCTTTTTGATTTGTGCATTAAAACATGGCACGGATTTGAGCTACAGCATTCATGGCGACTCCTTAGAAGTTTGACAATACCACCGCTGAACTGATACACAACAGCAGAGCCCAAACTCGACAGGCACCCTTTCCCTAAAGACACACACGCCGCCTGGGTCCCGCAGATTCCCAGAGAATTCTTCAGAGAACAGCGATAACGAGCATGAGGAACAGCTTTCATAGGTGCTTTCATCATCGACCGCACCTGGTGGAGTTGGCAGCTGTCTCCCACCCCCCAAAACACACCCAGACTCACACACACACACATAAACAAACACACACACACTCTAACCACACTGGCTTTGTACAGCTTCGAAAAGCTTCGACGTGTTCACTGTGCTTTTTCTGCATACTGGAGATGGGAATCTGATGCCGATTCTGATTCCTAAATGGTCGTATAAATGATTCTTTGAGTAAGAAAGAATGGATAATGATTATAAAAAAAACTGTATTGCATGTGCAAATTTATCAGTCAACACTATTGCTGAGCTTTTCTCCACTGACTTTCCATGATGTTTAAAGCGTTTCTAAGGTGTTTTCTACATAATACGCATTACCATTCTGATACACGACTTGTATACGACCCTGTATAATTCACTCTTTCTCTCCTTCTTCTGAATCAGTTTCTGATTCAAACATACATGGCTGAATTAAACCAGTACTTCCACTTGCTATTGTGTAGCGTTTACTACAGTTGACGGATCAGGAGGTCTGAGCTCTTGTGATTGAGTCAAGGTGGGGCTAATTTGCATATTCGTTATTCTAAATATACTAAATTAAGCAAAGGAATAGAGTTACACTCAAGCTATTTTAAGGCATGATGAAATTATTTTCACAGGAATTGTTTTTTTTAAATATGTCATTTTGATCAACAAAGATGAGTTTTAAGGGATACACTTATTGACTGCAGGGGGACTTTAATCATTTTCTGTCTGAGTGGCTTTTATTAATCGCATTGAATTTTAATGTGAATCATCTCAAATCGAATTGTTCTGAATTAGCAAAAATTCGAAAACCTATGAATCGTGAATCAAATCGATTCGCTGTCTACCCAAAGATTCACAGCCTAACTTTAAAATGTTTCCCATTGTGTTATTTCTTCTTCTTTTTTTTTAAATGAACTGGTTCTGATTAAGTTCTTTATTCCCAACCCTATTAAACACACATTTCTAACTCAATGCATGTGTGGGTAGATATATGCACACACAACACACACAAACACACACGCTCACACCTGGCCTCGAATACATCCGTCATCTATCTTCAAATCACTCCATAAGGTCTTTCCCTTTTCCACCTGCTACTACATCTCTGTTCTCCTCCTCCTCCTCCATGCTGTCCTCCTCCTCCTCCACTTCCCCTGGGTTCGGCAGGCTGCTGTCCTCCCCCAGAATGCGGCACAGCTCTACCAGCCGCTGCTGCATCTTGGGAATTCCCGAGAGCTGGGTCTCGAGTCGGATCTTCTCGTCCTGCAGGGAAATACGCGTGGAGGCGTCCAACTTCTCGAAGCGCCAGCCGCCCTCGCCGTCAAACTGCAGCAGGTGGGAGTGATACTTCCTGTAAGCGGAGGAAGTTCAGGTCAACGCGTGTGATTTGGATTTAAAGTAACGCAAAGATGCTGGTAGAGAAACCTCTGGATGAAACAATGTGCAGTGTCCTCACATGGGCTTTTTTTCCAAAATTCCTGGAAAGTTTTACAGTATTATGAGCGTCAAATTGCTCTATTATACACTTCTAAAGTATAGTTATCATTTATTTTCTATAAAATCCTCTTATAAGGCGTAATTTAGTTTTTGATGACTATTTTCACCCATTCTCTTTATACTACCATACTTTTAAGAGGTCTATATGCAAATGACCTCTATTGTTATGATTAGCTAATGTCTTGCTACTGGACTAATCGATATTTATTAATGTGATCAAAGCTGAATTTTCAGCATCATTACTCCAGTCTTCAGTGTCACACGATGATCCTACAGAAATCATTCTAATATGCTGATTTGCTGCTCAAGAAACATTTCTGATTATTATCAGTGATGAAAACAGTTGTGCTGCTTCATATTTTTTGTAGAAACTGTGATACATGTTTTCAGGATTCTTTGGTGAACAGAAAGTTAAAAAAAACAACATTTGATACATTATAAATGCCTTTACTGTCACTTTTAATCAATTTAATGCATTCTAATATAAAAGTATTAATTTCTTTTAAGCGATCTTATGTTGATGTGCTCATGAGTGTGATAATCTCTTAAAAGATTCCCTTCCATCATTTTGCTATCTTCCACACACACTTTCTCCAAAACCTAAAATAAGACATGATTCATGGGCAGAGAGCATTATTAGTTGGCTAGTTTTCTGATTGACTAAAAGAGCGTGGGCCGCTTCCCTGAATTTCTTTTCCCTCTTTTTTTTCCCCTAGTGCAATCACAGAGACAGGTGTTTTCTCTCAGGACACCTATTTCTGATTTTATGCTTGGCATTCAGCACCTTTAACAACCCGTTATTGCAGCTTTGTTGGATAGTCTGGGGAGGGAGTTTTGTGTTGTGAATATAGAGTATGTCTACACGGTACGTCAAAATTCTACTTCAAAAGAGCAAGAAAAATCCTGTTTTCCATCATATGACCACTTTAATCGTATGTGTTTATGATTCAATGCTTAGTTCCTGAATTAACATAAATATACTTTTTTTTCCCACAAGCAATAAAAGAACTGCTCTTCATTTTCATACGATTGAAAACCCACCAGAGAGAAGGACGGTGTGTAATAGAGAGAAGCGCAATCCCAGCATCCTTCGCAGCTTCAAAGATTTTGCCCTCCACATCAATACTCACAGCACTCGTACACTCGTCTAGGAGGGCATATTGAGGCCTGTTAGAGATAAACCAGAGATTTATCAGCTTTAAACACACAAGTTGTTGGGAACTTTTTAAACAGACTTAAAAGCACTAGTTGGCAGTTGAATTGATTAATGTTTTATATTCTGACTTGGGTTTTTCCTTTCTTTCCCATTAATAAATATCTGAGTGGTTCAACAATAATCTCCCCTAAAGCAGCTGCTTGCTTCAAATGCAAAGTGAGCTGTATAGTTTCCAAAAACACTAACTGAATCCAGTTAACCACTAATAACATTCAGTAATTAAATATTTATCAATTCAGTGGCTTAAATGAAACCATGAGCAGCTTTCCTACATGTACAGTACCACAATTTAGCATCTTCAAAGTGTTATTTGTTCTTTCAGAAAGAGGAAGTCATTCTAAAAATAATCTGAAAGATCATTACTGGTAAAATACCCCAATAATATCCTTTGATTCTTAATTTGGATTTAAATAGATGTTAGTCCAGGACTAAGTGTAGTGTGAAAAATATTACATGTGTCTGCCTCAAATAATTTGAAAATGAACATTTTCTGTGTGTTATATTTGATAAAATGTTTACCAATTACATTTCACAAGTCAGATTTTTGCAAAGATGTATAGAAAGGATCAGTCTCTATATAATTGAATCTGGATGTAAAGAGCAATGTAACACAATGTCGCAATGTAAATACTTTCTGTGACGTACTTATGGTAAAACATCCTGGCCATGCCCATCCGCTGCTTCTCTCCTCCAGACAACACATCCTTCCAGTCGCTCAGTGCGTCCCAACCTGACAATATTTAATCATGTTTAAATACTACTAATAATAAATGTTTACAACCAAAACAGTTTAGCTTCTTCAGTATTACTGAATCATTTACACATACATTATTAATTATATTTATTAATATTTTATCTAAAAACATATGTTAGTTCAACAGTTTACATTCAGTACAGTAAATGTGCTTGCTTTTATCTGCCAACACTAATGGAAAAAAACATTCAAATATCAGACTGTGTGTGCACCACCATTCAAAAGTTTGGGGTGAATAATATTTTTTTTTAATATTTTTTAAATAAGTATCTTATGCTCACCAAGACTTGCATTTATTTGATTAAAAATATAGTAAGAACCTAGCAAGAATACTATGAAATATTATTACATTTGAAAATAACTGTTTTCTATTTGAATATATTTTCAAATGTAATTTATTTCTGCGATTCAAAGCTGAATTTTCAGCATCATTACTCCAGTCTTCAGTGTCACATGACCCTTCAGAAATCATTATAATATGATGATTTGTTGCTCAAGAAATTCCTTATCGTTACCAATATTGAAATAAAAATGCTGATTCAGAATAAGCGTTTATTTGAAATAGAAATCTTTTGAAACAAATATAGTAGTGGCCAAAAAGTGATGTCCGGAAGGGATTTATGTTTTTAATAGCCCTATAAATGATAAGATCAAACCATCAAAATATGAATTTTTTTTTTTTTTACATTTCAAATATGAGGGAAGAACAAAACACTAAACTTGGTTAAAGTATTTATCTGGCATTATTTTGGCAAAAAATACAAACTACAGCTACAGGTTTTTATTTTACTATGGAAAAAAAAATGCACAGAAAAAACAAAAAGCTCACAGGAAAAAGCATACATTGATCCGCTCCCACCACGCGCATCACGCGCTGTGCGTAGGGCACCAAGTGCTGAGGGGGCACCAAAAATAACCTGATGAAAAATCAATCATCATATCATAGTCATAATAATTATAATGCTGATATTATTTCAGTATAGAAATATTATTAGGCCCTTTTTAGGGATGTATATAACAAAACAGGCGGAACAAGAGTATTTAATTGCTCTAGAAAGTAACGATGGTGCCACCGCTGCCTCAGTGTTCCGTTGGATTGCGCGTTAAAAAGTTAGTTAAACTGGCAAAAATAAATAAAAAAATTCTCGGGCGGGGAGGCACCAAAATGGCTAGCAGCGGTACTGCATTGACTACAACATAATCAGCTATTAATATTTCGGTGGTTCTCTTGTTTTTGCATGTATTCATAATTTCTTTGTATGACATCTTATCTGCACAATTTGGCATATGTCATTGCGTTATCACAAATAAAACAATTAACTCCAAGCACAAACATGCAATAAGATTTTAATGATATTTAAATAAAGGGTGAATATGTCAATTTTCCTAATCCCAAAATCACTTTTGGCCTCCCTCTCTCTCTCTCTCTCTCTCTCTCTATATATATATATATCAAATTCTCTCACCTCCCTCTCTCTCCAGGATGTAGCAGAGGTTGACAGTTTTGAGGATTTCCTCCAGCTGCAGGTCAGAAACGCTCTTCTCCTGCATCTCCTGAGCAGAGTGAGGATAGATGACCTGATCTCTCAGCGTTCCCACCGACATATAAGGCCTGAAAAAAATACAATAATAAATCCTGGCATTTAATCATTTAGTTCTTGTTATGGATGAGTTGTAATGAAACCTGAGTCCGAGTCTGTTTATAGTGGGTAAAATAGCCGGAGTGATTTGATGAAAAGGTATTACTTCTGAATAACATTTATATTTCTCACAGTGTGTCTTGTTTGATCTATCCATTCATCTATTCTCTTTCACATCCTGCATTAATAATTTCCATAAAACAAATGGCAAAATGGGCGAAGTGTTTCAAAATGTAGCCTACTCAAAAATCAATTGAGCATTAGGCACATCCTATAAAAAGGAGAACAAAGTCTTATTAAATCTTTTTTCTCATTAACAGTTCTAATATAGATGTTCAGTGAACTGCAAGCAGACCAAATGACAAACAGCTGCAGGTTTGAAATGATGTCGGACACATCCCGTTGTGTGATCATGAACGCAACGCGACGCTGTGCTCCTGTTGGGTTTGTAATGAAGCCGACATGTAACGCAGTCACAGGAGCACCATATGTGCTGACTGCTTTTGGATTGTGCTCCTCGTTTTAATCAGCACGCTCATCAGCACTAATTAACCTGGCACGGCGTGGGAAATGGAAATAAACACATGCACGCACACCCACGTCTCTGCCTTCTAATTGATCTTAATTCTTAAACAAAAATCCAGCAGACTGAGTCTCAGTACTGGGCCCTGAACCTGCACAAAGAGGAATCATCAGCCTTCTACAATCACATGCCAATTTCTACACCACTGGCATTTACATAATAGTCTGTGTATGCTGGATTAGATTTAGTCTCAAATCAGAGTACAAAAACAAAAAGAATTTTTAAAGGTGTTTGGGTGGCATATTGGTTTTAAACCATGTGTGTAGTCATGCTTTTTGGCAAATTTGACAAATGTTTTATCTAAAAATAAATCCAAGGCTAAAGCTGCTACATTGGTTGTATGTGTGAACCCAAAAGTGGAGTAATTCACTTTAAAAGGTAATTAATTTAGCCAGATGTTAACTCTCACATGACAAAGAGATCTGTGGTATTGGCACGCAATTTTCAAGATTTGTAGTGTCTCCCAAAACTGACATATCTTTTGCAACTAAAGCTAGGTGAAACAACTATGAAAAACATCTGCATTTTTCTGCCTGTTGATGATATACAACATATCTCGCTATATTTACCAATTTGCTCCAAAATACCCAGTTGTCAAATTATTATTACATTTTTAAATTTCATCCCCCTAATTCAGATTTTTATAATTATTAAATTATTAGACTTTTGATTATTATAGAATGATTATTTTGGTTACATCTTTGAGGAACAACAATGAAAATAGTAATAAAAAATAATGACGGTACATTTTTACGTTTTTTTCCCCCGCCAAGTGAACACAAGAAAAATAAATATGAATTTTATGTATATATATTATAATATATATAAATTATAAATATAAAATATAATACACATGAAAAAAAAACATAACATTGATATAGGTTTTTATAATGAAATGATGTATTATATCACACTGAGTGATTATGGAAACGAATCATTGAATCAGAGTTTTGAATTGATTCACTGAAACTTTAAATTTTTTAACTAAGTTTAAATTAGAGCATTAAAACATAGTAAAACTAACTAAATAGTTATCAGACATGAGAGAAGGATGGATTGCTCAACTTAATGGCTACTTGAAAAAACATTAAAATCATCAAACGTTGCTTCAATTCACATATCATTTTAGGGTGTGTTCACACTTGTAGTTCGGTTCGCTTGGTCTGGACCAAAAAAACCCCAAACATTTAGCCCTGGTCCGCTTAGCGTTCACATTGGCATTTTCAACACCGCACCTAAAGGCATAGGGATACGTTCACAAACTAATTGGTTGGCTTTTATTACGTTATTTCGAGACAGAACTTACCGAACATCCAAAACGATTCTGTGTGCTGGGCTTAATGCTCTCATTGTATGTGCGTAGCCTACATATGATGGTATTTTGACCAGCTGAGAACTCATGAAGAGCTTTTAAAATGTGTAAAGGAGTCAAAACAGTGAACCGCGGCATCTAATTTAAATGAACCGCACTAACAGAGCAATCGCACAAGGGTTTGTTTTAATCGAACCAAACATGCCAAGTGTGAACACACCCTTATATGAAAAACCCTAGTCCTACCTACTACACAGTCAAAAGCATATGCTGTAACTTCCCATCATGAGTGAAGTACATATGCACACTTTTTAGGTCACCGCGTGTAGTCTGTGTGTAGCTGTAGTACCTTTGAGGTATGTAAAACATGTGCTCGGGTGAAGGCTTGTAGAGCACTCCACTGTAGACGGGCCAGAGGCCGCTCAGGATTCTGAACAGAGAGCTTTTTCCACAACCGTTGGGGCCCGTGATCAGCAGATGCATGCCTTCTTCAACCTGGAGAGAGACCCAACATCCCCCAACATGTTAAAAAAGACACAAACATACATGCAGCAGATCCCAGAACACCCCCACAGAGAGAGAGAGAGAGAGAGAGAGAGGGAGAGATGCACATAGGGACAAACCACGGGAAACAGCTAAATGTGTTTACAAATTCAGCAAAGCCACAGGGTTAAAAGGAGCAACTGTGATGGGAAACGCTTGATGGTTTTCAAAGGCTCTCTCTACAACACAACATACCGAGAATAACAGATCGCTCCCTCTCTGCACCCTGTCATTATGTTAAAGCCCTCCATTTACCAGACACACATAAATATACCAGCGCGGCATCCAGCTAGAGCGTCAATTACTATTAAAAGACCTTCAACACAACACCAAACCAACGTGAATCCTCTGGGTTCAAAACATCTGGAAGCGGTGTTAATGATATTTCTAAGTATAGAGATGAGCTGTTCGAGTGACTTCAGCCTATTTTGACGGCTGTCTGGCAGTGAAGTGCAGATTTAACCGGATTTAATCTTAAAGGAACAGTTGAGTTCATCCAAAAATGTAACAACCTTAAAGCAACGTCACATTATATCTACTGTCACATCATTGTCTACTGTGTTTCTTCCTCTTGGCTTGCAGTAGGCGGTCTGCTATTGGCTGAGAAAGCATTGTGGGTAACGTGAATTGTGTCATGAGCGCACCGCATGACTGCGACATCATGGCCATGAGAGGGTATTAGCACCATGCTGCCCCTGCAAATCGAGGCGCTGTCGTGGAAACCCTAAGAGCACACCAACGCGCGACCGGAATATAATCAGCACATTGTCCAGGGCAGACCAGAGGGGGGTCACGCTGTGGTACCCATGACCCATTTTTTTAGAATTTGGTAGGAAACATGAATTAATCATAAGGGAGCAGATATTCGATCTATAGTCAAAAAATAGCTTTTAGCTTTTATGCTGGTGCATAAAGCATGAACTGCATTCATAACTAGTGCATCTAAGATTTAATTCCCACTGAAATAGTCAATTAAACAATGATTGCCATACACTAATAATTCAGCATACGTTGCGTACTGATGGGCTCAGAAATTTCATGCAAAACTTCCCCTGGATTCACAACAGGTGAATACACACATAAAAATTTTCATACCCTCATTCTAATATTGATGAATCCAGAAATTATCAACAAATTCTATCGAAATTATATTGAATTCTAATAAAACATAAATTATAATAAAAATGTGAATAACAGTGTAAAAATATGTGTGTGTGTGTATAAATATTATGTACATATATTTTACACATTAAAAGAATCAGACCCAATTTATCATTAATATTTTAAAAAAATAATCCTTCATTTTGGAATGATGTACTATTTTGTATGTGTGTTGCTGAACTGCCATGCAATGCATCTAAAATGACGCATATTTTATGCATATTTCTTCATATTAATGGAGCATGGAATATTTTAATTTTTTCCACAGAAACTTTAAATCCTACAAAACTGCAAAAAAAAGTTAAAAGGTGCTTTATAAATGATAAGAAAATGTGACCAGTTAAAGCAACATGTATACATTTCCCTTAAATATTAACCAAAAAGCTTGATCTTAAAAAAACACCCACACATATCCATGTTGTCAGACAACTATCGACATATCAGCTCTGCAGGTGTTATCTAAAACATGTGCATAATAAACAGCAGTGCTGAGAACATATCAAATGAAAATCTGCAAGACTGCGACATATTTTCTGAACTTATCTTCCTAGCTTTAAAGTTTACGGCTTTAAGTCCTGTCGATATGTTTTGAGCTGTACAGAATAATTGACTATATCCATCACCAGAGCACAGGCGGGGAAAACTAATTCAAATATTCCATAAAGATAAGCTAATGCAAGCAAAACGGACAGTAATAGTGAATGACCAAAATACATACAGATTCTCTATGGGGGTCTCATAGTAATCTCCAGCTAAACCCACTTTAAACTGTCAAAGGTCAGACACTGATTAGCAATGCTGTATTATCAGTGAAGTACTCACAGAACTGGGCCAGAGAAATAAGAACAGATAACAGCCTCATTGACATATTCACACTTCACATGCACATAAATCACGCATGTTGCATCAGACCAAGGACTCATTTACTCTGCATGAGCACAAGATATTGCAGCATAGAGTAAGAAATAATTTAATATACAGTCTCCTTAGCTGGAAAATGGAGAACGGTTTTAGCTGGTTGTAACAACTATGCAATCCCTACATCCACATGCTAATTTTGCACTGGTACAATTAGATTATGTTTTAAAATGACTAAAGGAGGTTATAAGATTGGAATTTACCTGGATGTTCAGGCTGGAAACCACTACATCCCCTGTAGGAGTTATTATTGGCAGGTTTTCACATTTGATACCCTGTTCCACATCAATCACCTGACCTAAACATACGCACACAAACAAGACTTCATGTAAACGACTATGTTCAGCACGGAATATAACGACGTTCTGCTCAGTACATACTCAATATAGACTAACGTTGAAAAGTTTGGGGTCGGTGATATTTTTAAAACGTTTTTGAAAGAAGTCTCTTATGCTCACCTAGACTGCATTTATTTGATTAAAAATACAGTGGAAAAAACAATTAAACATTTAAAACACATTTTTTTAAACACAAACTTTTCAACGGTAGCGTACATTAATAAAGGATGGAACTGTAACTGTGTAACCGCAACCGTAGTATCCTATACTGTTGTGACATGACCTCATTTAATTCAGCAGTTTTTCCATTGAAAATAAAAAGGGTTATTTTGCATTTTAATCAAATTTTCAGTGAAAATGTGTTCACTTTTGAAAACCCAATCAAATAATGAACAAGAGATCAAATCAAAATCATGGTTTACATTGCTTCCAGTTCATTTGCCAAACCATAAATGGGGTCAAGTCGAGCACATTGCATTGTAGGATATAATATTCCAAATGTGTAAGATACATTTTGTAGTAAGATCATCTGCAAATCCCATGCATATAAGAAATGAATGTGCAAATTATACATACTGCAATGCATAATATTTTTTAGATGGTATGCTGTTCCGAAAATGGCTATAATGTTACATAATACACGACTTAAAGAGATGCGACTAAAGTTGATCAAACCTCTTATCTGCAGCGGTCCCTCCACTCTCATGCCATGCGTCACCATCTGAGCTGCTCCTGTCTCTTCTGGCTTCACCTCTGTGGCCGAACGGCGGTACACCCCGACACGCACTTCCTCAAACACCTCGAACATCTCATAGACACGAGCGGTATATCCAGCCAGTTCTGTGACCTGTGATGGGATGATGGAACATTTTTTAGCAACTTTCACACATGAAACCCTATATAGGCAACGGCTTTGACTGAAGTAACTAGTCTGAAAATGGCAGATAATGATTTATTTGGAGCTGGATGCACAATGTTGAAGTTTGCTACATTCACATGACAAAAGACGATAGAAGAATTGATGTACACTGCTTTTATATTGTAGATTTCAGATTTAAGTGCCCCTAAACGTCACATTCAAAAAGAAAACTGTGATTGGTTATACAAAATGGTTAATGTTTTTTTTTTTATATATAGTTTATTGTGCCCCTATTATGCTCTTTTAGATATTACCTTTCATGTAGTGTGTAATATAGTTGTTTCTGAATGTAAAAGGTCTGCAAAGATACAAAAATCTAATTGCAGGATAAATTGAGTTAATTGTTTCCCAAAAGAAAGAATCGATTCTGAACTGCCTGAAACGAGTCGTCAGTAACTCCAGTCTTACTTCCTGCACAAAACTATGTAGGTTTGTAACAAATTTGTAACAAACATAATGCCAGTCTATGGTCTTCACTGGCTGCTGGAGAACAACGTCTACTTTGATCATCGAACACTGTAGTTGTATCTGAGACTGGAAGAGTTTGGTTTGTGCTGTCGACATGTCAAGAAGATGCTGTTTTCTGCGCTGCGGAGGCAAATCCACTTGGCATGCACTTCCAAACGATGAGGACTCGGGTAAAACCGACACCATCATTACTGTTCATATCACAGTGTATCAAGTGCTGAGTAATGGCTGTTTCCGACACACTCTGTAAGCCACAGACTGGGCCATCTGACCAATCAGAGCAGAGTAGGCTCTCAGAAAGGAGGGGTTTAGAGAGACCGAATACTTGATCGAACCATTTCAGACACTGTGAGAAAAGAGGTGATGCTGCGATGTATATTATGAGAAAATGAAAGTGTTTTTGACCTTGAATGAATGTAAACCTATTGTAGCAGACCTCCAAAACAAAATTAGAAAGAGTTAAAAAATAGGATTTGCATAATTTTAATTCAATCGGTTTAGTTTTTGTTCATATCGAAGTGCATCTTTTCAGCTTAGCTTGTTCATTTGCAAACAAAAATGTTTTTGTTTCTTCACTGTTGTCTTGACGTAAAAGTGCCTACTGGAAGGTTGGTATGAGAAATTCATCTCACCTCTTTGTAGGAGACCATGATCCTCTCCACAGCGTCAGCTGCAGCGTTCAGAAGGTTCCGGGCCGTTGTGAAAGCCTGTGTGCGGTCGCTCACCAAGTCCTCCTCCTTCATCTCCAGGGCTGCCTGTTTCACATCCTCTGAATCTGAATGGACGTCACAAGAACACGAGCATGAGAAAAATATAAAATACAACAGGGGTGAGAGGAGCAAACATGTCTATCACATTTCAGGGACCTTGTTTTGAGGTTCTGTGGAGAGGACATTAACATAGTGAAACTGAAGACTGGAGTAATGATGCTGAAAATTCAGCTAGGCATCACAGGAATAGATTACATTTTAAAATCTTCTTTTTTTTTTGTTGCAATATCACTGTTTTTACTGTATTTCTGATCAAATAAATGCAACCTTGGTGAGCATAAGAGACTTCTTTCAAAAACATACAGAAACTAATCTTACCAAACCAAACTTTTGAATGCATACTTCAGGGACTAAAAATGGTACTAAAGTGTCCCCTTTAAGAAAACCATATCAAGTTTTGGATTGAAACAATCACAGAGCCAACAAGTCTGAGACGGACAGAGAGGAGAACAGGGACTACAGATAATCATCATAATTTAATCCATACCATATTTAGAGTATCCGGTGGCAGTGATGATGGGCACAGCGACCATGACCAGGCCTGATGCGCTCCAGAGATATTTCATCAGGAACTGTTCCAGCATGACATACCACAGCCTCTTGAACAGGATCAGGTTAATCTGCTCGGACAGCGCCGTGTAGCTCCGCTGCAGCTGAAACATCTCGATCTGCGCAGGGCAGACACGCAGGCACGCGCACACACACGCACACATGCATACACGCAGATACACAGGCAACAAGATAACATTAAGCTGGTTTCCAATTATAAAGTGTCCAATCAGGCTTTCTGATTCATGATAATGTCATTTCATAATTTGTTACTGTTAGTACGAATAAGAAACGTGTATTTTTAAGCGTAAAATCAGAGCACATTAAAATCATCATGATGGTTAAGTGAAGGCAAATTATGATGATTATCTGTAGTCCCTGTTCTGTGTGAGTGAGAGTCTGGGGTCAAAGTGGAGCATACAGACTTTTGCCCTAATTCCAGGGCCTTCTTTGTATTCAGGCCACATGACCTCTCTCTATGAACACTTTCTCTGGCCATATGACTGTGAGGTTCAGGAACATTTCCAATTGCAAGCATGGGGCACTGTTTGTTTAGCTGGGACATTTGCTTTGTCATTGAGACAGAGGCACAAAATGACCTCAAATACTCGTTTTAAAGTCTTAAAGGGATAGGTCACCCATAAATGAAAATGCTGTCATCATTTAATGCTCACCCTCATTACATCTCAAACCTGAAAGACTTTTTCTTCCATAGAACAAAAAAAAATTAAGAATGAAATTTGTATCGTACCTTTCCTAAAACATAAAGACACCAACGTTTGGGGTCGTTAAGAATTTTTAAGAAGTATCTCGTGCTCACGACAAAGTCTGTATATTTTTATTTTTGCAAAGGTCCCTTTAGGGGCTCCGTAATTATGCTATTATACAGTAAAAAAAAAGAATAAAAAAAAAGTTATATTCAGAAACATTGTTATAATTTATAATAATTATTATACTTTTTATAATAAATGCTGTTCTACAAAACAAAAAGTACTCTACGAAAAACCATGGTATAGCCTACAAGCCAATTATATTAATATATATATCATTATATATTATATTATTAAGACAATAATATCACATTTGTTAAATCTGTTAATATATATAAATATAACATACTTTTTTTTATTTTATTGTGGCCCCCAGTTTTAAAATCCCTGTCATAACAAAAACAGTCCATATGTCTCATGTACAATATTTAAAATATTTTAAAGCTAAGAGACTACTTTGTGTGTGGAGCAGATTGAAAGTTATTCACTGAACAACTTCGCTTTTTGGTTCTTTCCGGAGCTTGATTTCTGCTGGTCACTGTCTGTTTTCATGCTATGAAAATGAACAGTGTGAACATGCTCCATTCATAAATCCCCATTTGCATTCCTCGGAAGAAAGAAAGTCATACAGATTTGGAAACTCATGAGGGTGAGCAAATGATGACAGAAAACCAACCCAAGAGAATATTTTCTTACCTTATGTCCTCCATAGAAGGCAATCTCCTCTGAATTGGCGATGATGCGAGAATGCATGTATCTAAGGTCGCCTTTCCTCCTGGCTTCCTCGGCCACAAGTTTACCAAAGCGTGGGGAGAACATTCTCAGAACCTTGGCAGTAAGTGCCACCACGATGCCAGCTATGACGGAGGGCCAAGTGGTGTTGGCACCTTTCGACTCACCTATTTTAATGAGCGTGTAACAGGTCATCACTACGTCGAGGATTGGTTTGGTCAGGTTAGAGTACAGATGAGCCACAGAGGCAGCAAACATCACTACATCTTCAGTCAAGGACTGATCAGGGTTTGCCAACCTGCCATCCATGTTGCTGACACGGTAGTATGTCTGATCGTTGAAATACAGCATGTAGGCATGGGTGACCAGCCGTGTGCGGAAGGCGAGGGTGAGCTGACCCTCCAGGTAACGGATGGCACTGTTCACAAACGTGGCTGGAATGGCGATGAGCAGCCATTTGGTTAACTCCACCACAAACGCCCTGGGGTCTTTCTTCACAATGGTTTTCACTATTTGCCCATCCAAATTGGCTACATAGATGGAGAGAAAGGTGCGTGAAATGAGGGCTAGAGAGTGGAAACCGAGCAGTCCAAGTTCTTTGCAGAAAAGCCGAGGAAAGAGGATTTTCAAGAGACGAATCAACCTCTCGAAGAATTCACGGTTCACAGCCGGGGAGCTTTTCTTTTTCCTTAAGGCTTCCACTTGAGGTTCTCCATTGGAGGTAACCAGGTCAGTACCCTTAACCTGTTTACTAGTTCTTCCTTTCAGCCTGCCATATACGTAAGGGGAAAGTTTCTTCGCCCCATACAGCGCAACAAGAAGGAGAATGGTCTTTTTCACAAGGGGGTTTTTCAGCTGGGAGGGAAGCTTTGAGTACACAGACATTTTGCTTGTAGCTTATCAATACTGAGATCATTAAAAATTAAGGTTATTGAAAGGCGGGTTGCTAATGTACACAGCTATATGGATATCTATTAATGTAAACTAATATAAATGTGATTTCAGCAAATTGACAACATGTCAAACTAAAGTTCTATTGGAAATCTCAATCGTTTCGGAGACATAAATTAAATTAAATGGAGAAAAGTGGAAACTTGTGTGTAATTCTATTCTTCTTTTCTTTTTTTATAGATTATCATACAACATAAAGCATAATTATGTTCTTAAAACCCTGCAATCTTACTCCTATTTGAGTGAAAAAATAAACTCAAATATTTCTCATTCTAACAAACGAGTTATGCCATACAAATGGATGTCAATAAACTCTATAGACTACTCTTACTGTATATCAATAATTGTGTCATTTGAATCTATATTTATTTAAGATAAGGAGTTTTTAGAAGAAACATAACGTTAGGCTAACTTACTTAAATGTCATGACTCATGACTGACATCTCCACTGAGGAACTTCTTTGGGAAATGTTGTTTACAGGATAAAAAAAAAAAAAGTTAAATGTAAATATTTTGCGAGTAAGAATGGGAATATATTTAAAGTGGTAAATTATCTGGCAAACAACATGTCCTGACTTCAGAGGTAGTTCAAATGACAGCTAGCAAGACAAGCTAATAAACTCAGTGTACTAAAAGCAACAGTGGTGCGACACACAACACAGTAAGTTGACTATAAACACTATTTACACGTTTACATATCCGCTATATTGAATCAAACAGCATGTAAATGTCAAATAAGTGTCGTTTCAGTTGCGCTGCTAGCGCTGCTGGCTAATATTCACTTTACTTCAACTTCCTCCGTCCAACTTTCCGTCTGTTTTGATCATCCACGTAAAGGTCATTTTCACTGCAGATCTGAAATAAGATAGGCCATAATCGTGGTGAGCACATGCAGTCCTTGTCATTTAACTCATCCAACGGTTCGAATGCAGAATAAAAGCCACCGGTGTGTGTTTGAGAGCAAGCGTAAATCCATCAACCTCACCGGGACTCAGAGTCAGTAGAATCTCAGTGAAATGCGCCGATAGGTGGAGTAAACTCAGGCATTACTCACGCCACTATACAAAAGTCACACACTGTTGTTTTCATAATCACTGGCGTGCTTCCAGATTATTGCGCTGTTAGTTTTACTGCTGCAAGATACAGTATATTGTTTTTGTAGTAGGCTATCCATCCATCCATCCATCCGTCCGTCTGTCCGTCCGTCCGTCCGTCCGTCCATCCATCCATCCATCCATCCATCCATCCATCTATCTATCTATCTATCTATCTATCTATCTATCTATCTATCTATCTATCTATCTATCTATCTATCTATCTATCTATCTATCTACCTACCTACCTACCTAGTACCTACCTACCTGTCTGTCTGTCAATCTATATAAAAAAAACTGTAGGCTACAACTGTAATCAAAATACCACAATCACCATCTTTAAAATTAAATTGTGATATTATTACATCATTAATTAATGTTATAATATGGTAATACTTAGTCATGTGGTTTAGTTGTTGATATGAATTAAATCTTAATTTCTTTCATTAGTTAGGCCTATCAATCAGTTAGTAGCCTACATGTAGGCTGTTTAAAAAACACAGATTAGGCTACTGCATCTGACCAAAAAAACACTTTATTAAAAACAAACTTTTTACATTCTTGGTTTTTTAATTGGATTTTTTTTTTAATAGAGATAGAAAATGTTGAAAACCAAGGGGAAACCAGCAAATTATATACAGTCTGGAGAAGTTTCTTCCAAAAGTGATATAACACGTGATCAGGAAAATAGCGATTAAAGAGGATTTCGATAAGGATTTTTAAAACTGGAGCAGGGAAAATACAATCTCCAACAGTATCCAAAACATGGAGGAGGGAACATCTTTATAAAGTGTTAGCATTTACCATGATGAAGCAAAACAGATTTCATACATTTCATTGGTTTTATTTGCCTTCAGTGTTATCAGTTTATCAAGTCTTTAATCAAAAATAAAAGGCTGTTATCCTTCATATTCTTCATCCTTTAGATCATTATCTTATAGATTCTATGTTATCAAGAGAAATAATCATATTTCTTTCAAAACGATAAAAACATTTGACATATATGACCTTAAATGTCCTCAGCATGGTTTTACAAGCATCATAAACATTCGGCAATCTTCTCACTGGTCACTTGTGTTAGTGAAAAAAAATGTTTTTTAAAGAAAAGATACGTTTCTATTAGTGACACTTCCATGCATCAGTGGTGTTGATTTGAAATGGACAGACCACAATCAAAGCAGCTTTCAGTGTAGTCCTGAGGCAGCATTTGGTGTCAAGAGTGTCTGAGAGAGTTTCCATTGCTTCAACTCTCAGCTTTATATTCAACAGATATATATCCAGGTGAAGGCATCTGACATGAAGAAGCTTTTCAAGACCTAGCCTACATCAACTTGCCTATATAATATGGTCAATGATAATACAATGAACCGAAAAAAAATATCAGGGAACAATAGACGATTCTTAGAGGGAATAAAGAAGAACAGATTCCCGCATGCATTGGTACATCAAGGTTTTTTGTTTTGTTTTTCCAGAAGGGAGCACTAACACTATAGGAACTACATCGCAAACTACATCTATTTGAATGGATTAGCCAGCAATCCAAATGCATGTTTTAGTTTTTAGTTTTCATTCCTAAAGAGAGAGTAAAATCTGGTGGTAGGAGCTGAATTCTTTATTGAAATTGGCTATGAGAAATACACATTTGGAGCTTAGTAAAGTCTTCTCCGCCGCATTTGTTAGGCACAATGGTCCAAGGTTGGCATCCTGGCATTAGCAACGCCACATTCTGAGTATCCCAATTCATCAAATCAATTCTAAAGGAGGGTGCTGGAAAATTCTTTGCTCAAATACGGAGTCCCGATTTGGTTAATTAATCCTTTTCATTTCATGCAATCTAATTACTGAGAGATACAGTAAATATTGACATCTGCAGTCAATCCGATAGGAAAAACAATGGACAATTGCAATTAAGGCGCTGTACACAAGAAGCTGGTGATTCTTGCGACAAGCACTGCACCTGGCAGGACGCTTTGCATGCATCTGCAGTGGGTGCTGGTGATTTGAATGGATCCAGAACCCCTGAAAACAGATCATGGGGCTCCTCCTTGTGGCCGTTGTTATAAAAAACCTGATAGTATTAGGGAGAGTCTCATGGAAACAGTCATATTTCACCCCAATATCAATATATTATTCAAATGAATATTTTCTCTAAAGAAAAGGAACTCTATTTTTAAGACCCATGTTTTTTGTGTGTGACATTTTCATGAACATTAAGGACGTTTCCCTCCTACATTCTCATTACTAATGCATCCGGATGTTTCACTTTTGAGCGTTTTTATGTTTCTCATTATTCCCAATGATCCCTCCCATTAAATTTTCATTACTGTAATTAAAATTCATCCTGTCCAGAAAGGATCCTTTTTTAAATCAGCATAAATCCAGCGCAATAAAATACTATGATGATCCTTAAATCCATGATTATTTGCTTCTATTACAGTAATGAGTTTGTGCTGTATTGTCAAAGAAAATAATGTCATAGACCTTATTCACAGCAGCGCCATCTTTGATTTTTAACAGGAATGAAAGCGAGGCTGTGAGGGATAGACCTCCATCTCTTCAGTGGGTTGTACTGCTATTAAATGTGTTTGTGGATTGTTCTGCTGACGAAACCATGCAAAAATATGTTTCTGAGAAATTCCAGTAGACCAAATAATCCAGACAATATGATCTGTTTAAAATTATAAGTGATCTAGGAGCTTTATACAGCTTTATACAGCGGATCCCATTGAAAACACAGTAAGTCTATCCCTCACAGCCTCACTTTCATACCTGTCATGGCGCTGGTCTGAATAAGGTCTATAATGCTAATCTTAATTGACCTAAAAAAAATATATATATATATTTTGGAGTGAAATGTGTTCTTGACACGTTTCATGAGATTCACTCTTTCATTCTAGCTTCATTTCTGAAGAAAAGCAATTTAAATGTTAATTTTACTTAATTCTTCCTGCAAATTTGATGTGATTGTATATAGTAATACTGGTAATTACAGCCTGAGGAAATATAAACCATCATAAATACATGTGATAACGATAAAGATGTTGCTTGAGCCGCACAGCGACCTTTGTGCCATTCGTAAAGGCATAGTTCACCCAAAAATGAACATTTACGCTGTTCTAAACCTGTATGAGTATGTATGAAGTATGTATGCATGAAGATATTTGGAAGGAATGTTGGTGACCAAACAGTTTCTGGTCCCCATGCATTGACTTCCATGGCATTTTTTTCATACTATGGAAGTCAATGGGGACTGGAAATGGTTTGGTCACCAACATTCTTCTTTTGTGTTCAACAGAACAAATAAACTCATACAGGTTTGGAACAACTTGAGGGAGAGTAAATTACTATTTAAATTTTTTAGTGAATTATCCCATTAAATGTCATTATCCTGAATGAGCACAACATGTATACTCTTTTACATTAGTAAAAAAGATACTAACAGAATTATAAATTTCATGAAATACAGAGTCACTGACTCTTTAACAGTCCATCAAAGTTTAAGATTTGGTTTGTTTTTTTCTCCTGCACATTTTAAAATTGCTACTCAAAATGACAAAAAAAGGTATTAATTTAGTCTAAACACAGTCTTCTTGATTGTAATTTGCATAGAGATATTTCCATAAAAACATTAAGATCCTGATTTTTAGATCCTGAAGGGCCTCAAATGTCCAGTGCTACTTTTGGAAGGTCTCACCAGCGACCAATACTGGATTCTCATGAACAACAAAAACTGGTTTTATAGTGACAAATCTGAACCAAGGCTGGAAATAGTGTGATAGAATTAACTCACATTGTTGTTTACTAATAGAAATATGGTGACATTTTGTCTTTTTTCTCTGACTAACCTTCTGCTGATTAAAAGGGAAATTTACTAAACTACTTAAGTCTACAGGAACCCAGAAATGATGTGAAACTAGAAGACAGCTTGATCTCATACTGAAAATGGTCTTTAGTACAAGTGTTTGTCCCATGTCAGTGGTAGCTTAACATATTAGCATTACAAGGATGATAGGCTGATTTCTGTCCGAATTATTTAATTCTAACAGGTGAAAGGAAGCAAAAAGTCTCTTTAAAAGTCCACTGTGGCATTCTCTCAGTCTGCCATTCCATACACAGGTAAGCTGGTGTTTGCTGTAGTCTCTTTGTGTTTGCATGAGTGTGTGTGTTTGCGTGTCAGACCAGCGTGCCTGGCGTGGGTCTGTCATTACTGGTCTCTGTAAGTGTCATCTCCTGCATCTTAGATGAAAGCGTATCTTGGTACAAAGAAAGCTCCATCGACCTATAGGGAAGAAGAAAGAAGAGATGACAAAATCAATGAGGTATGATAAACATCTAAGACAAGGAAATATTTCAAATGTATATAAAATATCAAATTGAAATATTTACACTACTGTTTAACAGTGTGGGGTTATTAAATTTTGTTTGTTTGGGTTGTTTTAAATATATATATTTTATTCAGCAAGGATGCATTAAATTGATCAAAAGTGACAGTAAAGATTTTAATGTTTCAAAAATGCTGTTCTTTTGAACTTTCTTGGACAGGATTAAATTACATTTGAAAATATATTCAAATAGAAAATGTTGAAGTGTAATAATATTTTACCATTTTACTGTCTTGCCTTGATGAGTATAAGTGACTTCTTTCAAAAACATTCATTTAAAAAATCTCACCAACCCTAAACTTTTGAATGGTACCATAATAAATATGACAAATTGAATTTTAATTAAAATACTATGATGACAAAATGCTATAATTCATTCAATTGAACTAACTGTTAATTTGTCAAGCTTGAAATGTGAAAATGAACATGTGACACTGAAGACTGGAGTAATGATGCTGAAAATTCAGCTTTGCATCACAGGAATAAATTACATTTTAAAATTTATCAAAATAGAAAACAGTTCATTTGTAATAATATTTCACAATATTACTGTTTTTTATTTAATTTTTAAGAAAATAAATGCAGCCTTAGTGAGCATAAGAGACTTTTTTCAAAAATATAAAAAACTAAAATATTTAAAATGTTAATTTGAAAAAATATACTAATGTTTAATAAAAATACATTCAAAAACTTTGTGAAAATGCATTAGTAAATGCAGAGAAGAACATTGACCAAAATCAATAAATGCTGTAAAAGTTATGATACCAAATATATTTACCTTTTCGAAAACAAGGGTTTCTTGACTGATGGTTCATATGAATTTAGATTGTAATTCAGTCTGCAATTACCTGCCGTGTAGAGGGTGGCCATGAAACGTGGCCGACTGAGGCATCTGTGGGTAGGATGTGTCCGTTTGAAAGGACTGTGGCTGGTGTTTTAGGGGCGGATGGGGTTGCGAGGTGTGCAGAGAGGACGTGGTACGCCTGCGCTGAGTCTGCGTCCCCTCTTTGCCCTTCCCTCCATTGGCCGGCTGTCCCAGTGCGTTCCGCAGATACCAGTCTCTCAAGCCCTCCAGCGCCAAGGCCTTGTGCAGGCTGCGCGTGGGGTCGTCGGGGGTCGTGGGTGCGGACGACTCGGTTGGGTAGTGTGGTGGTCTGTGAGGGTGGTCTATGTGCTGGTTATGCGGTGCATTAACGGCGGTGCCATTGGCGGTGTTGGTTTCAGTGTAGGCAGAGAGCAGGATAGACTCTTGCTGGTGCTGCTGTAAGGGAACGAACGGACCGCAGGATTTGGTGCGTGTCACTTTGACCCTCCGAGGCTCGCCGGGTTTCCCTCTCAGCATTAGCGGGCTGTAGGCCGGAGGGCCGTTGCCCAGGATAAGCTGCTGCGATTGGGGGAAGCCGTTCCTGTAGGGAGGTGGTGGAGCATTGGGACCTTCGGGCCACGGCCGGGTTTTTGCACTATTTTGGACCTGCAGTCTTTGCTGAGCTTGCATCTTCTGCTGTTTTCCCCACACATAGTCTATGAGGATCTCGTTGTAACCGCCACCTCCGTTCGTTCCTCGACCTCCCACAGCCGAGCGAACGCGGGCCAGTTCGGTGTGTCCGTTTACCTGCCGTTCGGGGCTGCTCCGCTGTGCCTGTTTTAAAGTTGTGTCCATGATTGCTTCTGAGCTCTTGTATGGGCCGTTTCGAACAGGCATGCCTAACCTTTGACCTCCCTCCTCCACCGCAGAGGCGTGCCGGTCGAGTAACGTCTCGGAGCTATTGCTTCGCCTGTGCCCTTGCTCGTAGGACCCCTCCTGAGACTGCAGAGGCACCTGCTGGGACGCCTCGGGATTGTCTGACCACTGCTTCACGACAGCAGTACCGCTAGATGATTCTGACCTGCGCAAATAAACAACACATTAAAATGCATTCACTACCATTTAAAAGTTTGGGGTCATTTTTTAAAAATAATTGACTACTTTTATTCAGCAAGGATGCATTAAATTGCTCAAAAGTGACAGTAAATGCATTTAATGTTATAATAAAAAATAAAAAATTCTATGTATTTTTTTAGGTGTAAATGACTCTCTTCTTTCAGCCTTTTCTTTTCAAACACAATCTGAGTCATATTAAAAAATATCTTGGCTCTTCCAAGCTTTATAATAGGAATGTAACTACTGCATAACCGGTCAGAGGTCACTCTCCCGCCAGAACTTGACTCGCATACGGCAGTTATCGGAAGCCCATGGTTATAATTCATGAAGTTATAAATATGGATATTTTTCTTACAAAAACGCATCGCTTCGCTTCAGAAGGCCTGTCCACTGCCTGGAGCCGTATGGATTACATTTATGATGGATGGATGAGCTTTTTTGGGCTTCAAAAAACAAGGTACAATTCACTCCCATTATAAAGTTTGGAAGAGCCAGGATATTTGTTAATGAAACTCTTATTGTGCTTGGCAGAAAGAAGAAAGTCATATACAGTACACCTAGGATGGCTTGAGGGTAAATAAATTATGGGATAATGTTCATTTTTTAGGTAAACACCCTCATGTCGTTCCAAACCAATATGACTTTCTTTGTTCTGCGGAACATAATGGAAGATATTCTGAAGAATGTTAGTAACCAAACAGTTTTAATTCCCACTGACTTCCATAATACGGACAAAAAAATAAGTCAGTAGAACCGAAAGCATTATTTTTTTTGAAGAAAGAAATGCATACAGAATTTTCATTTTTGGGTGGACTACCCAAGAGTCTCTCTGATGAAATGACAGCATCACAACACATCAGTATCCAAACAGGCTGATATCTGTGTCTCCCGGCACTGCGGCACAACAAGCTGCTCTGTATGTGTAATTGGATTGAGTGGGAAATAATGGGGCTTTACGCTCAACCTCCTTAGACATCCATTACTTCATTACACCTTATTGCAAATAAGTAATTTAATCAAAATGTTTGTGCCATTATCAATTCAGGGCTTTTTAACTATAATTAGCTATATAGTCAGCATGCAAGCTGATCTGTGCAGTATTTTAACCTACGTTTGTGCATGTGTGTTTTGCGCATTTGTAACCTGATGTGCACTCCTGTTATTCCATTGCGGGACAAGAGCGGAGTTGCTGGTACACTTCTTCCTTCTAAATTCGACACACTTCTTGGAAGAGTGTGACTCGGGCTGGGGAAAAAAACAAAGTCTAGTTACATCTTCTTGTTGTAAATCTAGCACACAGTTAACAAACTTGATCTAAGTTATATGGTGACAAAGACTTATTCATAAAACTGATGATGAAATTATGTTTTGATTCTAAATTGTAGCTTTTTTATTTTGGTAGCACTTTATTTTACAATCCTGTTCCCCATGTACATACTATGTACTTATTACAGTAATTACAATAACTGGGTAATGATAACTAGGTACTAACCCTGAACCTAAACTTAACTTTAACCCATGTAGTTACCTCATTTTACCCAGTATTTGGTTAGGTAAGCACACTATAAGTATGTAAGTACACATACTATAAAATAAAGTGCAACCATTTATTTATTTTTATTATACAGTGATATTTTAATAGTCACATGATGAATATAGTTACAGCTGGGGTTATGTCTTTTAGATTTTTGCCAAAATACTCATGAGTAGCAAAGAGCCTTTGTTCTAGAATCAGCTATAAATTACAAACCACATACATTTTTCATTCAAATCATTTGATTCCAGATCAGCTTATCAATGCTGATTCACCTTTGGATCTACATAAAGTGGAAAAACAGCTGTTCCTACTTTCTCATGCTGAGCACGAAAGCAAATTGTGCTGAGTTAGTACCTGGCTGAGCTGGCCACAGAGTTGCGGCGAGTTTTGATCTCGTAATAGATCTCCACGGGGGAGAGTTTTCGAGAGAACCTGTTGTCTGGACTCCCCGAGACCAGCCGGGGACGTGAGGGCGACAGGCCGTCAGAGGCGTCTTCTGAAGGAGAGAGAGAGAGAGAGAGACACTTGAGAGGTTGAGACAGAAGCCAACTTTCTAATTCAGTTATATGCTACCGTTCAAAGGCTTGGGGTCGGTATGATTTCTGAAAGAGTCTCTTATGCTCACCAAGGCTGCATTTATTTTTTATAAAAAATAAAATATTGTGAAATATTTATTCAATTTAAAATACCAGTTTTCTATTTGACTATACTTTAAAATGCAATTTATTCCTGTGAAGCAAAAGCTGAATTTTCAGCATCATTACTTCCGTCTTCAGTGTCACATGATCCTTCAGAAATCATTCTAATATGATGATTTACAGAAACGTTTCTTATTATTATCAGTGTTGAAAACAGTTTTTGTGGAAACCGTGTGATACTTTTTTTTCAGGATTCTTTGATAATTAGAAAGTTCAAAAGAACAGCATTTATTTGAAATAGAAATCGTATGTCTTTATTGTCAATTTTGATCAATTTAATTTTTGCTGAATAAAACTATTAATTTCTTCTTCTTCTTTTTTTATTACAGACCGCAATCTTGAAGAGGTTAATGTGTGTAACAAAGAAGTTCTTATCATTTCATTTAATTAAATAACAAAACAAAGCAAGTGTGATCTGCGCTCAAATACTGCGCAAGCTATATTTGTGCAGTTGGTTTGATATTGGTATTAAATTACATTTTAATATTTTTAAGTGTGTCAAATTATTTTTGGGTCCGTTGTACATACGCAAGTGCTAAATTCATATCTGAATGCCATACCCTTAGAAAATAAGCACAATCAATGACTTAAGTCACAATAGTAACTAATTTGTTTAGTCTTTATTACTATTACAACTTTTGCCTTTCATTTTTTTTTTGTTATTTGTACTGATGCTTTGGCAATATTGTATATAAATAATTTAATCACATTTCTTAATCAAAATTAAAAACTGATAGAAAGAGTGTGAGAGAGAGAGAGAGAGAGAGAGAGAGAGAGAGAGAGAGAGAGAGAGAGAGAGAGAGAGAATGAGAATGTGTGAGAATCAAAAATGCCACAGGGAGAGGATTAGTTCAGTGAGTGTTAATAACAAGCTTTTTGACTCATTGATGTGAAGCCTCTAATGACCCCCGCGGGACTCTCCATCCACTAAACTCATCCTGCCATTGTAATAGTGCTTCTTATCTCTCGCATTCATTATCCTGCTAATGTAAAGCACTGATCTGTGCCATAACTCACCAGTGTCCTGATTGGTGGAATCTGATGTGGAGCTGCTCTCTGACTTCACTGCGTTATCTGAGAATATACACATTCACACATTACATTACTGAACTTATACACACATTACATGAAGTCACATTAACACACTGTATTGGCTCTATGCTGCTGATAATGGATGAGGGTGTAATATTGTCCAATAGTCATTTTATGTGCTAGACATGAAGAAAAAAAGTCAGCTAAATCTGACAAAATCGTTCTTCTAGATGTCCTCAAAGGTAAAAATGTGGATAAAAGTAATATTTTTCTATAAAAAAAAATTATATTTATATTCATAAAATTGTGGAGATATGTATTAATTTTAACCTGCATTTTTATCAATTTATTATTTAAAGAGGTTTTTGACTCTAATGTGATAGTTAGTATATGTAAAAGACAAAGATTAAATTGTTGCAATAAACATATATATAATACAAATTATTTTTTACCCTAAAAATGCAAAAAAGATTTTGGTGAGGTAGGGTTAAGGGTAGTTAATAGTTAATGGTTTCATATGAAAACAATACGTCTGTTCGGCTTCATTCAGAAAGCTACATAAGTGTGTATGTTTGTTACATTTTTTACTGAACTTTCATCATCATTTTAGTAATAATGGCCGGAAACAGGCCGGTTACTCAACACTTCCTGTTGCACAACGTCTCGTGTATCTCATTTAAGGTGGACTGTTTTCCATGTTTGCACACAAGAGACAACTTTCCTTTCTAAATGTATACCACATACACAAACATGCAAGCATAATCAACTGTTCCCACGGTCCGAAGCCAGACCCCCCGTCTGACACTGGTCTGATCCGTTGTAAACCACTGTTCGTCCTGTCTCTCACAAGCCAAGTCTGATCAGGTCATATACCAAATTTACATGAGTTAAGCACCACCTCAGAATAATTGTTAATATGATTAGCTTTAACCTTTGTTATCTTGAAACTGATCTCTGAGTCTTTAGTTTGATCTGTAAACCAGTCTCTGTTATCTCAGTCATTATCTCAGTCTAATCTATGATCATTACTGTATGACAGTTTTATCACAGCTGGTTTGCTGGTTTGGACCGAGCAGAGGCAAACAATATCGATTTGTCATTTAGTTGAGCAGCTAGTGTAGATAAAAAATTTGTACGCCTTAACCGGGTTTAATGGACAAAAAAAATTATCATTATCAATGGGCAGCTGACATGCTATACTTTAGTTATAAAAATAAAAACATTTTCCATTATATATACAGTAACCTCAAAATGTATTTGGATACTTGGTTTGATTAATGACATGTTTTTAAATGTGATTTAAATGTCCAAATAATTTTAGGCCATGCTGTTCAAAAGTTTGGGATCAAAACTGACAGTAAAGACATGTATAATATTACAAAAATATTTCACATGAATGCTGTTCTTTGCAAATTTCTGTTCATCAAAAAATCATCATGGTTTCTAAAAAAATATTAAGCATTACAACTCTTTTCAACATTGATAATAATCAGAAATGTCCAGAATGACTTCAGACTGGAAAAGTCCGCTTTGCATCACAGGAATAACTTACATTTAAAATATATTATAATAGAAAACACTTTCATTTGTAATGATATTTCACAATATTGTTTTTACTGTATTTTTGATTACATAAATGCAGCCTTGGTGAGCAGAAGATGCTTCTTTCAAAAACACTAAAACATCTCTCTGTATTTACTGTATATATGAGTAAAATATGACATCAAATTTCAGGCATGAAATGGTGTTTATTTCCTCTGAATATTCTTCAAACGCACCTGTGTGGCATCCTCTGTGAACGGTGCGTTTGCTGTGTGAAGGATGCTGCTCTGAGTCGACGTGCCTGCGGAGGGCGCCGCTGAACAGAGTTTTCTTTGTCTTGCGCTGGGAGGCGTCCTCTTCCTAAGCCAGCACAAACATTGAGCAACTTATGATGTTTATCCATCATGTATCCAGTATCAAATTAGTGGCCACCCATATCATCTCAAATGCACACACCTCATTTTTCGTGTTGTGTTTGGAAGTGCCGCGGGACAGACCAGCCCTGCGCCGCACATGAGGGACTTTCTCTCCGGTTTCCAGAGGATATTCATGAGGAACTTCACCTGTCATTTCCTAAAAAACGTATGACGAGCAAACATTATTTTAATTTTCAGTATTATTTTTAATATGTTAAAGCATCCATGTTTACTTTTGTAGAATATTCTATTTACATTCATATATTTTAATTTAGTCAAGTTTGAACAAAGCATTTAATTCATTATATTTTTACTTCATTTTACTTCAACGTATTATCAGCTTAATAAGCAAACTCTGGAGGGAGTTTTGCATTATGAATGTTAGAGTGTCACATTATTATGATGATCTGGCAGCGGTGTGGTTCAGCAGTGACACCGGGGAGAAATACAAAGTTTATCATGTTAAACTTCCTAAGAGCTTCGTTCTAAGAAACTAGAACAAGTTCTTAATATCTACTAAATTAAATTCAAATTTGAACGTCAATTCTGCATCCTGTTGGTTCCCTCAATTCAAGTTAAATTCAGGAATGTAGTTTAATGACGAGACACTGACCGCCTCCTGCAGACACACACGTTTGAGTTCTGCTAATCGAGTGTTGAGCAGCGACTGCAGACTTCTCCTTCGCTCCTGCAGCTCCACCATCCGCTCCGCGTGCTGCTTACTGTCCTGCAGCTCTGAAAACACACACACACACACACGTCATGTTACCTCGGACTGACTCATTTTAAATGTTTTACACCAGCGTTCAAAAGTTTGGGGTGGGTACGATTTTTATGTTTTTGAAAGAAGTCTCTTTTGCTCACCAAAGCTGCATTTATTTGATCAAAACTACACTAAAACAGTAATATTGTGATATATTATTAAAATTTAAAAGAACTGTCTATAATATATTTTGAAATGTAATTTATTCTTGAAATTTTCAGCATCGTTACTCCAGTGACACGTGATCCTTCAGAAATCATTCTAATATGCTGATTTGCTGCTCAAGTAATATTTCCTCTTTGTTATTATCAGTGTTGTTTTTTCAGGATTCTTTGATGAGCAGAAAGTTCAAAAGAACAGCATTTTTTAAATACATTATAAAATGTATTTACAGTCACTTTTGATTATTTTAATGCATCCTTGTTGAATAAAAGTATTGACTTCTTTTTCTTTTTTTAAATAAATAAATTAAAAATAAATAAATAAAAGGAAAGTCTTGATTTTTTTTTTAATTGTCAGTTATTTTAAAAAAAATAAGAAAACCTATAAAGTTTAAGTAGTTCTTAAATCTTAAATAGTTTAAATCCTTATCCGGTAATTAAGAATGACTGGGAAAATTAAGAAAGACATGGAAAAGCGCTGGTCAAAAAGTGTGAGTATGGGTTACTGGTATCCTGTGCACCCTTAACCTTCCCAAATTGGACAGCTTTTGTCCTTTTTACTTGTAAAATAAGATTTAAAGGTGAAGCATGTCATTTCTTGCATCACGAAACATTTAATACGATTTAAACCCTTTATGTAGATGTTCTCCTTAAAAGGTCTTTGTGTGGATATTTCGCCACAATAACAGACAAAAACAAAACACACACACCCGTCAGACAAACAACTTGCAAAGTAAAATTCTTAGAAAGACAGCAAACAAACACACACAGGCACATGACGCTCACCAGGGCCTGTTATCAGGTGACTTTTGACCTCCATGTCATACGTCCTTTGCATCACCTCACTGCCTCCTGATTGTTAGTTTACCTACGGAGAGACAAGAAAACAAACCAAACATTACAATGACGAATGTCTCCGGCAGAAGACTTAGCTGGATTCTACTCAAATCAGACAAGCGTGTAAATAGCTCACACGTTTCTTACCTTCTCACGGTTTGGTAACAGTCATATGTACTGCAGAGATGGGGACTTGTGGCCATGAAGCAGAAGATGCTGGGTGTTGCTGCAGTACGAGACTGGCCTGAGGGGGGAGCCACTGCGCTGCTGCACAACGCTTCACCAACCGTATGCCCTGAAACACAAAACAAACCATATGAGACACTGGAGACGCCCCACACATAAGAGCTCTGAGTCTGACTGAGAGACGCCTTTGAAGACAGAGTATCAGATCAATCGCTTATATAACTGATAGAACAGGCAAGGTTTAGGAGATGTGATTGATGTGCATGAAATGGATAGCAACTCAGATTATTTGGTCCTGGAGGAATTTGATGAGAAATGAGTTCATAGTGAGATTTTGAGTTTTGATTGCAAGCTTTTGAATCTTAGCCAAACGGATCAGTTTGAGACATAGAGAACTCTCTATGAGACTTTCTCTATAAGTATTTTTCACCTGAGAACAATCGGAGAAAGAGACGTCTCAATCTATGAGAAACAATTGAGGTATTAAAGAGATTTCGGTGTGTTTTTTCAAGGTTTATTAGTTGTCTAATAAGCCTGCCATTGTATATTATGAATATTGTTGGCTCTTTGACTAATTGCTTTTCTTCTTTTTTTTTAAGTTGCTTTGGATCAAAGCATCTGCTAAATGCATAAATATAAATCAATGGAGGAAAACCTAAGATTTTATAGCTTTCTCTTAAATTAAAAGATATGAGATGTTTTAGAGCTTTCAGTACATTGTTGTTATTGTTAACTAAAACTACTATTAAAAATCATTTTCATTAATTGAAATAAATAGCAGTGTTAATTTAGTATTATTTATATCTTATTATAGTATTTTTTTATTAATAAAAAAAAAATATATATATATATATACATAAATATGTATTTATATTTTTTTCATAAAATAAATTACACATTTCAGACAAATGTCTACATTTAAAAACCTACAGTAAAATTAGAAATTATGTCTTGGCAACTTAAAATAAAATAAGTTTAACTAAAAGTAAAACTAAAATTTATATTAAATTAAATCTAAATAGAAATAATACAAAGAAAATAATAAAATAAAATTACAAAAAATAAATAAATAAATAATATATATATATACTATAAATAAATTAAAAATATATACTATAAATGATACTAAAACAACACTCCTTCAATAGTAGAAATATATTAGGTCAATTTGAGATTTTATTTTTATTTTATTTGCACTTTCAAGATGGTTTAGTTGGACCAAGTCACATTCACATCTGATTTTCCCCCTTCAAATTCACATGGAATTGCCTGTGGGAACTCTGGACAGGAAGTGCACTGTGGTGTGCAGGAAGTGGCTTGTGAACCAGGAAACCAGTGCGGGAAACAGAAATGGGAGGCTCAGACTGACCTATAAAAACAATACGGGCAGAAATCCTCACGCACAAAAACACTCTCACAGGGCACGAGTCACTTCCTAGGATCAGCCGTAAACAAGGAGCACAATGAGGAGAAAGGTCGAAAAACCTCAAAAACTGCATCTCACGCTGTTTCCCGTCTGCAACCTAAATAAACGTCAAAAAACCCAAATGTTTTCAGCTTTAACGCCCAGTGGTGATCTATTCTTCACAATGCAGTTTTTCAAGCACAACCATCTCTCTAGACGGCCCGGAGCGGCTCTGTCATTGAGAGCGCATGAATGATGGGTGTCTCTGAAAAATGTAAAAGGTTATAATTATAAAGATCAATAGAGTCATATGCGGAAATAACTGGAGAAAATGGTAGCAGATGAGTGAAGCACACGTCGTAATTAAAAAAAAACAATAGAACAGTGCAGGTATTGTGTGTTGTCATGACCTAATCGTGCCTGTCACACACACTCGAGGGTCAAGGGAGGATAAATAAAAGCGAGTGGGCCGATAAACGTAACACAAATATGTGCATGTTGCTAGAGCAAACACAACGTCTTTGCCTGTCTCGGTTTGCCTAGTGTTGGGTTTCAGCTAATGGAGTCACGCTGTTGTCAGTTTGAGCTTGATAAGATCCTGATCCTGCTGGTGCCCTGCATTGAGGAGATGTTGAAGAACTACTCGAGTCTTCCAGCAACGTTTGCCAATTTTGAAGCTTTCACTGTAGCGTTCACCTAATTCGCCAAATGTTTTGATGAAACCTTTTCACAATATTTGTCCATTCCAAGTTATTTCTAATAACAGCAGCATATGTTGATCTCATGTTGAGGCCATATTATAAGTCTTAATTTTGATTTTGGGGTCTGCTAAAATGTTGCAGCTCCTCTCTTCCCAGTCTGTAAGTAACATTCGGTTTAGTTCCTGTCTCTATGAAGTCCCTCCTTGCGAAAAACACAATCTTCTCTGATTGGTCGGCTAGAACAGTGTGTTGTGATTGGTCCAGGTCCACCTCTTTGAGCGTATTTATGAAATGTCACGCCACTTACCATAAGTTTCAACACACTCCTCCTAACGCAACTCAACTAGGCCTCGATCCTTTTATTTTGTGTATGCCTTGAGTGGGACTTATTTAACTGAGGAATATTGTGACGTGTTCGTTCCCGGAAGAAAACTCAATCGACTACAATCAAGGCGTTTCAGGGAGTTCAGAAACAGTGTGCACTGATATAGAAAATAACTCGCTTTGGAGTGACTTCGTGATTTGTAACTTTGCAAACCTTTTTCATGGTCAACCAGCAATATTATCAATATGGTGATAATGGTCAGTTGATATATATCAATAAGCGAACTTCTGCACAAACAAACACTACTCACATTGTCTTTGTAAAATATAAAAATCTAGGATAAATGCAGATTTTGCAAACCAGCATTAATTTAGGGACTATAAATATGCACTAGACAAGCTGTGCATGTGTTTGTGTGTAAGTGTGAGAGAGAGAGATTCACCAAATGTCATGACAAATGTTCTGCGGTCCTCACAAGGTTTGCCAGCATTCCACTCTCTCATGTCGGAGCCTGTACTATCACTTCTGTTCAGATGTTCATGAAAGCACAATCTGTCCATTTTTTAGCCTTCCCGGATTCATTCCTCTAACCATCTCTCTTATTTTCTCTGTAAACGTGTTGCCTAATCCTTAACATGTAAAGGGACCATATTGTATACTTTTGTGGCATTTCGTAGCATATTTTTTCCTCTGAAGTTTTTCCCTAAATGTATATCTTTAATTCTATTATATATATATATATATATATATATATATATATATATATATATATATTCTGTATACACACACACACATATATAAACTACCAGTCAAATAAAGAGTAGAATACATTTTTAAATGGTTTGAAAGAAGTCTCTTATGCTCACCAAGACAGCATTTGATCAAAAATATAGTCATGTATTTTAAAAAAATATGTATTTATTTATTTACTTGTTTTGCTATTTATTTCTGTGATATACATGTGTGTGTATACAGTCATGTGAAAAAGAAAGTACACAAAGAAAATAATTGTTGGTTTTACGTATTAGTCGTATTAGACATATTACATAAAAAATTTAGTAAATACAACCTCAGATGAGCAACAACACGTGACATATTACAGTGTGTCATTATTTATTTAACAAAAATAAGACAAAATGGAGACGCCATGGGTGATAAACTGAGTACACCCTGTGATTTAATTGCTTGTAGAACCACCTTTAGCAATCGTTTTCTATATGACTTTATCAGTCTCTCACATCATTGTGGAGGAATTTTGGCCTGCTCTTCTTTACAATGTTGCTTTAGTTCATCGAGGTTTGAGGACATTTGTTTATGCACAGCTGTCTCAAGGCCCCCCAACTGGGCCAGTACAACCTTGATTCTTTTCTTTTTCAGCCATTCTGGTGTAGATTTGCTGGTGATCTTGGAATAATTGTCCTGTTGCATGACCCAATTTCGGACAAGCTTTAGCTGTCGGACAGATGGCCTCACATTTGACTCTAGAATACTTTGGTATACAGAGGAGTTAATGGTGGACTCAGTGACTGCAAGATGCCTTTGTCCTGTGGCTGCAAAACAAGCCCAAAACATCACATGAGGTGTTTGTGCTGATAAGATGTGTTTGGTTTTCTGTGCATTATGGCCAAAAATCTCCACTTTGGTCTTGTCTTGACCGTTCCAAAAGTCTTGTGGTCTGCAGGTTTGGAGGCTTTCTCCCGGCAGTCCTTCCAAACAAGCCATACTTGTTCAGTCTTTTTCTAATTGTACTGCCATGACATTTAACATGTTAACTAAGACGTGTAGAGTCTCAGATGTAGTTCTTGGGTTTTTTGCAGTTTCTCTGAGCAGTGCACAGTCTGATATTGGGGTGAATTTGCTGGGACGTCCACTCCTGTGAAGATTGGCAACTGTCTTGAATGTTTTCCACTTAATAATATTCCCTACTGTAGAATAATGGAATAATGTAGAATAACTTCAGATTCTTTGGAAATGGCCTTAAGCTTACCAGATCGATGGCAGCAACAATTGCCCCTCTAATGGTGCGTTCAAGTCCTCCTGGGAAGTTTGTACTTACGAGGTGGGAAGTCGTGTTTATGACAGCATTCGAGTAAGGTTGAGGAGTAAGACGGCGGTGTACTTTCTCTTAATTAATTACACAAAAATAGAGCAAGTTTCTTAAACTCTAGTTCTAGAGAATAAAGAACAAAGAAATGTGCAGGTGTGCTTTGTTTTTGATTAATTTATGAAGCCACTGCAACATTTATCGATACATATTACATTGTTATATTATAATGCCATCATATTCTGTGCAGGCAATTAGCTTACTTCGCTGTAAATAGAAAAGTCTAGCAATATAACTGCTAAATACCTTAAGTATTGTGGTATTCCGCCATGTTTCTCAGTGACACGATCCCAACTCGTAAAGATCGGGGCTTAAAGAAAATCCTGAGCTTCCCACTCGTATTTAAAAAAATTGTGGTGGCGTTCATGTGCGCTCAACTCGTAAATACAATCTGTACGAGATGACTTGAACGCACCATAAGATCATAGGTGATGTCTTCCCTCCTTGGCATTGTGTTTACACACACCTGAATGATTAGCAGCACCTGACTGCTACTTCATTTCTAAAAACAGGGTGTACTTAGTTTGTCACACATGGGTTCTCCTTTTTGGCCTAGTTTTTGTTAAATAAATAATGACACACTGTGTCATGTGTTGTTGTTCATCTGAGGTTGTTTTTACCTACTTTAAGACCTGCTAGGGACCAGATGATTGTTTTATGTCCTGATACGTGAAACCATATAATTTAAAGAGGGTGTACTTTCTTTTTCACATGACTATATATATATATATATATATATATATATATATACTGTATATGTTAATCCTTTCATGCATAGTGGTCACAAAAAGTAATCTGATTACGTAATGTACGTTACTTCTACTTGTAATCCATTACTCGTAACATTTAAAAAAAATCTGATTACGTAATGCACGTTACTTGTAAAGCATTACTTTACTCGTAACATCAAAAAAAGTCATCTGATTTAATCTGTTATGCATGTTACTTGTAATGCGTTACCCAAATCTGCTCATTTCAGATGAGATTGAAAACACCTGATTGCTAGGTTTTCTCAGAGGAGAGTTATGCTAGAAATGTGTCCATCTTGAACATAATCAGAATTATCAGCTAATAAGGTAAACTGGCATCCTCTGGCACACTGGCGGGAGCATCTGAGTGGTTTCCACAGTTGTATCTTGACAGGCTGTAGAAATTTCTGATGGAATCACGTCCTCATGTTCTGACATCAAAGATACGCGAAGTCCAACTTGTATGAAGTTCAATTGCCTTTGCAACATTTCCCATTTTTATATTTTGTATAGTTTTCACATGATTTTATATAATTGTATTAATTTGTTTGTTAAATACACACACTATATCTGTTTGATTATTGTATTATGTTTAATACAGTATCTCTTCAGTTTAAACCATAAACGCATGCTGTCCACTCAAGCGGACATCTGAAAATCTCTTTGAAAAATGTGTTAAAAAAATAATTCAAATCTTGTTTTTCATGCCCTAAGAGCAATAAAAACCCAAAGGGGAAAAAATCCTGACTGAGGTCATCATAATTCATCCATGAAAATTAATGAATGGTTGTGCCATGATAATCTGTAACAGACAGCACATCATTCTTTCTGTTTTTCCCCTCTTTTTTCTTTTTCTCTGATCCTTACTATCATGACCTTGATGTTTCACATAACATCAACAATTTCAAACTGAAACAGAATGGCAATTTTTTTCTCAGGACTGCAGAATTGTCTCCTCTGGGAACACGGTCTGAGAACGCGGTCTTTTGCTCCCTGGACTCTCTCCGACCTCTCTGATCTCAATGGTATCTGACAGATGTGTTCTTCACTGTTCCATGCCTCCGTTAATTAATCCCACACTAACGAGGAAGTGTGGACACCGCTGCGTTTCCACATCACCGGACTGCACCGAAACCATCTTGCTTTCTTCACTGAAAAAATAAATGCGGAGTCACACTGTATCACTCAAAAGACAACTACACAGTCAAAACAGGTTTTTCTAACCAGAAAATCATAGAGACTTGGGGACTGGCTCTTTTGGGCCAGTGAGCAACTACCCAGCAACCACTCAGAAAGCCCTAGCAACATGCTAAAAAAGACTCCAAACACCCTAGCAACCCCTGGCTACAAACTACAACAGCCTATGGTGGAAGTGAGATTTTCATGGACAAACATCACTCAAATTTTTTGCAAAAACATAAAAATTCATTTATATTTATCTACATCTTAAAATGATACACAAACTGTCATTTTCCCCATGTATAATTAAAGAAAGTGAGAGCACCAAAATCTGGCAGTCCTAACTTTCGCCTGAAGTCATCCTGATTCAGATAATGGTGCTAAACAGATGCATGTGTGGCATTGCTCTTCCATATAAAGGTCAATCAGGACCAAATGGCATCAGCTGAAGTATTTGCATGTCCTGACACATGTAAATTAAGAGTAAAGGTCTAAATGGTGTCTATTGCTCATCAAGACATAAATAGCTTTGACCAAAATAAAAACAAACCAACAATGAACAAAACAGAAAGGAACATATGAAGACAAACACATTCCTAGAAGTTTGGAGGTTTCCACCGCAGACACCATTTTCCCAAGATCCACATTTCTCTTTTGAGTAAGACAGAGTTGGTTTGGTAAACCAAGTATGTTATTTTGTTCAAGCAACATACAACTTAAAGGTGAAGTTTGTTGTTTTTACATCTCAAGTGGCACCAAATGGAACTGCAAAAATAATGATTGTTTTAAATATAACTGATTATAATTTAAAAAGTGATTTTTTTTTTACTTCATTATATATATATAGCCATATGAAGTCAAAAAATGTTTTAATTATCATCAGTTATTATGTATTACATCCAAAAAAATTACACACTTCAGCTAGAAGCCGTACAAAACCAATTTCAGTTAGCTCTCTACTGATTTGATCTGTTGTACAAATCATCACTGCAGAAACTCAGAATCATGTTTTCTCTTTGGTTTTATGTTCCAGGACATGTGGTATGTATGCAGTAAACTGTTGCCACTTTGGCCTGACCGCATGTTTCTATGTTTAATTGCCAGCAAGTCTGTCCGAGACCAAATTCACAGCGCTAGTGACTACATTTTGCCTTGAGAGCCTGGGAGTTTCCTCCATAAAGACAAGTGAAAGTGAATGAAAGTGCAGTGAAAAGAAAGCAAACCAACTTCCGAATCCCATGAGGCTTGTGATCATTTGTCTCTGTTTTACTCAAGCATGAATCAGGTCTTGGCCTTTATGTGCAGGTCAGGTGATGCCAGTGAACCTTCCGGTCATGCTGAACTTTTGGCCCAGTTTATAAAGGAAACGTTTACTGCAATGGTTACATCACGCACCATGCGGCTACATCTGCTGATGTACAACTCAACCAGTCGGAGGGGTCTCCCAGGGGTCTCGAAAGGAAACAGTTGGTTCACACCTTGATGCTCTTTGCTTCTCACCACACCAGCACCTTGATGAGATCCCATATCCTTCTCTTCCTCACTACTCAGAAAAATCTGTTGTGCCTCCACCCCCGTCCGTCTCCTCTCAGCAGGCTGAGCAAAGGCCACATTTCCTCTGACTGGCAGCAACAACAGCTCCGGCTGAGCGGAGTCAGGACGGCTGCAGACAGCAGATGGACTCAACATATGAACCAGCACCCCCCATTTCATCAGAACCTAAAGCAAAGATCACGCATTACAAAACAGGAATGTTGGTGGAGTTATAGAAGTTGACAATATTTTGAGACATTTCACGGGTCAATTCTTCTGCAGCCGAGCACTGCAATAGTCCTCTTGGATGGCGATTTCATAATGAAGCTTATACGTACAGTGTCGTTCAAACATTTTGGGTTAGTACGCTTTTTTTTTTTTGTACAGACATTTATAATGTTGCAAAAGATTTCTATGTCAAGTAAAAGCTGTTCTTTTGAACTTTCTATTCAACAAAGAATCCTGAAAAGAGTTATTTCACAGTTTCCACAAAAATATTAATCAGCACAACTGTTTTGTAATTTTTTTCCTGTGATGCACCATTTTCAGCATCATTATTCCAGTCTTCATCAGGTGATCCTTCAGAAATCATTCTAATATGCTGCATTTTTGACTATAGCCTACAAATGTCGACTACAATTCAGATTTTCCGTCACAGCGTTTTCTCCATATTTACGATTCTTTGCAGCCTTTAGCTGCTGCCTACGAAGCACTGTATCCTTCACTGGAAACCGAAAATAAAAGAAAAAGCTATTTAAATGTCTTAATTGAACTAAGGCCAAATGCTGGCATAATCTAAACCCTGTCTGTGAATCCAGGCCTTTGAATTCTTGCACATGGGAACAATATAAATCAACACCATTATGACCAAAAGTTTGCTAAGAAGTATTTCCTACTAAAGCAAGACAGTATTTGAAGTGTATCCATAGCAGACTGGTGGGAGTGGCCTTGGGCGGCAACCTGCCCAATGCATTATGGGATAAATTTGGCAAAAGGGAATACAGCAACCTTTTTTCAGGCAGCACCGATTTCAAAACATTTTCACCTTACTGCATAGGCAGCCAAGTTTTCCTGAAAGCCCTTTAAGAGATGTACACACAAATATATGGTTAAAACAGAACACAATGGTTTCCAGATGACGCACGCGGTGCCTCTGCATGTTTATCAACATAAACAGAAATGATAAGTGAAGCATGTTGGATATGCAGAAATAGTGTGAGGGTGCCCAAATTTAGTGTGAAGAGAGCCAAAGCCCTCGGTGTGCTGGCACAATCAGGACACTCTGCACTCATGCTCAAGGGTCATGTTTGGTCATGATGCTGGTTTCATCATCCTGCAGGATCAGCAAAGTCTAAACATGCAACAATGTATTCCTTTCCATTAGCACAGTTAGCAAATGTCTTCACAGTCCACCCAGACCATCAATGTGATTGCTTAACAAGTATGAGCTCATTAACTTATGACCTTACACATTTGCAATACTGTTCAAAAGTTTGGGGTCAGTATGATTTTTATTTATTTTTTTAAAGAAATTAATTTTATTGAGCAAGGATATTTGATATTTATCAAAAGTGACAGTAAATATATTAATAATGTTACAAAAAACAGGGAAAGAATAATAGTGTGTGTGCCATTAGCTAATTCAATAATTTTACATTTAGTAAACATCTATTAACTGTGATTCATGCTGGTTGCCTCAAGAAAAAGAAAAAGAAAAAGAAAAAACCATGGCACACAGGCATCCTGGCTTCACTTTCCTGATTTCAATCCACGCTGAACATGTTTTTTCCAGTGTGCTTGTAAAAACAACAAACAACAAGTGCACCATCACAATTACATCCCCCACAACATAATCATGGTCCTATTGTAAGGGCAAGGGCGATAAGTGATGCTTTAATCTCACATCCAACGACCTCTATCCACATAAAACTCTTTCAAGTCAGATGATGGGTAGGAAATGCAGTCCCATGGGGAACAGACCGCAACAACTACCTGTACATCTGGAAGACACATGTTGGACAAACATTCGTCTAAATGGCATGTACAACACATCCATCTACTGCTGGGCGGCACGTTACAGCGAACCACACCGGAGGCATCGAAAACACAAGCCCTGCCTCTGAAATCTGGTCCGCATTGATCCAGAGCCAAAGCATCGTATTAACTAAGCATTCTAGATAACAACACAAGAAAGACACCTTCAGAGACGCGATTCTGGCAGCGGTGCTAAGCTCTGCACTGCTGAAGCACATAAAGACCACACAGGGATTGAGAAATCTATCCGAACCATCAATAGTCTAATTCAGGCTTTCATGACGGCGATTCAGAACGCAAGAGCTGCTCGGAATCTGAACACTGTGCGTGCGGCAACATTTTTTTATGGGCTCCTGATGCTTGAAGAAAATTTACAGCTTTCTTTGATGTCTTTGAACTCGGTAGTGAAAATTTGAGCCATGAATCAATAGAGCAGAGCGGATTAAAACTGATGACTACTACTTCAGCAACAAGTAGGACACAGAAAAAGCAGCAAAAATGTTTTTAACAGAAATAAAGTCAAAATTGTAAGAATTATTATTAGATTTTGTCAAGATAATGTAATTGACTGCATTGCTGTCACAAGGTGTTGTCGTCGCTAAGGTATTCTAAACAGGGTAATAATAAATTATTAAAGGGGTCATGAATTGCATTATTTTATAATGTTAACTGGGGTGCACTTATAATGTTAGTATGATTTTCACATCAAAAACTGTCATAATTTAGAAATAAAAGGCATTTTTCCTACCCTGATTTTAGCCTCTGATTTGAATGCTGTTTGAAGGGGCGTGTCTACTGAGACTTCAGTATAAACGACCACTGCTGTGATTGGCTGACATCTTTGCATATGAAATAGCTAGTATTACATGTTGAACTCTTGAAAACTTTTAGCACAATTTGACTATTCCAGCTCTCAAGGTGAATGAATCGTGAAAAGTGTTGATTATAGCATTATATTTAAATCTATAGCATTATATTTAGATTGTGGCATGAAAGGTTGCAATGATGAGCATTGTAGCCGATCACAGACATGTTGAGCGCATGAATGCAGTGACCTCGTCATTGCAACTCGATTTCGGCACTCAAACAAATGCTTTCATTATGACTAACAGTGCAAACACAATGTAAATATATATACAATGATTCGTTGATTATAACGGGAGTTTTGGCGAGAGTCCAGAACTCAGTCACTGATAAACTCGCGCTGTTTGACTGACAGCTCCAGCGATTCAATTCAAATTTATTTGTATAGGGCTTTTCACAATACACATTGTTTCAAAGCAGCTTTACAGAAAGTGCATTTCAGAAATGTACATAGAAAAATACAGTTAGTTAATCACGTATTAATTTAGGGCATAACATATCGCTGGCGTTGAGTCGTCTCTTCACAGGCGTCGAGTCGTCTCTTCACAGGCGTTTAGTCGTCTCTTCACAGGCGTCGAGTCGTCTCTTCACAGGCGTTGAGTCGTCTCATCACAGATTTTTTTTATTTACTGACAAAAGTAAATATATATAAAAAAAGGAACAAAAGTAAATAAACCGGAATAATAATAAAAACTATAATAACACCAAGTACACTGGTTCTAAAACGTTTAAAGTGTGTTGCTATGTAGTTGCTAGGGTGTTTCTGGTGGTTCTAGTTGCTTACTTACACTGGTCCATGTCATCAAGTCTCTACGATAGCTCCGGTCCCACATTCAATGTTAGTATATGGGATTTATCACAAAAATCATTACTCTGATTGCTAAGAAAAATGTAATATAGTTCCATCAATGTTGGCAATCATTCATCATCCTTTACGATTGTTGCTTGTCAGACTGTGCGAACATGATCATTGCTGTAAGCCATGTCACACTGTAAGATCTCAGTGGTCATTAATATCAGACTGATTCATCTTCTGACACTGCCAGAATTTCGTCGGAGGTCAAATTTGATCGCAATGGTCATTAATCGGCTGTCGGTGAACATGTCAAACTAACGTTCAAAGACTTCAGATTTTAGCCTAGGATCAGAGGATTCTTTTAGGATTTGCTAAATTTGTCTCAGACGGCCAAATCGCGGAGTTGGGGTTAGTGGTTTAACAAATCCCTAACCCTAAGTATGAGGACTAGTAAGCAAGTATCATTTGCCAAGGCTTATTGAAATATTTAAATATATTTAAATATAATTTAAAAGTAAATTAGAGACAAAAAGTGCAGATGTATCCAGAAGGAGAGAAATGAAAGAGCATTGAAAACACGAGATAATTATGAGCGGATTAGACCTCAAAGAGAAACACAGAGACTGGGCTCATTCAAGCAGCTGGAATCATACGGATGCAAATTGGAAACTCATTTAAATATACAAAGCCAATGGGAAGGATTTTGTATATTTGTGTGTGTGTGTGTGTGTGTGTGTGTGTGTGTGTGTGTGTGTGTGTGTGTGTGTGTGTGTGTGTGTGTGTGTGTGTTTGCATGAGTGTGATTGTGTGTGTGAAGGTGATCTCATTCCTTTTCAGATCAATGTTCCAATTCTGACAATGTATAACTGGTTTACACTCATTTCCTCCACTATATGTTTCTGAAGTTATGAAAAGATTCAGATTCTGATGGTGAGTCAACGAGCCAGTCGGTTAATTGTGCACTCTGAGATCATTCTGGGTTGGGCTGGACTGTAGGCGTCAGCTCTTTTGTGCGCTGTACACACGCCTCACTGCTAAGAGTCACTCCACCCGCCAAACACAAAACTACAACGAAATCACAATTTTTAATTGAGGTTTTGAACGGCTGCAAAGGTGGAAACCGCCCTGTCCAGAAGTGCTGAACTGATGACAGATAAACAGCTGAATATGAATGAACAGTGATTTTTTTTTTCAATGTTAAAATATGCAGAGACAACTATTAGTACCCCATTTGTAAGATGATTTAGTTTAAGGGAAGGATTTTCTGTTTGTCCAACTATGGCGGATGAGTAGAGTGAAAACAGTCATTGAGAAATTGCACACTTCACCTATAAAGTGCTCATAATTGGAAGTAACTGCATGACCTATTGATAATCGAGACAAGCAAACATGAGTCAAAAAAGTAGAAAAGTAGCCTATTATCATAAATGTTAACAACTTAATCACAAGTACAGTATTTTTCTGTCACACACTGGCATTCCATGTAATATGTGTACATAATGAGTGATCTAATATGCAAAAGTAGCTGTCTTTGGGAATGCCCAACATGACATCACAATGAGATCACATTAAACAGATTGTTTAGATCTGCAATACAATCCCATATATATATATATATATATATATATATATATATATATATATATATATGTGTGTGTGTATGTATATGTGTGTATACGTATATATGTATGTACATATATGTATGTATATGTGTATGGATGTATAGAACAACATAATAATAATAATAATACAAAAATTGTAAATTGAATGATCGTAAGAATTAAGGGGGTATGGAGTATATAAGTTTTACTTCTTCCTACTCCTTTTCGCACATGTAATAGAAGTATGTTAACAGGAAAGAAGTGTACTTGTTTGCTGCTCATTTGTTGTTGTTGTTTTTTTATTATCATTTAATATTTTTATATACTTTCTTTTCCATGTTCGAAATAAAGATTTATTAAGAGTAAATCATGGGCTAATGGGTAAATCTAATTTTCACTTTTGGGTGAAGAGTAAACCCTAAACCCTTTAACTTTAGAAGAGATTTGCACAAAATGAACACAAACAATTCTTATCCAAAATTAACTTAAAAGAATTTAGGAACTGGAACTTAAAAAAGTTAAGGAACCATTCATGTAAATAACACATGGGGTGCTAACTCTAAGACAAACTAGCATCACTAACAACAGCGAACTCAACAACTGGACAAAACAGCCTCCAATTCACATAACTGCTTTCAGCATCCAGTGCGGGCAGAACCACAAAATGAACACAAGAGCATATCATTAAACCAGTCAGTTGTCCCACACGTGGTCACTGGACTCACGCCCATCACAAATGTCATTCATGTTTGTCACATTTGCTGGCGATCCTGTGAGCAGCTGATTATGGGAGATATGGAGCCAGAGTCCAACACTGTTGTCTTGGCATCCTGATACTGACCCCATAAACCCAGCAGAGGTGCTTCTGTGCTGATGATGGCAAGACGAGCTCAACATGATGGTGACAATACTGAGCAATAATAACAACTATACAACTACATCTGGGCTCCAGTCTTCGTACCTCACTTAATACATCTGAGATGATTTATCAGATCTTCTAATCGTAATATCTGATATCTGGATAATTTGGTTCTTCAAACGAATTTGCGGATTTGATTAAAATATCTGGATTAAATTGTCTGGGATTACGGAGCATTCTTGTGTTCATTGGAACAGGCAGATATATTGATACTGGAAACCATGATCAGCAATGCAACATCACACACATGATGAATAACTGTTCTGTTCAAAAACTGTTTTATTCAGATCCATAACTCTAAGTATAGAAATAGTAACCGTGATGCTTGCCTTATAAACACTACTAATATATATATATATATTTTTTTTTTTAAATAAAAGTAATCCAGTAATAATTTAGTCATGGTCAATATGGGTTTGTAGGTTATGGGGTCATTGTCAGATTAATCATAGTAAGTATTTCATTTTCAGCAAATTCTTCTTTTTGGAGACAAAATTATAAATACATCACAGATTCAGCAGAACAACATTTACTTAAAATGAGGACGTCAGCAGAAAGTTAAATAAAGTGACAGCACAGTGAAGCAAGGTCATGTTGTCCATATATTCATTAACCTGATTGAATATAAAGACTTAATGCATTAAATCAAGGTTTTGTTTGGTCTTGTTTTTAATTAACTGACTATTCCTGGACTCAAGAGGTTATCAGTGTGTGTGTGTGTGTGTGTGTGTGTGTGTGGCCTGGTAAACCCTACGTTATGGGGACAAAATGTCCCCACAAGGATGGCAATATCCGAAATCCTTGTTCGTGTGGGGACATTTTTTGGTCCCCATGAGGAAATCAGCGTATAAATCACACTAAGTGATGTTGTTTGAAAATGTAAAAATGCAGAATGTCTCCTGTGATGGGTAGGTTTAGGGACAGGGGCAGTGTAAGGGGACAGAATATATAGTTTGTACAGTATAAAAACCATTACGCCTATGGAAAGTCCCCATAAAACATGAAAACACAACATGTGTGTGTGCGCGTGTGTGTGCGTGTGTGTGTGTGTGTGTGAGTGTGTTTGTGTGTGTTTGTTTGTGTGTGTGTGTGTGTGTGTGTGTGTGTGTGTGTGTGTGTGTGTGTCACAGACGGGGGCTGGTTACCTAGAAACTCTTCAAACACTTCAATAATCTCCTTCAGAACAAAGCAACAACAAACTTCTCCAAGTGACAATCCAGGCAAGTCAACTCAGACTTCACTGGCAGAAGTTTTTTTTTTTTTTTTTTTGCCTGGAGTGATAGCTTACAGACAGACAGTTTAATTGAGCTAGAATACTTGTCAGCTAAAACTCAAATGATTAAACATTATATGATTGCAATAACAACTGCTCTGTGCAAAAAAATCAATATTCTTGCACATAAAAAAAGCCCATTGATAAGATTACGTCAGCTGATCAATATTCGCAAAAGATTTGACAGTATAAAGTCTAACAGCTCTGTCTTTTTTAAGATAAATCTTCAAGGAGGTTCACTGCAAACCAAACCATACAAAGATTTTGTGTGTGAAAATCATCACCCTGAAAACAGTGACCAAATTCTCTCGTGCAACCACTCAAAATAGCTAGTGTGAAGTCCAAGTCCCATAAGGTCTTGTTAGTGCTGCTGTCCAACAGCCCAACTAGTCCAACAGACACAACACATCGGGGCCGAGCACCTGATAAATTAAATAATAATCCTGTCATCACATCCTCTTCCCTGAAGGGCTGGATTTTCAGCATTCTAATGCTCTTGTACAGATGTATCCGGAGCTCATGCCCATGCAAACAGAGGACTGTCATTAAACTTTGTAACATATGAATCATCTCTTTATATTATGCCAGGTAAAAAGTGATTATTTAAGAGAGAAGCAGCTTCAGCAATCACTTCAAGTGCAAAATACAACAATACAATTATTAGGCATTAAAAAAAAAAATCAGAAATAAACAGAAGTCATAATGTCATGATATTATATTGCTATCTAGCCCCATTACAAAAAACGTACAGCATTATACTTTGATATAGTACTAACATGTTAAAAATATATACTCTATGGTAATTGTCATGCATTTGAGAATATTCTAATACATTCAGGCTTATTATAGATATGTTATATTAAAAACCTTACCTGTGACATTAAATCTTTAGTCCTGGTCTGCCTTTCTGCATGAGTTTAAAGGGAAGTCAGTCTGGTAACAGTGTATCATGCAGCAGTTGTCTGACTGTGAGTTATCCTTATCAGAGCAGGTAAAGCGGCCGGCAACTGGTTTGCTCAATTTCGAGGAGCAACACGCCAAAAAAAAAGCAGCTGTCAGTAATGAAATAATTCCACTGACTAAGTTAAAACGGAAAAGTTCCATGCGAATGATAAGCTATTAGTCCAATGGTGAGCCATTCAGTCTCACCGACTTTTCGGTGCAGATTTTGCTCTGAACTCAGCGCACTCCAGCGGACCGAGCCAAACGCACGCGCACGGGTAAGTGTTAAAGGCTCGGTTTATGAATATTAATTACGTAATATGACGTACACCGGATAGGCCGAAGTGATTGGCTGAAAGGGAGCCGTTGGTAGGAGGACTCTAGTCTTCGGGGGGAAATAGCGAATCCTACCGGTGCATTGCCTGTAATTATGAATATTTAATGACATTACATAACACAGGACGCTACAGGAAAGTTACCAAGCAACAACTGAATAATAAAATTAATATTTATGAAGTAAGCCTTCGCCATAGTAAATTCACGTGAGGAGATTTCAACTCTCCATTTCTCGTCTCTTAGCATCGACTTAAAGGTGTTTAGCTTGAGTTAAGTTACATTGCGTTAAAATAATTAATTTCTGTATTAATAACATATTGCATATGTATAACATATTGTTATTAAAATGTATAATAAAAAATAACTCATTTATTTATTAATAATAAATCACTTTGATCTTGAATTTGTGGCCAATATTAAACTTATGAAAAACTTTTTCTTCATATTCACCTGTTCATATTCGTTTCATAATTCATATTTAATAATTAAAACGTTCCCGTAATTATGCATATCTGTAACTACCTTTTCAATTAAATTAAATTTCTCCAACACGGCTGTTGTGCTTTCCATTGAATGTGTGTTTAAATTACTCATGACTCATGGGGTTTCAAAGATGTCTAAAAGAAAGTAGAACAGCAGCAGCCTCATGGTAATCTAGGAGGTGAAAACTGAGACTATGTTTCGGCTACCTTCAGTTTCCCTGAGGGACAGAGCTGTGCCTTCATTTGCAAACCAATTGGCTTTAAGACAGGATATCTATTCACATGTAAAGGATGTCATCTACATGAAACAACAGTTTGATCCTTTCAATTGCCCAGGGCTCATATTACACTGAAAATTCAACAAAAAAAGTAAATAATACATAATGATGTTAAATGCTGAAGAAAAATAACAAATTTTAGAGCAACAATTGATTTAAGGGAACTTGATTTGACAATGTGACAACGTATGCATAGCACTCTTTTCCTTTTGCAGCCTGTAAGCTATATTATTTAGTTTATTGTATTGTATTTACTTTTTAATGAATAATTTGCATTGTATATAAAAATGCATTGACTACAAGCACCATTTGTTAAAAGGACTTTGTTACATTAAGAAAGCAGAAACGGATTGCTTTTAACTGTGATTTTCACAAGTAAAAGACAAATGCATTGTCAAATTAAATGAGAAATGAGAAAAAATGTAACGCAATATAATTCATATCAAATAAATGCATTTTAGTCATTTGAGAAGACTCTGATATGAGTGATCCATAGTTAACATTTCATAAAAGGATTTTGTGAGCAAGTTTTCTGCCTTTAATCCATTACTTAGACGTTTTGATCTTATCCAGTACTTAATTATACTTGACTTAGTCCGCCCCTATATAATTAGACATGAAGTGAGGCAGGATTAAAGATGACTTGGTTCTAATGGTCAGTTTGGTTAGCGAGAGAAGCTCTTCTGCTGTACAGGAGAGCCTCGTCATCTGGGATTTACATCAGTGCTGCAGTTTAATTTGAGCACGAGGATTTCAATGAAGGGAAGTTCAGCTGGGGATCAGAACAAAGTGCTTCTCCTGCCCTTCCTGGAATTCTCCGCAAGAACATTCTCACAACGCGTCCCGGAGAAGGAGAGAGAGAGAGTTAGAAACCCTGCTGGGACCAGACCCCTCTGCCTCTTCATCAATCACTCCACAGGACAGAACAACCGTCTCCTCCTAATGAGACTGACAATACCACACCGCTGTCTGCACTGTCATGGCTCCTGGCTTGCTCTTATCCAATTAACCATTACAGAAAGCTCAAATCTACATGTCAATTTACAGTCTGAAATGATCAAACTAATGTGAAACTAATGCAACATACAGTACACTCTTAAGGTCAAGAATGTTTTTGTTTTTTTGCACGTCTGTAATTTAAAAAAACAAAACAAAAAAAAACTATGCTAGTTTACTCCTAAAAAGTCAACAACAACACAATTTGTATGCATTTTAAATGCCCGGCATGTTACAAAACAAATAAAAATAAAAAGGACAAGCACTTTGATATTTCCGGGCCAACATCTTAGAAAACTGCATTTTGCATGCATTTCTACTATAATGAAAGTCAATAAGGCAAGACTTTGTACTATGGGATTAATGTTAAAATACACAATCATAGGTTTGTCTAAATCAAATTGTTATAAACTGAGCAAAACATTACAGATTGCCATATCACCTCATAATGAATTACGAACTCACACTTGCAACTAAATATATCCAGCTTTATCTGCGTACATAAAGTACAACCGACATAGTAAACAAAACAAAAAAGAAAACTTTTTGCACTGAAAAAAATATAGTAGCAGATTTACATGAAAAGCCATTCCTTATAGGCTTCAATTGTAAGTGCATTACTGCAAATAATATTTTTTTTTGTCAATATTATTATATTTAACCCAGAGCATTCCTTTAAAAAAAAAAAAAAAGTAGAAATAGTTATCGTTCTTAAAAAATCAAGAAACAAGAAAATATAAGTATATCCAACCTTACCCGGATACATACGATACACTCAGGTAAAGTGGTATGTGACCCTGGATCACAAAACATGGGTCAATTTTTTTGTATGGTTTGTTAGGATATACAACTAATAGCTGGAATCTGAGGGTGCAAAAAATCGAAACATTGAGAAAAATTACCTTTAAAGTTGTACATTTATGTTTGCGATTGTGCTGCATTTCCTCACAAAAATAAATGTTTTATATATTTACAGGACATTTACAAAATATCTTCATGGAACATGATCTTTACTTAATATCCTAATGATTTTCGGCATAAAAGAGAAATCTATAATTTTTGCCCATACAATGCATTTTTGGCTATTGCTACAAATATACCAGTGGGACTTGTGACTGGTTTTGTGATCCAGGGTCACATATAGCCTATAGAGTAAATCTATAATTTTTTTTTTTTAATCATCACAAAATGTAAACTTACTGCACAGGTCTATTTATAAAGTTGGATATACAGTATATCCAACTTTATCCAGGTACATGCAGTATACTCAAAGCAATATATCATATAGCAAATCTCAACTACTTCATTATTTATAGCATCACAAAAGGTAAACTATATTATTGCCCAGCAGCTCTTTAAGTAAAAGTTGGATATATCTACCTTTATCCAATGCATATACAGCATACTTGATTATAGGGTGATATACAGTATATACAGCAAATCTCAACTGCTTGAATGCTTGTCACAAAATATAAACTTTATTATCGCCCAAGTCTAATGATCTTAATAAGACTATAGGAATGAAGAGATTAAGATATTATAAACACGAACTTCATGATTTTCTGTATAGCTGCTTTGAAGCTTATATTGTGAAAAGTGCTATACAAAATAAAAAAAAGTGGGAGAAAAAATCTGGCACAGTGAAAATGAGCTGTGGTGATCAAGACAGCCAAAGGAAGATGTTTGCCATCTGTTTAACAAATCGTGACATAAATGCTCTCCACCCCCCTCTCGACTGTCACAGGTGTTTGCCATTAGCCAAGGCCACAAATGCTGCCCAAAGGGAGTGACCTTAAACCCAACAGCTGCCCATTCAGAACCCCAACATAAAACGGACCAGCGGTCAAAGAATGATCTCAACTCCCTACATCTGAGAACCACAGATTGACGACTTAGTGCCCATCCATTCACTGAGAGAGATGGGTTCGGAGGGATTTTCAGTGGTACTCCTTAAGCATTGGCGTTGGATGAAACAAACTATGTTTCCAGGCCTATGACCGTTGCAGACTCTAACTGCTTATTATAATCATCCCACACCATAATGATGTGTAAAGGACTTTAATTATTCATATAGTGGTACACCACATCCTAATAACAGACTGTACATAAAGTGTTGTTTTCATGCTGCATTTTTTAGCAGATTTAAACACACACACACACACACACACACACCTCTTTGATGTCTGAGAGAGTTTTAATAAGAACGCAGGAGATTTAAGGAGTCTAAGACAATAGCTTCACAGCAGCCAGGCATCGTAGGAGGGAGATAGTGGAGTAACAGCTGATTCTGACATATTTAACGCTTTTCTTTTAGTATCACGCCAGTTGGCTCGCTCCTCTCTCCTTCTTTCTTTCTCTAAAACCTCTCCAGGAGTAATCTGGGGGGGAAAACCCTGCAGATCCAAACTCTAAGTATTCCTCTACTCTGATCCACGGCTTCACGCTCACTGTCGGGAGAGTGGTGGGTTTATCTGTGGTTAAAGCACTATGATTACTGTTAAGAGTTCAGTGATCTATACTTAACAGGTAGCTTCTATTCTTAAACGGAAAACTTTCAATGTTAAAATGCCTTCTCTATCCCACTTTACTGTTCTGACACTGTGTGGCTCTTTTGACAATAAACATTTCAATGTGAATTATTGCATTGCTGTTTTACTTACAAAGATTGCCCCCTGGTGGACAAAAATGCATAGCAACACCCTGGCAACCACTCACAGCACCTCAGCAACAGCCAAACAAACTGTAAAAACAAGTTATTTTTTACAATTCTGTTCGGTGATGTGATATATGCTGTACATATACATGCTAAATACATTTTGCATTTCTGGATTTTTGTACTAAAAACTTCAACAATGTGCATATCTGTTAAACTTATTCTAGAGATCATGCAGATCTCATGGAGTCTCTGGGATTGTGGTGTTGAAGATGTTCTTGCCCTCAACAGGACGCCACTCCCCACTGGATGACAGACAAGCGTATGTGAATATCCCTGACCAAAGCTTCCTCTATTTCCTCTTAAAGTCACGAACGGCTTGATGAACTGCCTGTCCTGCGACAAAACACAAACATACATTCTTCCAAGTCCAAGTCCATAAATGACAAAGTACGAGTGTTTACAAACTAGAAAAAATTCCAAGGCTACATTAAATACCAGATTACTTGCAACAACAAGGATAAACAAGGATTGTGCTGACCACAGTTTGTTTTGTGCACTGATGATTAGAAACTAGTTAACTTTCCTATTTAACATATGGCACATAATCATTTTAAATATTACTGGACCAACACAGTTAATATTACTAATTATAAGTCTTATTTTAAGGATGAGTCTCACAACTGCACAAAATTTGGGTAACGAATCATGATGAGCAAAATACGTGAAGAACCACTGCTAAAGACCATTTCTGCACTAGCACAATAGAAACTTTAGGCTGTGCCTGGAATATATTAATTTCCTCTGATTAAAGCCTCTGTCAGCACCACAGCAGTCTCCGCCACAGACTATTTTTCATCGAAGTGTTCTGATTATTATTTCATGCAGAGCCCCACTGCCCTGGAAGGATTTCTCGCTCTGGCTCTCGGCGATTGTGCGTGTGATCCCGTCAGGAGTCGGCGTAGACTTGTGAGCAGAGCTTCAAACAGCATACATTCCCCTCTTCGCTCCGCTTTGAATCCGAGCGGGAGGGGCTCGAGTTGCCAAGCAGAAAAATCCAAACAGCGTGTCCTTTCCTCACCCCCTCCACCACCCGCTGCTGCAGTGCCAACTTATCAAGCTCACATCTCTAGACTACATCACACATCCACATCATAATCGCACAGTATTAAGGCCCGTTCACGCCAAGGATGATAACGATAGTCCACACCACAACTATGGCCCTGTCCCAAATGGCAAATGTGCACTTGCAGTCTTGTGGACTTACAATGGCTGCCGTGTGTATGTGTCCAACTGTCCATTAAAGCGTTAGTTCAGCCAAAAGTGCAAAATTTACTCACACTCATGCCATCATGGTGTATATTACTTTTTTCTTCTTTTAGCCAAACACAATCTGAGTTATATTAAAAACATATCCTGGCTCATCCAAGCTTTATAATGGGAGTGAATAGATTTTGTAACCCAAAAAAACGTATCCATCCATCATAAAAGTAATCCACACGGCTCCAGGCGGTTGATAAAAGCCTTCTGAGGCGAAGTGATGCGTTTTTGTGAGAAAAAGATCTATATTTATAACTTTATAAACTATAATCACTGGCTTCCATTAATGGCCATACGTGAGTCTAGGTCCGGCGGAAGAGTGACCTCTGACCTATAGTGTGTATGCGTGTGACGTCACTGTCGACCGCAGTGACTGTGGTTACGCCCACTGAGTGGCAAAAAGACTGAGCGACAGCATTGGTTTTCGGTGTGAATGCCGCGAAAAACACACAAAACACATCTAAAACAGGAAAGAGCTTTGAGATTTACTGTACAAATAGATTTGACAAGAAATCTAAGTGTTCTCTGCGATTCACAGAAGCAGACTCCAGGCAGCGAAACGTAGATTTGCAGTTATCATTTTGTGCCAATATGTTGAATTTTGGGGTAAAATCATATATATTGTATTGTTATATATGGTATTGACAACTCATCAATTAAATATTTACCATCTTATATTCTGCATCATTTTATGTTTTTAAATTAACAATGACAAAAACTATACAAGTTTTAGGGCTGGACTTTATGTATTTCCCCGGCATCGAAATCAGGCACATATGTCAGGAAACACGATTCCTGGTTGCATTTCAATATCCATGGATCACGGGATCTTTGGTAAGTTGTAAGGAACACTATGGAGTCCAACCTTTAATTTAAACTGAAAATCGTTAGTTCTCTTACGAGAGGTTCTCTCGTATTGCGTAAGCTAGCTTACGCTACGGGAAAGATTCATCTTTTCTGAGAAATTGAAGCCAAAAAATTATCCTATAATTTTGTATCCATTGTCAACGCAGTTCAACTGCAGCAGAGCATGAGCGGGCTAACTAGCAGCTCATTGGCTCGCTCACAGGGAACTGCTTAAGCCTATGAGGAGACGCGATTGAACTCTCGTCCAATGAGAGTCGACATGCTCTCATTGCGTCATAGCCCGCCGAAGCGGGCGTGGTCAGAGAGTATAATAATGGCGTCGTAGGCTGAAACTCTGATTTTCATCTCTTCAGCGAGGCTACACGCATCTGCTGATCTTGAGAGAAGCCGCCGTCGTCGACAAGGCAACTTAGCGAGCATCTAGGAGACTGAAGAAGCCGGCCGTCTTCGCCACCTTCAGCCGTCCTGCAAGCTACCGCCATCCGACGGAATATATCCTTTTTTCTCTCTTGCATATTACTGTATCCTTATTACTAAAAGAGCCGAGCGTCTTTTTCAAGATGTCTCGTACCATTTCCTGCGGTTCTTGCCGCGCTCCCCTCGAGACTGGAGACCGCCATGTCATCTGCGCTCTCTGTCTCGGATTGGAGCACGCCGAGCTCGCCCTCGCTGATGGCGGCTGCGAGCTCTGCGAGAGTATGCCGCTGTCGACCCTGCGGGCTCGACTTCAGGCCGTAAAAGAAGCTTCCGCGCCGCCTCTGACTTCGCCGCGGAAGAAGAAACGCCGCTCACAGAGGCCGCCGGAACCCCAGCTTGAAGCGTTCATTCCGCCGGAGCCCGTCGCCTCCCGCTCTCCATCTCCGCCGCTACCGGACATACAGCTGCCGCCGAGTGGCCGCTCTGTTGCCTCCGAGGACGCCGCGGACATTAAGGAGACATGTTCGCTTCTCGCTTCAGACAGTGAGGAATGGTCCGGTTCTCGCGCTTCTTCGGCCCGTGAATCCACCGCGACCCGCGCGGGCATCGAGGACGAATTAATGCGCCTCCTGTCTCAGGCCGTCGAACGCCTCGGGCTCGAGTGGTCCCCTCCCCCCGAGCAGACCACCAACCGCATGGACGGCAGTTACTTCCGCCAGCGTTCGACTCCCGCCACCAAGCGGGCCGCGCCCTTCCTCCCTGAACTACACGCGGAGCTCTCTAAGTCCTGGAATGCCCCGCTCTCTGCCAGAACTCGCTCTGATTCTTCCACCCCGCTTCGCGTTGTGGACGGAGCCGCTGAGAAGGGCTATCTCTCCATTCCCCCTGTAGAGGACCTGGTCGCTGCACACTTGTGCCCGCCCTCCGCGAGATGGCGTTCATCACCTGTGCTTCCCTCTAAAGCCTGCAGAGCGACTTCGAGTTTTCATACCCGCGCTTATTCAGCCGCCGGTCAAGCAGCCTCTGCATTGCACTCCATGTCTGTTTTACAGATTCTACAGGGTGACATACTCCGCGAATGGGATGAGAACGGAAGAGATCCCCCTAAAGTCGCGGATTTGAGGAGCGCCACGGACCTCGCCCTTCGCGCTACAAAATCTGCCGCTCAAGCCCTGGGGAAATGTATGGCCGCCATTTGTGTGTCTGAAAGACATTTGTGGCTCACACTCGCCGACATGGGAGATTCTGAGCGCGCCGCTTTTCTAAATGCCCCGCTCTCTCCATCCGGCCTCTTCGGATCTGCCGTCACAGGTATTGTTGACCGTTTCTCCGAAGTTCAGAAAGCTTCCCAGGCCATGAACCTCTTCCTGCCTCGTCGCGCTAGCTCCTCTGCAGGCCGCTCACGTGACCAGCCTCCTGCACGAGCCCCACCTCAGCGCCCAGCTCAGCACAGCCAGACTTCGCAGCGACGCCAGGGCGGCCGCCCTCGCTCTCGCTCTGACAGCCGCCACAGACCGCCGCCGCCTCGGGGGCCGCGGCCTAGGATCACGCCGAAACCTGATCACTCGAAGTCTGCCTAGCACAGCTGAGAAAAAGACGGCGCTCTCCCGCTGCGGCCGGACCGCCGTCAAAATACCGCCCTCTGCTAGTCCCCGCGCACGCGGCTACTGCAGTAGTGTATCCCGCCATTACCAAGCCGGTTTCCCTTCCCGCTTGCATGAGCACAAACGCCGTTTTCACGGCGACCCAAATAAATCTCAAAAAGAGCAAAAAGACACCTTGTGTAATAAATGTGCCCACAACACTGTGTTCACTCATACACAAAAGCACGTCTGTTCCCGTGTCCCACACGGAGCACACTCTCATAAAGCGGCCCCAATCCGCTCGAGTTTCAGAGTACATAAAAGCGCCCACGAACCCGTGCGCGCTTCCCCCCTCTGTTCACTCTGTTACACGGCCCATAAACTCCTCTCTGAGTGTAAGTCCCGTTGTTATAAGCAATATGAGCGCGCGCACACAGCCCGCCATGTGCAGCGACGAGGACCGGGTAGCCATTCACCCCCTAGCATTGCGCTGCAAAGCGTGGGAAGCTATTACGGGAATTTCCCAGTGGGTGCTAAACACAATAAGGCTGGGCTATCGCTTACAGTTTCGCCGCCGCCCTCCAAGTTTTCGAGCGCGGCTAGAAACTACTGTGAACCTAGAAGCGGCGACGCTGCTCCGTTCAGAGATAGCAAAACTATTGTGCAAAAGGGCTATAGAGAGAGTGCCTCTGTCTATGAGCGAGTCGGGGTTTTACAGCCGCTATTTTCTTGTTCCCAAGAAAGACGGCGGCCTCAGACCAATATTAGACCTCAGAGTGCTGAACAAAGCTCTCATGAAGAGACCGTTCAAAATGCTCACTATCAGAAAACTCCTCGCGCACGTGCGCCAGGGGGACTGGTTCATTTCACTAGATCTGAAAGATGCTTATTTTCAGATTCAGATAAATCCCCTTCACAGGCCATTCTTACGTTTCGCCTTCGAAGGCCAGGTTTATCAATACACAGTCCTTCCGTTCGGCCTATCCTTAGCACCTCGTACGTTCACGAAGTGCATGGATGCGGCGCTCGCCCCCCTGCGGAGTCAGGGGCTGCGAATACTGAACTATTTGGACGACTGGCTGATTTTGGCACAATCACAGAGGGAGATACTGTCTCATCGTACAGTTCTCCTCGACCATCTGAAAGCTTTGGGCCTCTCTGTCAACTGGACAAAGAGCGCACTTCAACCCAGTCAGACTATTTCCTTCTTGGGTATAGAGCTAGACTCGGTCACGATGACGGCTCGTCTGTCAACACAGCGCGCGCGCCGTGTTCAGCGTCTCGCCGCATCTTTTCAGATGAACAGACTCACACCTCTGAAAACTTTTCAGAAGGCGTTGGGCTATATGGCCTCAGCCTCCGCGGTGCTCCAACTGGGGTTACTGCGCATGCGCCCGCTTCAGCTCTGGTTGAAGAGCCGTGTGTCTCACCGTGCGTGGACCACGGGCTGCCAGCTGATAAAGGTAACGCAGACCTGTATTATAGCTCTGCAACCATGGACCGTGACAGAATGGTTTCAGCGGGGCGTTTCCATGGGGACTTGTTCTCGCCGAAAAGTCATCTCGACAGACGCATCCAACACGGGTTGGGGTGCGGTCTGCGAGGGCTCACCGGCCTTCGGCCCCTGGTCAGCTCAGGAGAGCCTCCTTCACATAAACTGTTTGGAGATGTTAGCGGTCGAGAACGCGCTCACGCGTTTTCTCCCGCGCGTTCACGGTCACCACGTGCTGATCCGTTCGGACAATATAGCCGTGGTCTCCTACCTAAACCGTCAGGGCGGAGTCAGATCCAGAAATCTTTTCAGACTGACAGAACGCATATTAGTTTGGTCGCAGTGTCACCTGCTATCGCTCAGAGCGACGCACGTGCCGGGCCATCTGAACGACGGTCCAGACAGTCTGTCCAGGAACCCCATTCCCCCCGGGGAATGGTCCCTGCACACTCTTACAGTCCAAAAGCTGTGGCGAATATTCGGCAGAGCAGAGGTGGACCTCTTCGCCTCAGAAGAGAACACCCAGTGCCCAATATTTTTCTCGAAGAGCGACGACGCGCTAGCCCAGACCTGGCCCAGCCGCCCGCTTTATGCATTCCCTCCGGTTTCTCTGCTACCACAGGTGCTTCAGAGAATCAGGGAAACACGCCACTCGGTGCTTCTCATAGCCCCGCGTTGGGAGGGTCAGACTTGGTTTCCGGAGCTCACTCAGCTGTCACAGACAGCCCCGTGGCCCATTCCAGTCAGAGCAGATCTCCTCTCTCAAGCTCGCGGCACGATCTGGCACCCCCACCCAGAGCGCTGGGCGCTACACGCGTGGGTGATCAACAACTACGCGTTGCTTTGCCAGAGGGAGTGTTAAACACGATCATGCAGGCTAGAGCGGCCTCTACGAGAAGGCTCTATGCGTCTAAATGGTCTGTGTTCTCAAAATGGTGCACCGACAGAAATTTGGACCCACGGTCATGCGAGGTTCCTTCCTTGCTAAGTTTTCTCCAAGAGATGCTGGACAAGGGCAGGTCCCCGTCCACTCTCAAGGTGTATGTGGCAGCCGTCGCAGCGTTCGTTGAACCCCGGCGCGGCCAGTCACTGGGCGAAGACGGTTTGGTCATCCGCTTCCTCAGGGGAGCTAGAAGGATGAACCCCTCACGCCCCCCTTCGGTGCCGATTTGGGATCTTTCCATAGTTCTCGAAGCTATGAAAGCCCCCCCATTCGAACCACTAAACACCGTGGACCTCAAATACCTCTCGTTCAAAGCCGTTTTTCTGCTTGCGCTCGCATCAGTAAAACGTGTGGGAGACCTTCACGCGCTGTCAACTAGCGCTTCCTGTCTTGAGTTTGGGCCCAATGACTCCTTAGTCGTTCTCAAACCTAGACATGGTTATGTCCCAAAAGCGATTGGTACCCCATTCAGGGCACAAGTTATTTCCTTATCGGCTCTGCCTGCATCCGATAACGAATCTGACTCTAATCTCCTGTGTCCGGTCAGGGCCCTGAGATTATACGTTTCCCGCACTGCTCCGGTCAGACGATCTGAGCAGCTGTTTGTTTCGTTCGGTGGGCGCACCAAAGGGTTGGCCGCCTCGAAACAGACACTATCCAGATGGATAGTTGATGCCATTGCAGCCGCATACGCGTCGAAAGACCTGCCATGCCCTCTGGGCATTAGGGCTCATTCCACTAGAGGCATGGCCTCATCGTGGGCATGGTCCAGCGGAATTTCCATTCACGACATTTGTGTGGCAGCAGGATGGTCTTCCCCTTCCACCTTTGTCAGATTTTACAATCTCGAAGTTCCCGCCTTGCAGGCTAAACTACTAGCTATCTAGTATGTTACAGATTCTCTGGTGAGCTGCACTAAAAAGAGTTATTCACACAGACCGGTTCCCGCTCTGTCTCTCTTATCAAGTGCTTAGTACTACACAATCACCGGCCCGCTCTGCTGGCCCTGTCTCATGTACATATGTTCATTCCCACTATCAAGGGTTCCCCCGGGTCTCCCCTGGGACTCGTAAGTGGATGCTTAGCACGCACGGCGT